>CM023948.1:38661558-38786629 GCA_013407115.1 Glycine latifolia
CAATGCCATATGAAAAGTACAAGTCAATTCAGTATATCCAATTTGATGGCAAGTGATTATCTCTTATGCCAATGCAGAACATCATAAGAGAATACTGCCAAAATATAAGCACTTTGCTGATGATGCAAGGCAGGAGAAGGCCGAAAACATAGGATTAAAATTATCAAAACAAAATTTTCATAGGGTATTGAAGGCTCAACAAATGAAATGCAGAGGGGTTTTCAGTAAGTATGGCAGCGGGATTCGAATCCGTGAATATCCACCCGAATCCGTCCCGATTTTAACAGAGAAAAATTGAGTTTATTAAGTTCAGATTTTCCCCAATAGCCAAAGTAATTCCCAATAAATTATACCATCGCCACCAAATGTGATGCATCTTCAACCACCTCGTTGAAAAATACACACAAGTGGTCACCTTGTTGGATTTGGATTTGCCTCCTGTGAAGTTTCACTTTAGTAGGGTAGCCTATCCAATATCACTCTCCAAATCAACAAGGTCACCTTATGTGGAGTTTTGTTTTGCCACAACCTCTTAAAAATACACTCCCCTGTTAATATTAAACCAGTAGGTTATAGCACAAGGAGTGTCCCCAACATCAATAGGAATTACTTCCAGGAACTATCTGGTTTATTCACCTCTGTTTTTTATTTATAAGCCAAACGAATTTCATTAATAGGTCAAGCATTGGTTCTCAAACCCTGCGCCATTGTCCTCTGCACTCCTATTATCGAGCCATGCATCTCCCCTACCCATATAAAGTCAAGTGCTGTTATTTCTTCACTGAATTAAAAATAACTAAGACAGATTATATAGTGCTATAGATATGGCTGACATATTCTATCAAGGCATGGTTCTATTGGCAATGAAAGATTTTTATTTATTTTTTTAACCAAATTTTTGAAGGCACGTCTTCAATCCAGTTCCTTTCACCAAAAGACAAGGCTAGCTTAGCTTAAGCGTCAGCAACTACATTACAAGTTCTCTTAATATAGGAAAACAGATATGTCTCTTCTAGTAATGAAGAAAAACAGAAATTTTGTGCCCAGAAATAAGAAAAGTATTAAGTGTTCTGTCAAGTCTATATTTCGTCTTCAAACATTATTATCTAGCTGAGGTGATTGTACCATTTATGAACACGGTACTCCTTGGAATTAATTACCCTTATTTACGGTCAAGATTCGAGAGAGAACTTTGCAATTCATGTGGACAATTTTTTTACCATATCAAATTTCTCTCTTACCTCCTATGCTACAATACATATATTTTCTTTTATATTCATTTACTGGGGGAGGGTGTATATGATTGGTATCCTGCGTTTGGTTACTCAACTCTGACGTGAATAGCCATGTCTCTCCTGAAGCTTTGCTTTGTAGTTTCCACGTTTTTTTTATCATTGGGATGTGGTTTTTTGGCGTCACACTAATGCATGTTATTGTTTGTTTTTTTGTTACAAAGGGAAAATACTATCATAATAGCTTGGAAAGGGTAAACAATAATATTGAAACAATAACAATTTATCTATCATGGGAGAAAAATGTTAGAATTCTTTCAGCTAAAAGCTGGTCCACCAACTTCTAGTGGCTCAATCAGATATGGCTAGCAAAAACAGCAAAATTCATAATATACCCCAGTTATTTGAAGCGGGTAAAAAATCTGCCAGAAAATATAACTAGCATTCAAATTTTCACTTGAAATAATTTGTCAGCACAAAATGCTACAATGATGGGACCGCCCAAATCACCAATAGCACACCCTGAAGAGAGAAAAAAAAACAAGATTAAGCCTGTCGAAGTGAAACAAACAAGAATCAGCTCAAGGTTTTGTTTAAATAAACTTTTAAATAAACAATTATAGAAGAAGAAAATAAAAAGGTAATATAAATTAAACTTCGCTCAAAGTTAAATTGGCTAATGCATAAGTTAAAATCAGTTTTTCAAGAAGCTAAATGAGAGAGCTGTATATTAGCTTATGTATAAGCTAATTTTTAATTTATGACAGAAGTTTATTCTATTTTCTTCAAGTGCTCATGAAAAAGTTTATTCACACAATACCTTAAATCACAAAATTCAAGTAATATGCAACAATCTTGTAATTCTCTGAATGTGTTGTTTACAATCTTACCAACCCACTGGCCGAGCCATGGACGAATAAAGGTTGCGCCAATTCCTGCTCCTATGGAGGCAAAGATTAAAGATGAAGTACATCTAACAGTAGCAATGAAAACCTTCTGTCCAAGAACTCCAACGTGATTTGTTTGATCAACATCATTATCCTCAGACTGACCATGGAATGCAGAGGAAAAGAATCGATATAAATCAATGCCTACTTGGACAAGCCATGATGCTGCAACTCCAAGCATATGTCCTATACATAACAAAAAGAAAGTCAGCATAAGATAGTTGATGAAGTCAAAACCTCAGGGAATCTCATAAATAACAAATAACTCATGGATTGCTTTGACCTCTGAATGTTGTTCTGCTCACACAGTAGACGTAAACCAAAGTAGGCATGCTCCTTCCAGCCTTGCGAGTTGCTGATCTAGGGATATCTGTTCGAGAAATCCCAAAAAAACAACTATTTGTAAGATCTCTTGGAGAGCTCAGAATATAAAACAACCATCTCGTAAAATTTTAATTAACTTTGCTAGTGGTAAATAATAACTACTTTATATAAGCAAGGGCATCTAATTAATTTTGCTGAGTTCAAAAACAATTTCAGAGAAAATATACCTTTAAGAAGCTTCCATGCCATTCTTCGTGAAACATAATGCACAGCAATTCTTTCTAAAATCCTTCTAGTGGTCACAACAGTTGTCTGTGATGGCATCCAAGAGACATTTAACATAAAAAGTTTTAAACATCATAAGAATACAGAGAAACACAATGAAATATGCATGATGTTGATGCACATATTATAGAGCAGAAGTTAAGGAATCAAACTAATTTACTAGGTAATTACTAAATAACAGGAAAAACAGAAAGGAAGCATAGTACCAATTTGCTTATTACTGAATCAACAAAAACAAGGTCCGGCAGAAATATAGAGCATCAAAAGTAAAAGATTTATATGAAGATTTCATATGAAGATGGTCAATTCTGAAAATTTAACAAATTCCTAGCAGCATATAGATACATCTCTCTTAAACATCCAATATCTGGGAGATTAATAGATTGGTAGCATGGGCTAAGATAGATTGATAAGTGCAATTGTGTAATATAACAAATATAATAGTAAATTATTTCATCCTTTTATCACAGTTGAACTTTGTGTAGCTTTTGGTAAGGGTCCTCCTGACAGTGAGTAGATGTAAATTATTCCTACACATAACAGACATATTATAACAGACAGGGACCTTAGAAGCATACAACAATTTTGACCACATTAATCCTGTCAGAATTTTATTCCCAGATATTATTCAATGCTCGGTTAATTAGATTAACTTCATCAGGTCTATTTGAATGTAGTTTAGAAATAAGGACATAGCAACATGCTAGACTGGTCTGCATTGATGGAGGACAAAGGAGGACTACTAAATGTCGAGTTACTTCTTCTGGTGTTGTCAATGTTCACATAGTGAAAGTAATATTCATGCAACTTTAATGCAAGTTTTTTTTTTTTTTTTCTCTTTGTTCAAATTACTTTAGACGGCTAGGATTAAGTGAATTCTTTGGGTTAGAATTGGTCTTTACTTAAATTCTATATATTAAGAGGTTAACAGTTATAATAGCGGCACTCTGTTTTCTAAAATATTAGGAGTTTCTTGTATATTCCCTAGTTGTTAGACCAAAGTTGATATGAACCATAATAGTAACTTGTATAAAGATGTTTAATGGCTGGTAGCCTGTACATGAGTGTTCAATATTTTCTATATATACCAATTCTTCAATGGTACCAGGCTGTTAACCAGAAGGCATGGCATCTTTATGCATAGATCACCGTGCCTAATATTTTCTCTCCCTATTTTTTCTTGAAAGAAACAATTTTGTTTCTATGGCCAATTGGCCATCACCCTACATTAAGTATGACCTAATAATATGGCGGTTGTTATTGTTGAGTGCATAGAAAGGTTGTAGGTTCATTAAATTCCACATGTCAAAACAAAAGCTTGGTTTAATAACAAAATAGACACAGCTGTCCTCCTCAATTAATATGTCTATCTATCTGTGTCTGAAATGAAGAGGAGCTATTTATGAATTAGACACAGGGTTTCTGAAATACAAGATACATATAGCAGCATAACAGCACTGTCACGGATACTAAATAACAAATCACTCAAAGCAAGTTCACAAGTCAATATATTGCAGGATACAAATTTTACTCAAAGAATAGAATAAATAAGATAAAATCTAACCTCACGCATGATTTGCTTCACTGATTTTTTGAAGGGAACAACCAGATCAACATGGTGCTCTTGATCCTCCTCCTGGAAATTCTCATCATCTTCCATTTCCGCATGGGGCTCCAAAAGTGGCAAATAGAACATCAAGAACGACCTTAAGGAAGTCAACGCAAATGCCCTCAATTCAAAAGCAGAGAAGAGAGGCTTAAGTTCCACATTATACTGCTTGGTAATATATCTTAGAGCATCATATTTATAATTCCTTTCAAAAGAACTTTGTATATTAGAAATGTAGTCTTCTGGTAATGCTGCACCAGCATCAC
Organism: Glycine latifolia; assembly: GCA_013407115.1. Taxonomy (NCBI): domain Eukaryota; kingdom Viridiplantae; phylum Streptophyta; class Magnoliopsida; order Fabales; family Fabaceae; genus Glycine; species Glycine latifolia. The sequence goes on from CM023948.1 coordinate 38,666,222, forward strand.
AATATGCAACTGATGACCTGAAATTAAAGTAGTGTGAGAGTTAAAAGTAAATATATGCTGCATTTCAAAAAAAAGTAAATAATATGCTCATTGCACATGGTTAAACCAAAGTAGGACAGTATACTACAACTCAGAAAACATCTACAAACATCACAAATGTTCATAGGTTTTCCTTCTGTCATTCCTCCAAATTGCTACAATTGGGTCAATGGTAAGTTGGTAACTCCTTCAAATATGATACTAAATCCCCTTATATATATATACACACATAACAAATAAATAAATAACAAACTGTTTTACCACGATAATGAATTTTTAATTATTTCACAAATAATCGTAAGTGTTGAATGGATTCCAATTTATATCAACGAACCAAATTATGTCCCAGATCCTAATAACCAGCACACAATAAAACTATCAACAACCCATTTATCCAAAAATAAAACCCAATTTTTCACCATCCAGATAAACTTTAAAAGCAGAATGTATAGTAATCCACAGCCATACCAAAATCTTCCAAACCAAACCAATAATATTTTGTCAAATTGTATATCCTAGCCTAGATTAAAATCCTTCAACCTAAAACACTAACAACGATGCATGTATAGAAAAATGGAGGCAGAGCATACCCAAACAATGCCCTTGAGGCAAAACCGGTCCCCGCAGCAAAAGACGCTGCAGCAGCAGTAGCAGCAGAGGCAGAACAGAAGGCACTGGAAGACTGAAAGGCGTGAGAAGAGTGCAATCCAGAACTCAAATTTTGATTTTTCCTCCATAGATCTAAAAGTATAGCTATGCCTGCCATTGTTGGAACTTCCAATGGTTGCAAATCCTAACCCTCCCCGTTTATGCTGAGTTGACAAATTGCAAGTGAAAACTGACCTAAATTTTAATAAATAAATAAACACTGAGAATGTAATCAATTCATAGTTTCACACACAACAAAATGGGTGAGAATGATGCTTAATCCAACTGCACAGACAAATATGAAGAAGAATACAAAATTGGCTATGAAATCAGTATTAGAAAATCTAATTAGCTTATTCATAGCTCATAATGGTATCAAAATTACTTAAATTGGCCAAATACAATAGAAATACAAGACCATAATTATAAACTCACCCTCCTATTTAGAAAAAAAATGAAAAAATTTAAAGGAAGAAAAAACATCTACGAAACCCATATATATATATGTGTGTGTGTGTGTGTGTGTGTGTGTGTGTGACTAAAGTGATGCAACTCAAAACTCCCTTCCAGGAACTCAGGAACACAACACCAAAAATCCAACGAACTCAGAACTCGGCAAAACCATTTAATCAAACCCCACCAAAAAGAAAAAAAGAAACAGCAAAACCATTCAAGCAAATCCTCCAAAAATTCCCTTTTTTTTATGAAATTTTAGTCGCATCGACAACGTAAGGGCGAAAATGCTCACAGTAGCTGCCGCAGGCGGCGGCGTGGTCGAGGTTGTCGCGGCGGTGGCTGAGAGTGAGAAGGTGAGCTGAAAGGGATTAGTGAGGTCTGCGAAACAGAGAGGGAAATTAACGATCGAAGGGTGCACCACTAGTTAGGAAATTTCGTTTAAATCTAATCAAATCAAGTTGATTTTACAGATGTGACTTTAAAATGAAAATTTTAATTATCATACCAAAAAAAATTAAATTTATTACATTATATTAAAAGAAAATAATAGGATTTACTAAGTGATGTAAGATGAAGTTATATTCATAAATAGAAAACAACAATCTATTTAATTTGTGTGCAAAATTATTTTAGATTAATAATAGTCACATATTTCAATCAAAATTAGTCACCAATTAATTAAATAATACATATAGTCTTTGACACATGACCAAAAATATTAAAAGAAGGTTTATTGATAATTGATAATTGGAAAATATTTTGTTTAAAAAGATATATATCCATGTTATTAATAATTTATAATGAGTATATTTTTTCTAATATTTTTCATTCCACTGTAATATATTTTTAAAATTTTCTAATATTTGAAACTTACAAGAGTATTAATTTTTTTTCTTATTTCAACTTCTAAGATAACATAAAAATAGGGGTGTAATCGATCAAGTTTTATCAGATTTTGAGTATTTAGAAATCAAAACCAAATTAATTAATGTGGGGTTGAATTAGTTCAGATTCTTTATTTTTTTTATGCAACCCAAACTAAATAAACCTAATTTTTATGATGTCTCTATGGTGTGATGTGTCTTGTTGTACGAAATTTGCTATTGTGGATAAATATATTGTTGTAATGTTGCCTGTTTTTTAAGTATGTTCATTGTGCTCACACTCCAATGATTTATTAACGTAAGCTTACCCTTTTGCCTGTTTATTCATGAGTGTGTGTGTGTCGCGATGATTTTGATGTTTGCATTTGTGGAACAAATGTTGAGATTGCGTTGGCATACAAACACCTTCTTCTTTGAGTTCATCGAGGCTATCATTGGACGAGGCAATGCATGGTGTTTGAGCGTAATGGAGTTTGTGGAGGACCATGTGGTTGAGTTCTTGTTGTTTGTGTCCCAAACTTAGATGAAGAGGAGGATTCTTCTAAGGCCTTCTAACGGTAAGGCGTTAGGGTGTTGTTAGGTCATAGGTGACTATCTGTGGAATGTGTTTGTACTGTTTTCTCATTTCCAAACTCCAATATACTCTACTAATGGATGTCTTATTATTCTACTACTAGCATGTACTTTCATATTTTAAGATACATGGGTATTTTTTATTTTTTATTTAAAGTATTGTAATGCCATGAGGCATCGCACATTATTTATTTTCATTTGATATGCATGGCTATTATATAGTATTTATTTTGTCATGTGGTTGATTAATTTAGGTATGCTAACTTAAATTTACCCTCAATTCATAAATAAATTAAGGAAGTTTTGTTTAAAATTAAATATTCTATGATTTACATTAATTAGTTTCATGTAATATCAACCATAATATAGTTATTTCTTCTTATTTAGTTCCTACTTCTTCTATGTTGTTTGTTCTTGAAACAAATCATATTTCTCACCAGAACAATAAAACAAACACCATAGAAAACAAAAGATAAATAACAATATAAACATGCTTGTTTGAGAATAACAACTAGATTAATAAGAAATTGATATAGAAATTTGAATAGAAATAATATTCTACAATAGTTAATATTAAGAAAACAATCTTACAACTAGTTTTTTTATCAACTATATCGTTATGATATGACATAGTTAATAAATAATCTTATTTTTTAAATATAACATTAATCGTTGAATCTTTAATTTATATATATGAAAATAATATATTAAATAAAAAAGATTAATATGATATATAAATGTTTGTGTATTTTTTTAAAAAAATTAATGCAATAACAGATAAAAGTAAGAAAAGTTAATGTAATTTCACAAAAATTTAAGAATAGTCCGTACATATTAATGACACTTTAAATTTATATAAAAAATTAACATATCACTAAATACCAACGATATAATAACGTTTTTTTTTATTGAATGTGTAAAGGTGGACTTAAAGGGTGGCCAGTGACCATTTCCTGCAGTCAGTTAAAAGTTTAAACTTAAAAATTTAACTGCAGATTGCGGTGTCCGATACAATCCAGCAACCAGTCCATCACATTCCTTTTTTTTTAACCCTTATTCTTCTTATTATTCTATTTTCTGTTTTTCATCTCAAGTCTCAGCCAATCACCACTTGCCACAATCCAAAAAGCTGCTTCCCAATGACCACTCTCGCGTGGCCGCCGGTGACCCCTCATCCCCACCGGCCATAACCATAACACCCCTCATCGCCGCCGCCACCACAACCCTCGCGTCTTTCTCTCAGAATTCAGAATATTCCTTCCCCAAAAAATAATCACCACCACTTCCATTCCCTTTTTTTTCCCCCCCAAATTGATGCTCGCACTTATTCTTTTTTCCACCACATTCCTTGTTCCCTTTCCGAATCCCATCCACCCTCCACGTAGCGTAACCACATGGGGTCGAACCGGAGAAAGAGCGAGGACCACCCGGCAGCGACGCTGAATCACGCGCTGCTAGCGTCGGGAGAAAGCGCGGAAGAGAGGGAAACGCGGATTCGCGCTCTCTTCGCCTTCTTCGACGCGGAGAATCTCGGGTTCTTGGACTGCTCCGCGATCGAGAGCGGGCTCTCGGCGCTGCGAATGCTCTCGGATTCGGAGTGCTGCAACTACGCGCAGGACCTGTTTGGCGCGTGCGATGCAAACAAAGACGGGCGCGTGGACTACGACGAGTTCAAGAGGTACATGGACGATAAGGAGCTCGAGCTGTATCGGATTTTTCAGGCGATTGATGTTGAGCACAGTGGGTGTATTTCGCCCGAGGAGCTCTCACACGCGCTTGTTAGAGCAGGTGAACACTCTCTGAATTCTAACGCTATGACTTGATTTTTTGCTTTGTCGTTCAAGCAACGACCTGCGTTTCACTGGTTTGCTTGTTTATTAAAATATTTTTGACTCTTTTTAGTAAGCGCTTAAGTCAACGTTTATGAGTAACCTCTGGAATAATGACAAGGATTTATTTATTAAATACGCTTTTTATGACATGAGAGCTTATAGTTTATTTTGATTAGTTTTATTGTGAAACTTATGGGAGTATGTTAAACCGGAATTAATTGGAAGATTATTACGAGTGACTTACTCGTTAATTGACAAATTCACAGTATTAACCCTTTTATCTCTATATGATAGAAATCTCACGTTGTTTACTAGTACCATGATGACTGATATGACTATAATAGTATATATGTAGGGTTAATTCTCACTCTATGAATTGGTTTTTGAGGTCGAGTTAAGACAAAAACCCAAATTCTAAGATGATATTAAAGCTTATCCTAGTAGTGATTGTTGTTAGGCATATTAAGCCATCTGTTGTTGGATAATGGATAGTTATTGGACCACCTATCAATGGCACATGGCGGAAGGCCAAAAATTCAGCTTGAGGGGATGTTGGGAATTTCACATTGCCTAATGATGGTATATAAATAGGGGACAACCCACCTCACGAGCTAGATTAGCAGATTTTGGAAGTTGAGTTACGCTCAAACCCAAAAACTAAGATAATTTCATAGTCTAATGTAGTGGTTGTTTGTTGGGCATACTAGGTCAACTGTTATTTCACCCTCAATAGATGTCCAGCCTTGCAAATTCTGCGCTCAATGATTCTGTGTGTGGAGATCTCACACTAATAATATGACCAAAATAGTATGTATAGGTGGGGGATAATGTTACCTAATGAGCTAGCTTTTGAGGTTAAGTTAGGCTCCAAACTAAAATTTAAGACTTTATGCCTTTTGGGAGGTGTTTGATAGAAGTAAATTTTTTCCATGCTTGGAAATCATAAATCCCAAGAATAGCTAGTGTCTGTCTGATTGCCAAATTGTACATAATAAACAGTTTTATTTCTATTCTGATTGCAAATGTCAGAGCTAAAAGTCATTGTGTAATTTATTGTGTACTCTTGTCTGTGTAGTTAGGTATTTCTTGATATTGTGATGTACTTTGGTGGTTATTTCATTCTATAAGCCACACTAGTCTCACTTTTGTAGGGATTCAGATTGATGATGAGGAACTTGCCCGATTTGTTGAGCGTGTGGACAAGGATCATAATGGGGTTATAACATTTGGAGAATGGAGGGATTTTCTGCTGCTGTATCCTCATGAGGCAACCATTGAAAATATTTACCATTACTTGGAGCGGGTATGCTTGATTGATATTGGGGAACCAACTGTTATTCCTGCAGGCATTAGCAAGCGCATCCATGCAAGTAGCTATCTGATTGCAGGAGGAGTAGCAGGTGCTGCATCGCGTACAACAACTGCACCCCTTGATCGTTTAAAGGTTGTGTTGCAAGTCCAAACAACACGAGCTCATGTAATGCCTGCAATAAAAGATATATGGAAAGAAGGTGGTTTCTTAGGTTTTTTTCGAGGCAATGGCTTAAATGTTCTTAAGGTGGCCCCAGAGAGTGCTATTAGATTTTACATCTATGAGATGCTAAAGGCGTTCATAGGGAATGCTAAAGGAGAAGGAGCAAAGACTGATGTTGGTACTATGGGGCGGCTTCTAGCGGGAGGTATGGCTGGTGCTGTAGCTCAGACTGCAATATATCCTCTGGATCTTGTTAAAACTAGAATACAAACTTATGCTTGTGAAGGTGGAAGATTTCCCAGTCTTGGAACCCTCTCAAAAGATATATGGGTTAAGGAAGGACCCCGCGCATTTTATAAGGGCTTGATTCCTTCTATTCTGGGGATTGTCCCGTATGCTGGCATAGATCTAGCTGCATATGAAACGTTGAAAGACATGTCCAAGAAATATATTCTTCTTGATGAAGGTAATGAACGTATTTGTCTGTCATGTTCTGTACCAGATGTGCTATAATTGTGTGTTGAAATTCTGAGGTTTTCTGTAGAACCTGGTCCTCTTGTACAATTAGGATGTGGGACGGTATCAGGTGCCCTTGGAGCAACCTGTGTTTATCCATTGCAGGTTGTTAGAACACGGTAAGCTTTTGGCTGTGTAATGTCTAAGTTGTAGCTTAACATCTAACAACTTAATTTCATTTATATAGAAATTAGAGAGTGACATAGTGTTGATTTTAGAATGCAGACTCAACGTGCTTATATGGGGATGGCTGATGTATTCAGGAGAACTTTTAAACATGAAGGGTTTAGGGGATTCTACAAAGGATTATTTCCTAACCTGCTAAAAGTTGTTCCATCTGCTAGTATCACTTATTTGGTCTATGAGAATATGAAGAAGGGCTTGGATTTGGATTGAAGAACTTTGCTGCTTCATTTGATAATTACTCTAATTGACATGGCTGACCATTGGCAACTACAGGAGTGATTTCTGCATTGAGATATTAATGACAAGAATAAAGTCCCTAATTGATTTTATGACAATTGTTTACAGTCATTGTTAAATAACATCACCTCAATTCTTGGAGGACGAAATTGGCTTGTTCTGGATGCTGCTTCATTAAACTAATATGTATGAAGCTTCATATCCATGAGCAGATTTTGTTGTGTGCTAAAGTGTACACAAAGCACAGTTAGGATCCGATTTTGTAACGTGTAATGGCTCAGATTGCTAATCATATTCTCTAACAATTGGTTTTTCTATCTGTTTGACTTCCCATTCCCCCTTTTGTTTGTTTGGAGCAGGGTGTTTGTGGAGACTGCTGAATATTTCAGTGTAAAAATAAATGAATATTTCTTATGCATGAATACATGACATTGACAGTTACTTTTTTCCTCAACCAGAATATTTACTTTATCCTTTAAAAGAAATTAATTAATTACTTTGGAGAATTCAAATCTCTTCTATGGGAATTTTGGGTTGGAATTTAAAAGCTTCGATACAAGGCTTTTTGAATTAATTAAAGCAATTATGAAATAAGTAGCATTATAAACTTATTAAGAATTTGTGCTATTTTTTCAAAATCACCCTTTAAGATTCTTGTGACTAATTTATCTCTTATCATTTAATTATCTTTTACCTAATTAATTGTTCCAGTCATCTTCTAGTCTTTGTAAGAAAAATAATAATTCTTTTTTATTAATCTATAATGTTTATTGTTTATTAAATACAAAAAGTTACAAAGTAATTAAAGATATTTTGGTAAAAAAATAAATACAAGATGAAGAGAGTCCTATTTATGAAATGAGACAAGTAAATTTTTCAAAAGAGTATTAAAGGAGGTAGTAATTTGGATTAATAATTTCCTTATTAAGATATCCCTGATGACCGTACTTCAGTATGGGTAGGGATCAAATTGCCAATAAAAACAAAATATCGCTGATTATATATAAAAGCATTATCTAAAAGTCCAATATCATCATGACAACTCTAAGATAAATCAATTAAGGTAGTCAAAGGATCATATTAGAATTAGAATATGATCATTTACATACTATTATAAAGATATAAGGTCAGGGTGAATAGTTAAAAAAAGAAAGAAAGAAAAAGATCACGGATTTCATCTTATTATTAATAAAAATCAATAAACTAACAATTAACTTTTATCAATAAAAAATACTAAAATCTTGGTTTTTTTTCCGTAAAACATGTTGGCCTACTGGCGATCAAGCATAATAAATACAACAAAATTTTGGTAAACCACCACATTGAAATCAGAAGCAACATCTCACTCCTTGTGAAGGTTTTGATGATCAAGGAATTGTAAATATGAGGAATGATATATCACCTTAACAATAGTCCCTTTAATCACGGTGTTCAGCTCCTATCTCCCCCTGATAGGCAGCTATAAATGCCTTGGTGTTATTCCCTTCGCCTTTAGATCTTTGCTTGCATTAATCCTTCCCAAACAGTTCAAGAATCTTCATTGTCAGATAGTCAAGTATGGACACAAAGTACACAACTCCACCTTTTCTTTTGTCATTTTCCAAATAAAATTTAAAAAAGGAAACGATCATGATTACAGTAGAATTCCAAGAATGCAGGGCTTGAAAGATCCTAGCAAGGGATGTTGAAGTTAAGGCTGATCGAAGAAACAGATCAGGTTCTGTAGTGGGAGACATTAATTCCTCTTTGAGCATGGATCCAAAGAACTAGAGAAGGAATATTTGAATAAGATATTCACTAAAAATATCAAGAATTCAAATTGAATTTTTGGATCAGAGATGTTCCAATTAATGATTCAATGGTAATACTCTTTGTTTATAGATATAAGTATGTTGACACAGTTAATTAATTGGAGTTGGTTACCGGAGGAGTTAGCCTGTTTAGATGGCCGTTTGAATTCCTCCCAAAATTACTTTTTAATTCAAAAGTACTAATAAAGACTATCCTTCCTGCAACGTACTTTTAACGTACATTCACCTTCCTCAAACGAAATACAGGTGAGGTGAGCAACGTATCAGATAGAGATTAATTGAGACTATTTATATAACCTCAACAAAAATTGAGACTATATATAGTATAAGTACTTTATGATCTAGACTACGGCTACATCATAAATTTTTTCAAAATGAAACGCATTGCCTTCATGACTGCATGCATGTTTTAATTTATTTGGTTGCACGCTAGATTTAAATAGGAAATTAAATAAAAAGGCTAAATTTGCTAAAAAAAACCAGCCGTTTTGTTTACTGATCTAGGTGAGAAGATAAAGTTATGAAAGTTATTATGGGGCCTCTGTGAGTAAGTTTCTTTATAAGTATTTAAAAGAAAAAAGTAAGACAAAAATAAATTTTTTATTAACTAATTTTTAGAAGTTCATTAATATAACTTCTTTAAAAGATGAGATAACATCTACAAATAAACTAATGAAAATCTCATATTAACTTATGAAAAAACTTATTTTATTTTTTTTTTTAGAAATATTTTTAAAAAAACTTACATTCAAATTTGACCCTGTGTGACCTCCTCATAAGCATACAATCCATAATCAAATCATCACAATAGCTGCAACGATCATAGTAGCACATTAATTTTCAACTTATTATGAAACCTTCCATGCATGCACCTAATCAATTAAATTCACATGTCCTTGTGGAAGACCTCCTTGAAGGCTCCAACATGAGCACTTTGCAACCTAATAGCCACTAAAGCAGACCCATCCTCTTGACCTGGCTTAATGAATGCCCTTCCATCCCGTCTCACAACGACTGGGCCCATATACACAGGCCTTCCCCATCCAAAATCCGGCCCATAAATTGGCATGTTACTCATCCAGCTCCAAATGTTCAGGTTAGGGTTCCCTAAAAATAAGGGCTCCACTTTCCCTCCATGATTATCGTTGTTTCCTCTAAGGCACCCCGCATCACTCTGACTCCCAATAAAACCAAACCCTGACCTTAGATACTCATCCGTTAACACTTACATTGCTTCCCTTATCTTGTGTGCCACGTAGCTCAAGGGCTTTGACACTATGTCCCCACTTAGGCATGTCGGTGTCACCGTTGGATACGTTGCATTTCCAAAGTAGTTTGGGTAGTGGTGGGTTCAATCTGTTTCTTGCACCTGCAACTATGTGCACCACTGTTTTGTTGTTTGTGATCCCCTTCACGAGCCTTCACTGCAAGAAAAAGTTAAAATTATTAATAAAATAGTACATATAATTTTTAAGAAGTTCCTCTCTAAAACTTGGGAATTGGGATCCCAAAAGAAAGAAAAATAAATTTTGTTACTGAATTAATTATTAACTAGTATCATGTGCAAATGCACACCATAAATATTCATTTTATATAATTAAAAATTATAATAAATAAATATTTTCATTGTCGTTAAAGTCTCAAATTATAATTTTCTAAATAAAGAAAACATGATTCAGAAAATAGATTACACTAAAAGTTGTTAATAAAAATTAATCATCAAAATCAAAATTTTTAATAAAAATTAATCATCAATTTTAATTTTTCGAACCAATATATTGAAAATAAAAACACTTTTGAATGTAATAAATAAATATTTTTTAAATACTATATAATTATATTTTAATTTTTTATATACAAATTTATATTATATTTTTCTATTGATAGTTTCCTTAAAAAATATTGAAACTCAATTTAAAAGTAAATTGTTAAAGAAAAACACTAACATTGCATAATAACAACTAAAAATACTTTAATTGAAGATAACTATCTATTCTAATTTATATAGAGAAAGAATTTATTGAGTTTTTGTAATACTGACCGACACATCGCTATATGATGAAGTGAGTACCGGAAATTCCATCAACAATGACATTGGAAATGGCAATGCCAACACAGAAGCCACTGCTGCTGGAAAATCTTGTCAATTGCTCCAGAAGCAATGACGAATTCTCAATGGGTTCGGTGTAGTCAACTTTGGGAATAAGGTCTTTGATGGTGTTGTTGGGCTCAAAGTCACCGTAGTCATCAAGTGCTCTTATGGATTCAGCTTCCAACAATAGCACCCCCTTTGCATTACACTCCACTTCCCATCTTCTACCTAAAACAAATTACACAAATTTAAACAGAGCATTTTTTTTTTCCATGTAAAATACTCTTACATCAAACACTTGACATTTTTCTATCTTAGAGCATCTTTAGTGCAAGATCTTGAGCAAGGATCTTGAGTTCAAGATCTGATCTTCACTAGATCTCCCAATAAAGGAGTTGAGGAGATCTCCAACATGGAGGATGAGTTCTTATAGAAGATCTCTTAAGATCTACACATTGCTCAAAAAAGAATAAATTTTCTTTCTTTTTCTCTCTCCTTAAGATCTCAAAATGAGATCTACCATTAAAGAAGAAAATGAAAGAGATCTTTAATCCTATTTGGCACTATGAGGTCTACCAAAAAATAGTCTAAGATCCTAATTTAAGATCTACCACTAAAGATGCTCTTATTACTTCCTATTTCTTATTTCCATCCAAATCCATCATTACTCAAAAATAAAACCTAAAAGGCAATCAAAAAGAGTAAAAGTTACTCGTTAAAAATAGATCCCAATGTTTTTTTTTTGTTGGTATTAATAGATCCAAATTTTAAATGCACGTTTTATACTCTCTTGCCAACTTTTATTTTATCTCTCTCTATTAATTACTGACAATATATTTTTATTCATGGTTTCTTACACATATATATATCAATTATTTTTAGATACTCATATGTCGATTAGTTAATTGAAGTCACATACCAATAAGTGTCGAAGGATAATTGACCTAATAACATTAAACTTATTGTAAGAAATAAAGAAGAAAAAACTAATCTTCAAAAACTTTAAATAATTACTTACTCTAAAATATAATTCATAAGATTAAATATTATTCATACATCACAAGTCACCTTTAACCTTTTGTCAAGCGTAGTGAACTAAGATCTTGGCAAGAGAGTCCCTCATTGTGTCAACCATGTTAGGAATGGGGATAATTTTGTTGAAACGATTTGGCTTGTAGCATAGATGGTAAGTGAATGAGTGGGAGCATTCATTGATTTGCTCACTCTCAGGTAACAAGAGACTACAATTTGGAGTAGCCCCGCTGGGAATCGATCACTGTGTAAGAAGATAAAATGCTTACCATTTGTGGTTCCACACTACTGTCACTCCTGCTACTCCATCCATCCACCATATATAATAGCATCACTGGGTTATAATTATACAGCATTTAATAATTAAATAATGCCCTCACGTTTTTCTTTCGTTGTTGTCACTTGTTAGCATTAAAATAATGCCGTTACTTCGGTCTTGTGTATTATACATATATAGTAAAATCATAAAACTTAAGCTATTATAATAATGATTGATAGAAGTAATACTGATTTGTGTTATTTAACTCAGTAGTTCAAAATTTGAATTCTGATTAACACTTAAGTATGAAATTCTTATTAGTTGTTACTTTTGACCGAGACAATTTAAACTTGATAATCTTATAACAAATTTTATATTTATATTTTTTATTTGGATTTTTAATTTAATATTTTATTAAAGGATGTTTTTTCCTTAATCTTCCTTATTCAATTCCTAATTTTCTAAATATGAATGTTAGCCTTCGGGAATCCCTAACATTGCACAAGTTACTAGTTAGTTATTTAAAGTTTAATACCAAATTTTTTTTTAAAAATATAATATAACAAGTGTTGAAAATAATAAAGTCAAAAGTTACCTTGAAATTTACAGGATTTGACTTCTCTAAAACAAGTAATACCGGTCAATAATAAATAAAAATCAATATGATATTTCAAATTCATGATTTAATATAAGTATGTACATATTATCAATAATTGATTTTCTTATAAACTGAAACTGTATATTTTATTTTATCCTTTAAAATAACAGAGCCAGGTCCATCCTAAAAATTTAATTTTATTGTCTTTCGAATTAAATAAAAAATAAAATAAAATATTTTTTTCATCATAAATATGTTTCTTTATTTAACAATGAAATAATAATGAGATTGTTTTTCTTTTACTTTGTTTAGTTTGAATTGTTTTTTTTTAAAATTCACTTTTTGGTCAAAAGACAAAAAACGTGATTTTACCCACTTGGGCCGGCCCAGATAACAACAGGTTTATAATCTTGCTCATTCCTCAACTCATCTCTTTCCTTGTGCTGCTGCTGCAAAACCTACGCTTAAGCCTTTTTTCTGAGGTTTTCGGCGGCTTTTTCTCACAATGGTGAGTTTCATTTCTCGCATTAGATCTGAAATTGTTTCTTCAATTTTGTTTTTTAAATTTTTATATTTTTAGATCATTGTTCTCTGTTAATATAGTTTATAAGATTTATCAATGGGATACCATTTACATGCCTATGGTTTTCTGAATGAAAATCGTTTTTCTGAATGAAAATCGTTTTTCTGCTTTGTGTGTGAAATAGGTGCTTCAAAACGATATTGATTTGCTGAATCCTCCTGCTGAATTGGAGAAGAGAAAGCACAAGCTTAAGCGTCTTGTTCAATCACCAAATTCGTTCTTCATGGTATAAAATTGTTCTTCTAATTGTTATTATTTGAAATAGAAATTCTTATTTGAAGCATTTCTTATGTTTTAATTATTTGTTGTAGGATGTCAAGTGCCAGGGCTGCTTCAACATGTAAGTAGGATCTTGTTTTTATTTGTTTTAATATGATTATAATGATAATTTATGTAAGTGATCTGAATCTGGTTATGTGCCTTTTTTATTTATTTATTAATTTGGATGCAGAACAACTGTGTTTAGCCACTCTCAGACAGTTGTAGTATGTGGTAACTGCCAGACTGTGTTGTGCCAACCAACGGGTGGACGGGCGAGGTTAACCGAAGGGTGCTCTTTTAGGAAGAAGGGAGATTGAATGGTGTAGTATAGTAGTCACCAGACTTTTTCTTTGTCCATGATTGATGAGTTTTGGTTGTTAGGTTTTTGATATGGAATCAATTTTAGTTATGACGTATAAAATTTTGTTAAATTGTGAGACTGTATCTCCCAATCTTGAATTTCTCTTTAGTGAAGATGATGATGTGGTTTTGTTGGATAATGGATATTTATTTTTGCAACAATTTTCTCTACTGGAGTGGATATGGGCTACTTTTGTTATTTATTTTTGAAATACATTTGTTCTCATGATTTGTTGGTGTTGATGTATGTGTGAGTGCATTCCACAAAATATGTTGTCATTCTACTTCTTCTTAATTCTGTTCTGTGTCTGCAATCTTTTAGTCATAGTCTTGGCAGGCAGCAATTGTTATTGGGAACTGTGGTGCATTAGGTTGTCTTGGTTTTGGATAGAAAATTTTCTGCTTGTTATGTAGATCCTATGTGCCTAATGATTCTATTAAACACATGCAGTTGCTTACAAGTTTAGAACACCACAATAACCATAAATCAAACTTGTAAGCTATGATTGTAAATTTGAACTGTCTGTATTTGATAATTGTTTAGGTGCTTTCGGTGAAGACAACACATGAATATTTGTTGAGCGATTATCAAAAGCCAAGCTCCTTGTGTATATTTGTTATAACAAATCAATATAGATTATAAAGAAATGTAAATTATAGAATATTTCTAAATTTCATTGCCTGTGATTTCATGCAATTACCTCCAAATGTGGGTTGGAGTTGGTAACACTATGCACTGTAATTTTGATATAGTTATGTTTTCTATCACTAGTTAAAATTCTTTGTTAAATCTACATGTCATCAAAAATAATGTTAAGTGATTTACAATAACTTACGCATTATGCTTAATTAAATATATTAGACCTACTTGACAAACATAATTCTATTAAAACAAAATAATTGTCAAGCAATCACTAGAGTGCTAAACTCTATTTATTAGTATATGGAATCCAATTTGTGTAAATAGTAAATGTGATCTTGTAAATAATGAGAATATCAAAGTAATCAAATTCAAGATAATTTCCACGATCTTTTTCTCTATCCTTATTTCAAATTTGGTTTTAATGCTAATTTTTTAGAGAGCTCAAAATAAATTTAAATGTTCATACTCGATTGACTGAATGCAAACTACCAGTTTGTGACTAGGTTTGAATTGATTTTGAGAATAAAAATCACACAAATCCAACCTAAGTTGCACGAATTCAAATAGTAAATTTAGCCAAACTCTACTCAATGTGACCGTAAACACCTCTACCAGTTTTGGATGTAAGAGAAAGGAATTTTTGGCTATTTATAAAGAAAGTGTGAGAAAATATGTATTGAGATAGTAGAGAGACTCGTAGCTTCATTCAAGTTAGAAATAATTAAAAATATTCAATTTGATGCAATATATTAGGATTTAAAATTTTAATAAAATTAAGTTTAAAAAATAATTAATATTTATTTTGAATGGAATAAAAAATAAAAAAATGAGATACTTAATGTATAAGATTAAAATAAGTAATGTAACTTTTAAAATCACTTTTATTCAAGACGATGATCAAACTTTATAAAATCAAAATAATATTTTATTATAAATATTTTTTTTAAGAATGAAAACAATGTAATTTTATATGTGTTTTTGTTGAAATTTATTTATTGGTCAAAAAGACCACCAAACCTTCGTTTGCCCTGGGCCGGTCCAGAACAAATTTACTAAACCCTATTTTTTTTTTTTTTTTGTGATAAGAACTTTATAAACCTACTAATTCCCATCTTCATCTCCTCCCTCGCCGCTTTTGTGCTGCTGCTGCAAAACTTAGGGTTGAGCCTTTTCCTGAGGTTTTCAGCGCTTCATTCTCACAATGGTGACTTTCATATCTCACTATCACTCTCTCTCTCTCTTAATTCTCGTATTAGATTTGAAATTGTTTCTCCAATTTTTCACTCTCTATTTCTATTCTTCTAGTCCTTTGTGCAATTTTCCACCTTTAAATGACCCAAAATACGATAGGGAGAAATATCGTATTTTTTTTATATCAATTTTAGTTTTTGAGACGACCGTTCTCTGTTATTATAGTTTAGAAGGATGAACAATGGGATACCATGTATGCGACTAAGGTTTTCTGAATGAAATTCGATTTTTTTTTTGTGGGAGTGTAGGTTCTTCAGAACGATATTGATTTGCTGAATCCTCCAGCTGAGTTGGAGAAGAGAAAGCACAAACTAAAGCGTCTTGTTCAGTCACCAAACTCTTTCTTCATGGTATGAAATTTTATTATTTGAAATAGAAAATCATATCAATGCACTACTATTGATATCAATTTTTTTTATAATAAAAATCCTATTTGAAGCTTTTCTTAAGTTTTGATTATTTGTTGCAGGATGTTAAGTGCCAGGGATGCTTCAACATGTAAGTAGATTTTTTTTAATAATTTTTTATTATAATTATGATGATCTTTTAATCAGTGATGTGAATTTGGTTCTGTAATTTTTAATTTGGATGCAGAACAACAGTGTTTAGCCACTCTCAGACTGTTGTGGTGTGCGGAAACTGCCAGACTGTGTTGTGCCAACCAACAGGGGGACGGGCGAGGTTAACCGAAGGTTGCTCATTTAGGAAGAAGGGAGATTGAATGGTTTGTTAACCAGACTTTTCTTTGTCAATGAATGGAGATTTTCGGTTGTTAGGTTTTTGAGATGGAATCAATTTCAGTTATGGTATATTAATTTTGTTAAATGTAAGACAATATCTTTCAGCCTTCCACAAGACATAGTAGCCAATGTTGAATTTCTCTTTATTGAAGTCGATGTGGTTTTGTTGGATATTTAATTTTACTGAAATCGATATGGTTTAGTTTGATGGTTATTTTTACAATACATGTTTCTGTATGCTCAGATGATGTGTTAGTGTTAATAATGTACACGTGAATCGTGATACCAGCAATATACATTCCACAAAATAGGCCATAATTCTACGTGCTTTGTGGTATTGTTCGCTATCAGTTATGCTATCATCTTGGCTAGCAGCAATTGTTATTGAGAGTTGTTTGTTTGGTGTGTTAGGCTGCCTTTTTTTTTCCCAGGAAACTTTCTGCTTGTTTTGAAGATCCTATGCCTATTGATTCTATTCAACATTTAAGTAGTTGCAGAATAGTAGTTTTCTTTGTTTTAGTCTCTGTCTATTTATTGGTATCCTTTCATTCTGTTGGAATAGGTTTGACTCCTTGGATTTCTTTAATATTGATTGCCTTTGGTTTTTTCATGTTTTTGTTAACTTTTTTGCTTTTTTGTGCGCCTTAGGCCGAGCGCTTCCCTCTTTAGTGAGGGGTGGCGTGGTATTCCACGAGAGAGGGTATTCTTTGTGGCGCACTCTTTTAAGGTGCGTAGGCGCAAATCAATTCAATAAAGGGTTCCTTGGCCGCTTTCCTGCTTTAGTTTTAGCAGTTTAAGCGAGAGGGTTTGCCCTATATCATTGCAAATTTCTGTCCACAAGGCTTATTTATTGCTTGGGTGGTGAGGGTGATTGGGTTATTTAAAATAACACAGATTCAGGTCATTAATGTTTGGGTTATGCACTTAAATCATTTTCTAAAGAAATAAACAGATTCCGATTGTTTGATCTTATCTTTTTCTGTTTTGTTTCAAAATTGTTTTTTGTTAACTGTTTAGGTGTTTTGTTTTCTAATCAAATTATGGATCAAGAGTCAAGACACCAAATATACGTTTTTATGAATTGCATTTTATTAAGAGCAGGTGGTATTTCGCTATTTGGTCTTGGGTGAGGGTCAACCACTCAACAGTAAAATTGTTTCAAAATTATGTTATCTACGAATTCATGTAATTGCCACAGAATGTGGGTTGGAGTAAAACAGAAATTTGGAACGAAAATGAGTGATGTGCTAAAAATGCTGAAGGTATCTACTTTCTTTTGTAGTGGCTGTGCGAGTTTTAGTTAAAAACTACCGCAATGGAACTAATGAGTATAGGGTTTTCAGAATTGTAACCTTAAGTATAAGCTAATATTGTGTGGTATAGTATTGAATACATTAAATTTGAGATTTGGATCAATTAAGTATTGAGATTTGAAATACTTTGGAAACTTTAGGAGTATTTTCATTTCATTGATTTAAGTGGTAATTTGTGACACGGAATTTTTTGAAATATTTTGTCTTTCGCCAGTGTAGACAAAAAATATACGAGACTCAGAAACTCGGCCAGTGCCGATTTGGCCATTTAAATGCACTTTTTTTTTATTACATTTAAATGCACAGTCACGTTAAGGCCAAAGACATTTTGTTTTGGAAAACTGTAGAAGTTTTTACTTTTTATTCCTTCTGGGATGTTATACTTAGCGCGATAGTTGGTTCTGAAATAGTATGTGATAGGATGTAGGCTAAACCAATATTAGAGGAGCAGGGTTGTGGTCTTTACAAGAAGAAGAAAGCTATCGAATATTTTTTCTGCCATTTTTGTTTTAAATAAAAAATTTCATGTATATTATTACTCTTGATAATGTATTCAATTCTGAGTATTACGCACTTCACTTCGGTTTTCCACTTTCTTGTTCAAACTTATAATTAATTAAATACAGACATACCGTATCGATTACATTTTCTAGTGGAAAAATAATAAGAATTTGCACGGGAATGTCTGTTCAATTGAAAAAAATTAAATTATTCAGGACCAAATGCGATTTTTAGTCCATGGTCTTAAAGAAGTTAAAATCTGATACATGAGTAAAATTCTAGCATGAGGTTTGGATTGGAATTGTATGTTTAAAAGAGTTTAAGTCAGGTTCTTCTCTCATGTACCTCCTAAATTATTCTCTTGTGCGATTTTTATAAATAAAAAGTTGTTTAAGTCAATTCTCTAACTAAGTCTCAAATCAAATTAAAATGTTAAATGACATGTTTAAATTAATTGGGGATTTACAATAATGTTTGATACAAGATCAATCCCTTAAAAATTAAGGAATCTAGTTCAATTGATAGACATAATTGGTTCTGGTTGTATCTCTAAAGTGTGACATGATACAATTCTAAACACACATTGGGTTGATTTGGTTTAAACTTGGAAGACTCCACAACTTTAAACTTTTAGACCTATCAAGCCTTATTATGGAGCAATTTTCACGTGTACCCAAAAAAATGTTCCAAGATTTTATAGTCTTTCTATAACTTTGACAATTTTGTATGAAATAAAATTTAACTATTGTAGGATTGGAAGTAGAATTGAGTTTTAAGTTGCTGATTGGAGTTCCTTGTGAAAATGCTTCTCCGTTGTAAAGGAAAATGCAAGAGTAAGTATCTATGAGGATACTTTACTGAAGGAGAATTTTGATAGATGGAGGTGTAGATTTTTGATTGATAAAGAAGCAACAACATCTTGTCTTTTCGGTATGACTCTGATACAAAGGCAAAAGGCCTAAATGAAAACATGCATTGTAGGACATCTTTAGTATGGTGGAGTTACATGAGAGAGCTTTGGTTAGAAAGGTAAAATCTGATACCCAAGTAAAATTCTAGCATGAGTTATGGATTGGAAATGTACGTTTAAAAGAGCTTTTCCCCTCTCATTTCTTAGGATTGGTCAGTATTGGGAGGGCCAAGGTTATCATAATGGTTTTGCCTAATAATTGAGGCAAAGACGCTGTTGAGGAGGCATAAAGATGGTTTAGTAATTTATTAGTGCAACTGTCAAAGCATCCAAATATCGATGAAGAGGTTACTACTTACTAGTGGAAGGTTCACCCTTTCAATAATGTCATTCAAATTGAGGATATTTATGTTGCACCTGCGCAACCAAAGTGGAGGATGTGACTTTGTATATTGAATTTCTTTTTATTTTATTTTTTAAAATTTTGTGGGATACTAACATGTTTCGCATTCTAAGTACAGTAGTTATATCATAGGTTCCTTACTTTGTATTAGGCTTTTATTATGAATTCTTTTTTTGTGGTGCATCAGTGCATGGATGAACACTCCTAGTGCATTATATATTTGTATCCTTGTTCATAAAATTATTTTCTTATAAAAATAACAGGATAAATAGAAATACATTGCCATTAGTATTTTTTCTCTCTCTCTTACCCAAACATACAAGACACAAAAAACTTTAGGTGACAAACTCATGACATTACATCACAGGTTGTTACTTCCTGCACTTTCTTAAGTTGTTTATTGCATTCTTTCTATTTTTTTTTTACATTGATCATTCTGAAAGCCGAAAAAAAAAGTAGATTGGATAATGTAATTTTACATTTTGGATTAATCATTCCAAAAGAAAAAGGAAATGCAGGAAGCAATGACACGCACCACAACGCAATGGGGTCTAGAATCTAGCTCATGCCTGTGGCCAGCCCAACCTATGAAGTAATTTGGGCATAAGTTATTATGGTCAAGAAGTGGCTTGCATGCCTACTTGCAAAAAGGCTAAAACTGTGAGGGCGTCTCTTTTACTTTTCTTTGTTGGTTGCTAGACATAAACCAAATAATTGAGGTCTTTTATTCTGTCAAGCTTTTTTTTTTATCACCAATATTGTGGAATATTTATTAATTTTGGTGATCATTAATCTACGTCATAGAATGTGATTAATTACTTTTAGTAGATTCTTTATTTTCATCTCTTTTTTTTTTACCCATAAGTCATGAACCTGAAATCTTATTTAAAAAGACTAAATTTAATTCCAGTTAGACTAATGATTTCTTGAAAAATAATTTTTCCAAAAACATGATCTCCCTGTAGGCGAATCAATTATGTTAGTTGAATTTAAATAAACAAAGAGCGAGCACATGCATGGATGGGTGTTTGGAACAACCACAACCACCGTTAACGCAGAATCTCAACTTCCAAGTTTCTTCCCCAACTTAAATTCGCAAATCTGACCATATCATATCCTATAATAGTCAAACACTGAAGGCATATAAATAGTTAACTACTTGATTCTCATCACTTGAATCCCATAATTTATTACTACATTAAATACAGAACATGCAATGTATGTCCATATTTATATGGAAATAACGGTGGAATAATATATAGATTGGCATATTAAATGGAGTTTCATTTTAGTTTCAACATGAGAGGAGGAGATCCTAGCATAGTAGCATGTGATCAAAGCTATATTAATTTATGCACGTCTCAACAAGAAAATAGAAACAATGTAGTCTGAACAAGAAATTAAAAAATAAACAATGTCGGCATGCACGTCGACTATGCTGTTAAATCATAATGTCATTATCACATTTATTATGTAAGGTTTATTATATTTGCATCATCCCAACCTTCACTGTTATGGTAGTTGTTGTTCAGTTCATGATCATAGAATATGATAAAACCCCTAAAAGCGAAACAATAAATCAAATTTCTATAAATTAATTGAATATTCAAATATAAAAATTTCAGAAGATAAAATACTAATTCTAAATTTTAACAATTTGGTTAAGTGAGTTTTAGCGTTAGAGAAAAATAAAATAAAAACTATTTATCTAAAATACATGCATAATTATATTTAATGTCAATAAATCAAAGGTCTTCTATTGATTATTTTTAGATTTAATTATCATATTGATGCTTAAATTATTTTAAATGATTTAGAAGAGGTTTTTCAAAAAAATAATTAATATCTATTGCGACCCGATTCTCTGTCATCTTTCTTTGGTTTGGAGACGTGTATTTTTATGGTACTCATTTTTTTCAATTATGATGCATGAATAAGTGATCCTACTCATATTGGGCCTAGTGCTCAGATGGTTTGGTCAGTAGTTGGCCAAGAAATATTAAATGGTAAGGTAAGAAGAGGGTTATGAGGAATACAAATCAATAATTTTTGGATTTTTTTTTTCAAATTTAGAAAGTATATGAAATAACTAGTGAATTACAAATCTATTGTACCACAATTGATGCAATGGTCTTTGAAGCCTTAATGCTTTTTGCTAGTTGAGCCAAATTGACCCATTTACTTTCCCCCCTTAAATTTATACTACTTTTAAAAGAGAGAAAAATGACAGGCCAAATAGGTTCATAGTATGAGTCAAGAATTTACACGTTTAGCCTGACGTGTTTGATCTAAATCAAATTAATTCAATTTTTTTTAGGTTATTAATTTTATAGTTCAATCTGATCTTTACCTATGGTCCATCAAACACTATATTGGACTAACAAAAATTCTCTCAAATTCATGTCAATGGTGTTTCTTTTGTCTCCTATAAAAGTCACTAAATACATCTTTTATGTTCTAAACTGTCGAATCCAAAATGTAGAATTACATGACTTTCCAAAAATATAAAAGAAATATTGTTGATTTTTATGGCGATAAAGGAAGCTTTAGCTAGCCTCATGTCAATAGAGGGAAATTAATTAACGTAAAAACAACACTGGGTTGCTTGATTGCTTTAACTTGATACGCACCGATCCATTCTCTCTGGACGTAAAACCATAAATTGACTCAACCAAAAAATATACTAGCTAGCTCGTGATGAATATGTCCAAATACGCTGAACTGACCGAATTTACAGTAGCCCTAATAGAAACCTGTGGATCTCACAATTACCATTTCTTGTTTTATCTAAACTTGTCCTTTCTTTGAAGGAATGAAAAGCTTCTTAACAGTAGGCAGGACCATATTTAAGGAAGCAAATCAGAAAGGTTTCTAACATTAATCATGATCACCCCATTCAATTTGTGGTCTTATTAAACACATCCATTTAAACTATGCATAAAAATATGTCATTCATAAATTGTTATTTTAAACACCTTAAATTAAGTATCTATCATTAATTTTTCAAATTAAAAATTAAAGCATGGATATATATTTTAAACATCTTACAACACAATGCAATTGAATATTGAAGAAAAAGAATCCTTAATAAGAAAGTTGATGACAAGGATTTGACCATAAAGAAATCCAATTACACAATTATTATTATTATTTCTAACAAAGATATGAAAGCAATGATATCATATCACAAATATGAAATCATTTTAGTCTAATCAAAAGTCAACGCAAAAAATTCAACCGTAACGCTCTGAATTTGGAAGACTGGAAATTTGATAACTATATAAACAAATGCAACTTCATGAAAGTCTATGACCCCTCTGAAAAGCTGTGTCAAAAGTCTTACTTTCTGTTTTTTTCCCTTCGTTTCTTTCTTCTAAACATACAGTAGAAGATTCCAAATCTATGATGAAATGAAACCATTAGCATGATCGAGTTTCCATGCAAAACATACACTCAGAACCTTCGTTCAGGCAATTATTTAACCCAAAGCAATATGTATCTTTGGCATCACCATTTCTTCTTGTGGTAATTTCTCTCGTCACATATTCAGAAGCTGGTTTTTTTGGTTCTTTTGCCTAGGAAAGTTTCTCGCTGTGGCATTAATAAACCAAGGAAAAACGTTACCTCGGGTATGTATGTTTGCACATGGTTGTGAATTATATATGATACATGCAACCACTGCACTCTTCAAATTCATGCTTTATTTTGTGACATTCTTCTTTATATCTTGGTCTTGATTGATTCTTACTCTTCTTTTCTGTGTTGTTCTAGAATCATGTCGTGTGTGGCAGCACGTACGGGGCGACAACGACAGCGTTATGAGGACAACATGCGACTCGTTTCTGGGTAAGTCTTTCTGTCTGATGCCATGCCTTCTTAGTTCTTAGTTTTCAGTTTCTCTGCCACAATTAATATCATGTCCATGTCCAATTTTTGACACTTATGGTATGTGATCATGAGAGATAATTATTTATGCTCTTGGCAAATGTTTCTTCATACCTACTCAAGTTCTTCAATTTACGATATTAAAGATTTAATAAAACTCATTTATGTGTTATGTAGAGATTGATTGAAACTGACATATGAAGGTCTCAATCATATAATGATTTCTCTTGATCATATGTCCTAAAAGACATTACAAATTTTCATAAGTAAACACTTTATGTTTTAATATTGTAAAGATTTTTTATAAGTTTGTGCGTATTTGATTACACATCGGATCCATAATCATGTTAAAATATTGGTTTACGTGGTTTTAAGTAAATTTTCATATGTTTAGTTTTAGGTTAAAAAATTAATTATAAGTCTAAATTGATTGAAGTCAAGCAATATTAACTTTTGCGTTAAATAAAAAAAATTATACTAACTTTTACTTCAAAATTATTTTTATAATAAAAACATAAATTATATCACTTCAAAATCAATTAAATAAATTATACTGACATCTTTAAAGTTTTTCAGATTATTAATTTTAACAACACTTATCCAAACACAAACTTTATTTTATCTAATTTTCACATATGATAAATTTATTTATTTTTATAACAATTACCTTAAAATTCATAACCGGCCACCATGAGTTCTCAATGTAAAAATTTTACACTCTTACAATTTATAAAAATTATATACTCATTTTAAATTTAGTTCGTTTGTATAACTTTTTAGCCATTTATTTATCAAAATAATATGGTTACACATGTTTTTAATCCTTATATTATATTGCAAAATATATATTAGGATTTAGGAATGAATAATTTTTAATAAAAAGCAGAATAAAAATCATCATATATTAAGAAAAAAATTCAGTCCTTAATTATTCAATGTGGTTTCAGTTTATCTTCTCTGTTACTTCGTATTTTCCCCTCCCTTTTCTGAGCAAGTTAATGAAATCGAAATCAAGAACATATACATACATACACACACATATATATATATATATATATATATATATTAATGAATTATGATGAAAGGAGAAGGGCAACTTAAAAAAATGGTGTTATTATATAATTGTCTTATCTTGTGGACATTAAAATATTTAACTATATTTTATAGTGGGCCTTATCATTCAGTTTGACCCGAACATATATAAAATCAATTTTGGCAGTTATATAAAATGATAAAATTAAAATAATGTCTGCTATTTGTAGATTCTCATTTTACTCATCCAAGGTCACATGTAAATGCTACAAAGCAAAATGATTAGAAAAAGAAATTAAAATACGTACGGCTCTGGTTTAACATATCTTTCCTTTCCGTTCCATTTTTATTCATATTACTTGGATTTGTTTTGCCAGCAAATAAGGTAAATCTAAAAGTAGTAAGATCAGATAGTAAAAGACCAACTTCTTACCTAATGACGAAAACTAAAATTTTATGAATTTAAAATCATGTTTTGACATGGAGTAGGAATGTAGGATCCATTAGCTTAAATGATCATGATTACAATTTACATAACCCCGAAGAAAAATCTGTATAATTTAATTTACCGATTTTTAGTCATGGTAAGTTTCTCTGTACAATTTAGTTGTGTTGCAAGATTTAATTTGTTATTGACTTATTGCACAAATACATTTGCCATGCTTGTTTTAATATTTCATTTTGGTTAATTTTTTAGTCACGAATTTGATTGAAAAATAGCATAAGATCACAACTTCTAGTATAGGGATTTATGCAAGACTAACCTAAAGGAAGCCTTTTGTTGAAAAGGCAATCAAAAGATGAATCATATACTGATGATACTAGATGAGTATTCAGATAGAGCTCACTACAGTTCTATTTGGAAGTATGGATTTTCAAATAGAAATAGATTTTGAACATAAGTAATTGAAGCCCTTTCAAGCATATATAATTTGCTTGGAAAGTGGTGATGACTAATATTTGATGAGACTTGCAACAGAATCTTGTTAACAATTATAATTAAATTTTTTTATTGATCCATTGTAACAGATGCATTCCCTATAGATGGAAAAAGGGAAAAGTAGATCAAATGGGAGATACAGAGGAGATAATAGAAGTACTTATGATTTCTTCACCAAAACGTGATGACCTTGTGTTTCCAAAGGTACTTGATATAGTATTGTCTGAACCAATTCACTTCATCAGCATGAATTTGTAGTTTGTATTGTATTGCAAAGTATCATCATTTTTCTCTTTCCAGGGTGGATGGGAGGATGATGAGACTGTTACAGAAGCTGCTTGCCGTGAAGCTCTAGAGGAAGCAGGAGCCAAAGGGATTATAAGGGTAGGCTATGATATTCATCATTGAATGTTCAAGCATCATTTTGAAAGATAGAACCAAGGAAATATACTAGATGAGTTTAATGATCATGAACTAACAATGTAAAATAATTTTATATTGTCAACCAATTACAAATAGTTTTATATTGTCAACCAATTACAAATCATCGTCCCCTTATTTCATAGTTATAGATTGATGTACATTATTTCATAGTCCATAATCATGATATTATTCAAGCACTTATAGAAAAAAATGCCAATAAACATCCCCTTATATGTGAGGTCCCATCATTAATTTTTCTATATGCATTTGAATAACTTCAACTTTGAAATGATAACCATATAGGATTGATAGTGTTAACAAATTCTCAAAATATACCATTCTCGCAGCAAACTCTTTGAAGTGGTTTGACATGAGAAATTCCATTGTGTGTGGGAAAAAAGTTGGAATTTAGTCTTGAATCGGACTCAATAGAAACTCCATTATGATAGAAGTTAATGTACAACAAGTTTATTCCCCTAAATGGCTAAATCTACCCTTTTTCCAGTTCAGCAAAAATATGGTTCCAAATAAAGTCAACAAAGCAAAACCTGCTGCAATGCCAAAAAACATTACCTGTTGATATAACTGAGTGACATTTGTGATAACAGCATATTACCACTATCTCATTTTATCATGTCACAAAAATAACTGAGAAAAATTGGAGATGATTCTGCCATTTTCCCATCCTCTATTGTGATTAAGACAATGCTATTTCTTATTCATATGATCTATATGGTATCAAATTTGAGAAATCTTCACTGGCTAAATGGTGGACAATAATTTTCAGGAAGTTCCCTTGGGAAGATGGGAGTTCAGAAGCAAAAGCAGTAATGACTCATGTAGCCAGGAAGGATGGTGTAGAGGATACATGTTTGCCTTGGAGGTGACTGAAGAACTTGAGACTTGGCCAGAGCAGAAAGACCATAATCGCCAATGGGTATGTGTTCTGAATAAATTCTTAGAAGAATTACATTAATCACAAATTCACAACATTGTAGAAGTACCAAGCACAACATATAAATATCTACAATGCAACATGTACTTGAATGTTGGCATTTTACATGAACATAATATTTTTTCTTCTTTGATTTGAGGTGAATATTTTTTTTTCTTAGGTTAACATAAAAGAGGCATTCAGACAAAGCCGATATGACTGGATGTGCAAGGCATTGGAGGTGTTTTTAAGAGTTATGGCACAGGACAGAACACTAAAGAATGAGGAAAATAATGTTGAGTCTGCTTCAATTTCAGTGCTAGATGGGTCAGAAAATCAAAATATGTCATCCAAATACTGTAAAAGAACCTCTACTACAAAACACCATAGTATGCCATCAAGAACCAATATCCTGGCCCATGCTTCCCAGGAGATAGCTATCTATTTTGGTTATTGACACTACTGTTGCAGTGTGCTTCTTTATGTGGCACAGTAACTTCTTCCATTTTGAAAAAAAAAAAATTGTGATGACACTGTCTCCGTTAGTTTGCTTGAACACTTGCAAACTTAATTTAAGGTAATTTTAATTTTGTAAAAGTGATTTTTGGCTAAAAATTGATCTTGAAGTAAACTGATTTATGTTAAAAGTAGGCTTGTAATAAATTTTGGCATAAACTTTTTAATCCAGCACAAAAGTTACAATTTTTTAGTTTTTATTCGGTGGTACTTTTGAGGATACAACTACTTTTGTTTGTTTTTAACCAAATGATAGGAAAAACTGCAAGTATACGATTGTTTGTCAAGTGGGAATCATAAGGTGATTTGGTGATGGGAGGAGAGGCAAAAGGGTTGAATTGATACTGAGATCATGAACTTGAATCTCCTTATTAATGTAACACACTAATTATTAATATTTGTGAATAAAAAATATGATTATTGTCAAGTAATATAATAGTATCATATTTAAAGGGACTGTGTTTTGTAATTATCAATTGACCACAATTTAATTAGATAAAAGGAGAGAGAATAACAAAAATCAAGAGCAAAGAATAAGAATGCAAGAATCAAAATTGGGAGACATCAATATAAAGAAAGATCTGAAGGTAAACTAACCTAAGAAAACGTTTACAAAAATAGGTCTAATTGAATTGATCTCTATTTTTATGATAGTTATGTTTAATTAGACTAATTAAGCACTTTGTTAATTCATTTGATCATCAAATGATTAAACCTATTTTTGTAGTTTAAAGTCCAGGTCCTTTTTTTTTCCTGTAGTTCTAACGATTAGGTTCACTTCGCAGTCTAGTAAGAGATTTTCTTATTTGTGTGATGTGTAGATATATATTGTAAGCTTTGACAACCTGATAACGAAGTCAGCCTTTTAACAACCAGAATTAATCTAGAATGAACAATATATGTGACGACGATCATCTACAATTATTTTAAACTTATTAATGTGTATAAAAAGTGATTAAAAATGAAGAAAAAAGAAGAATAGAGAATCAGATCAGAGGTTTCTAAGTTCTAACATATTGCGTTTTACATTCTGAACTGGTAAAAGGACCATCTATTTATTTTTATTGGATATATGATCAATACACAAGTTACAAGCAGAGAGGTCAATGTCATTAGACATATGGCATGATAACCTTTCATAAAAAGCAATAAATATTATATAGTTAAGAATGATTTTCATAAGAGTAAATATCATTCCCATACTCCGGTAAACACCTGGAAGAATAGTGACTAGTGAGAGCCATGCTTGGTCGCATGTTTTGTTATAATAATTAATTTAATTTAATTATATACTACATAGGAGGGTCCCCTCCCCTCCCTCGAGATGATCACTTAATTAAGTTGAGCACATCAATGTTAACTGTTTCAACCTTTATCAATTATATCATCACTTAAATAAATATCTCTCTATTTCATGTTTTACTGTTGCTGATCTGATAGAAGCAAATTATTAATAATTTATATTTCAAGTGTCAATCAAATGGGTTTCTTTGTTGAACAATAAAATGGTACCCACCACTACCCACTATAGCCGCACATGAAGAAAAGGCAACTCCACGAGCATAGATTCATGTTTTAAGAGATGTGTGTCTCCCCAGAAAACAAAACCGTGAGCATTCCCTCTTAGTATGTAACCACTCGAGGACAAAAGAGAATGAATAGGATTGTCCATATTGTGTTATACTTAGGTTCCAAGAAAGAATATTATATATGACTACACCTCGATATATTAAGCTCTATTCATCACTTTAATTTGTTTACATTAATCTATGAATTGAAGTATTGAACACAATATTGTTTTTTTTTTCTTGTGCAATTACCTCACTATGTGTTCTTCTACCTTCGTAATTGAAAAAAAAAGCCAGCCACGGTATTTAGTGCTTAGTGCGTCTAATATTGTAAATTAGAAAAGTTATCTAAGTATAATATATAACTCAAACCTTTTTAGTTTGCACATTTTATCAATATAAAATAAGAATAAGTAGTGTATGTCTTGACAATTTAAAGAATTTTTGCAACGTTATCGATTACAAACTGTTAAATATTTATAGCTTAAAAGTTATATTAATTGATTGTCAAAAATGTAAAATTATATCGTGAAACAAACACTCCCATACATATAACTTTCCTTTAAGTTTAATCAAATTAGCATATAAATTACATTTATGTAATTTGATCATTTATCATCATAATAATATCATACTTACACTTGTGTAGTTTTTACATCAATTATCACAACTATATTTAGATAAAAGTTGGAAATGTTTTTTTTTTTTGGAATTCTAATTAATCCACGTTCTTGAATTTTAAGACATAAAACCAAAAAGGAGATTGTATCTTTAAAAACTCGTATTAATTCAAAATTAAATATCTCATTCATGCATGTACATTAAAATTGGTGTAATATATAATTTAGAATATATAAATATATGAATAGTTTGATAATTTTTGTTACTGTCATTCAAATTTGATATAAATTATAAAGGTAATATATAATTATAAGTTAACAGTTTAACAAAAAATCACATCTTATATAAAACTATTTTTTTATGGTATCTTATATAAAACTATTGATGATATAATAGTTAGAGTTTTTTATTCACAATTTGAAGAATTTTATGTTTTAGTCATGATTAATTCTCAGCTTACTCATCTTATGATCATTCCGATAAATTAGCATAGTTATCATTGATAATCTATATATATTTTATATTTTAGATTAGCGTTGGCTTCGTAAGTCCTGTCAGAGCAACTTTAGTCCTACTTTTTCTTCCACTCTTAACCAGATATAAAGCACATGTTAAATAGAAACAGAAAATATAATACGAAGTAACGATGATTTTCAATAGAAACGTTAAACTCAATCCAATTAATCAGAACCCGCTAAAAGAACACTAACGTGCATGTAATGAAAAAAAATATTAACAGAAAGACATATTATCAAAATACTATGCAGTCGTTGTTATTGTCCTGGGGACTGCTGTGACAACTTTTTAATTTTAATATGGATTAATTGTTTTCTTAGTTTCTAATTTTTTTAGAATTTTTTTAGTCTTTAAATTTTGAATTAAAAATATATAAGGACAAAAAAATAATTAAAGGATTAAAAATAGATAGATAAAATTTAAAGATATAAAGGTAATATATCCTTGTTTTCTGAAATATTTTTTAAGCACACCCCTTATATAGGTTTAGTATATTTTTCATTCATATTTTTATGCTGACCTAAAGTAATATTATCAATAGTTAACTTTTATAAAAAACTAAAATAAGATATTTATTTTATTAATTAGGTCCAATGCAGTTGATGAATGATGAAATTCTTTAAATATTATTTTGTCAGAGTTTCAATTTTATTTATCATTCAAATGAAAAAGACTTTATTAAAAAACAAAATTTCTTTTAGTGAAGTTTTCACTTGGAAGGTTAGTATTAAGAATATTTTGCTTTTAAAAAAAATTGTTTTTAAACTAATATCTTAAAAATTATTGACTGGCGTTCTTATTTCGTGGATGTGTGACTAAGATGCTTTCGGACACGCAAAACTACAAGCCATTGAAGAATACAAAAGTTCACCTTGTTGCATTCGGATACCTAAAATAGCTAGTTGAACAGAATCAGACCCAATTAATCCAAATCCCCATGTAAGTATCACTTACCCTTTTTTTCATCAACTTGGTTACGCTAAAAGTAGAATAGATTATCATAACTTGTCTCCTCTTCAGGTCTCTGTAGATTCTTTGACCTATATGTATCTTGGACAAATCAGAATTTCATAGCCATATGCGAGTCACCTTGGATATCCTTTAACTTCCACAGTATCCTAATTCCTACACCTTCTTTGTTTATGTGTTTTTGTTTTTAAATAAATTCCTCTAATATTTTGTAAAATTATACAAATTTTTTTTAAAACATTTATAGCAATATTCTTTATTGAAAAATACGGTGTAATGTTTTTCAAATCATTAATTAAGAAGTGCTAGTGTAAGTATAGTAGTGTCAACGTAATATTTTTTTTCAAACAACTGAAAATGTTAGTGTTGGATGAAAATAAAATGTAATTAGAAGGTAAAAATATCACTAAAAATGATGGATTAAGTTTTTTTTATAGAGATTAATCAATTAATAAAACTGGTGAATACTTTATATTAATAATATGATAACAATAAAAATTGATTATCTTTAAAAGTATGACAACGATTTTTTTCTATTAATTTTGTATTACAAAAGAATGATAAAGATTTGATAATTTTTACTTATATTGTTTAAAATTAATTTTTTAATAAACTTATATTTTCCAAAAAAAATATTTTTTAAGAAAAATAGTAGAATTTAATTGAATAAACTCATTGTTTAAAATTATTTTTAAAATTTTCCACTTAAAAAAAAGAAATTTTTTTTATTGTCATAATAACAAAAACACATTGAATAATATGTCATCTAGTGTCTAGTTTTTCATAATAAATTAATAACAACAAAATATATAAAAGAGTTTTTTAATTGAATAAAAAGATATTTTTTTATAAATAAATAAGTTAGGAAAAAATTAAGAAAAAAACCAATAACTTATAAGTTAATTTATTTTTCATAACCTATTTCAATAACTTATATTATAAGCTACTAAATGTGTCAAATTAATTTTCATTATTCGTAAGGTGAAATGTTTTGACATCCTTTAGTCACATTTTCTTAAAATATTTCGTTGCAAATTCAATCTCCGAACTTGTAAATTCTATTTGTAAAATTCAATCTCTTAATTAGCTTTTTCTTTCTCCTCTTTAACTTCCAGAAAATGTTCCAATTAATCCATAAGCAATAATGCGAGTGATGCGACATTTAGTCAAAGTTGCACTACCAGGTTTTGCAATTAGTTGTCGCTAATTAAAAATTGGCTAGTCATTGTTTTCCTCAAAAAGGTATGCCTATGTGTCTTTCTCACATGCTCCCCAACATGACTTCGTTTGATTTGGTTTCCGTTCTATTTGTTAACGTAAACGAATAAAATAGGATATGCATGCCATCTCCGAACTTTACATAGTTATTATAGAAAATGTTACCAATAAAATATGAACACTTGAAAAGTTAACTTTGGTGATAGATAAAAAGAAGGGAAGACTGTGGAACTTATCATTGAGTTTATGACTCAAATTGGTTGCACATGGGTTCAGCAATGATATTCTTAAACACCCTATAATTATATATAAATAAAAACGTCATATAAGTTAGAATCCGGTAATAATATAGTAATCCGCTTGAAATTCATTAATTAACCTCCTCAGCATACCATTCCAACTCCTCTAAAAAAAGCATACCATTCCAATTATAGATCACCGTCAAAAACCATAGTCTAAATAATTTTTCTTAGGTTAAACTTAGGCTTCAGCTTGGAGCACATAAATCAAATAGTTCACATACCAAGATAAGAAAAGGTAGTTCAGATGAAAAAAAAACTGTTAATTAATACAGCAAATTATTTTGTGACTGACTGCGGTAGAATAGAACAAGAAAAGGAGAAAAAAATGTCATATAAGTAACGGAATTTGATATTAGTAAGGAATTGCATTGAAAGAGATCAAATAATTTCATTAGTGTAATATTGCACTAATGATGACAAGTTTTTTTAACAGATGACATCATTAATTATTTGAGCAAAAAATTTCATTATGATTGGATTTAATTAAAGTTGTCAGAATAAACAAAATCATAATCAGATACATATAAATACCCATAATAAAGGAAAAAGTTAAAGGCCTGGTGTACCAGGAAAAAAAAACCTATGGAAAAATAGAAGTAATTATATATTCATGAATACTTAGTATCTAATTCCGGTGAAGTAACTAATTTCAGTTTCGTTTTAAGTACGTGTTTGATTTCACATTAAAAAGTCCATTTTTTCTTCTTTTTTATGTGTTTAATTTTATCTTTGAAGAAAAATTCATAATTTATTTTGAGTTCTAAATAATTCTATGTTAAAATAACTTTTGGATTAGAAAAAAAAATATTAAATTTTACTTTTAAGTTGATTTATATATATATATATATATATATATATATATATATATATAAATCACATCACTTCAAAATTCATTTAAACTAAACTTAATTTTGCATTCAAAATTAATTTTTATCAATATTTTTCAAAACACGCATGACCAAAAAATGATTTCCATTAAAACAAAAGATGGGATTTTTTTTCTCTCCATTAAATGAAATCATTTGAGCAGGAGGGCAAAGCATGTTGCCTATAAGCATGCAGCCAAATGTAGGATGAGTAGATATTGATCATAGCCCCCACATAATTACTAATGATAAATCCAGCAAGCAGTTTATTCGAAAATATCTTAGCTTCTTTGCACTTCTAATGGGACCTAAAACTCATCAAAAAGGAAACGCAATTCCTCCCACCTGCAATGATAATTAGAAATGTGCAATTGTGCAACTCATGACTTTCTTTTTCTTCCCCTAGTTTGGGCTGTTGAGATCATTAACGAGGAAACTTAGAAATTAAATTATATAGCGACTCTAAAAATATATCATATTAGATTTATATGAGGACTTTGGACGGTCTCTAATATGATTAGTTCCTTGTTCATGTACAGTCTCATGATTTGATAGAAAGGTCACATGCAGCAACTTTGGACTATCCGAAGGGTGGTTATTCGAGTGATTGGATACAATATATTAAATTAAACTCAACTTTGGCAAAACTCAAAACAGATTAAAAAGCACAACTAATTTAATTGGGGAATAATCATGAAATGGGGTATCTATGAGAAGATGCTCATCATGGACCATTTAGATTTCTAATTATATCACCCACTAATTATATAATTCTCATTAATCATGCTCTGGTCTTCCTTCCATCATTTGAAACTCATTTGTAACAGAGTTTTGAAGTATGCCAGGACCCGTAGAGAGTAAGTACTGATGGATTTTGTTGCCTTTCATTACCAACTTATTATTAGTTTATTTTTATCTCTCATTGATTAGATTGCTCAGTTGTGACATAATATAACATCAAATCCACCATAGAAGAGCCTTTAGATGTATGGATAAAACTTTCAAAGAGAAAAAAAAGAAAAATTAAAAAGGGCACGTGTTGGCATGCTGCTTGGCACTTATTCATAACAAAGGAGGGCATAGATGTAAAATACAATAATGTTAGCGGGACAATGAGGGTTTTGGAGAGACAAATCTTTCTTATTTAAACCGTGTACTCACTCGTTGATTCCTCACACCAAAACAAAACTAAAACCAAAGGAGAAAGAAACATCAAGAGAGTCACAGACAACCAACCTTGCATGCCAAGTCCTAACTTCATTCTTTGTTAACTTATTTCCCTTCTATCCACTCCTCCCTATCTTCTTACTATCTTACTTACCACAACAAATTGTTTCACTTTCATTCACGTCCAAAACTTGGAACATGAAACCCTACACGTCATCACCATCGTCTTCCAAGTCCAAAAAGAAGCAAACAACAACACAACAAGATCATGAAACAGCATGGGGAGGAAGGTACCTTGGGGTGAGGAGGAGGCCATGGGGAAGGTATGCAGCGGAAATCCGTGACCCTTCCACCAAGGAAAGACATTGGTTGGGCACGTTTGATACCGCAGAAGAGGCCGCCCTAGCATATGATAGGGCAGCCCGCTCCATGCGAGGCTCACGTGCTCGAACCAACTTCGTCTATCCGGACACTCCTCCCGGTTCCTCTGTTACCTCCATCCTCTCTCCGGACGAGCAAACCCAAACCCAAATCCACCAGGCCCAAGAAGAGCTCTCCTCTCTATTCAATCCGAACCCATTTGCACAACCCGAACCAAACCCGCAATTTTCCTTATGCGGGTATTCGGGTATCACGAACACTCCTACATTTTCTGCCACCGAAGAAATTGCCTCATCCGGTGGCTATAGCTATAATCATGGATACACAGAAGGAGGAACCAGCATGGAGAGTTCACATTTTAAGCTCTTTGATGATGGTGAAACGGAGCTCCCACCATTGCCACCGGATATCACAAGCTCCATGGGCTATGAAATGAGTAATGGGTTTTATGAAAACGATGCCGGGTTTTCGAATCCAAGTTTCGGCGCTAATGCTACCGGGTCAGGTTACCCGTATTCGGGATTTGGATCCGGTGATTACGTGGTGCATAGTCCACTCTTTAGCGCAATACCACCAGTGTCAGATAATGTTGCAACGGGCCATGAGGGTTTTGATTTGGGAAGCTCTTCTTTTTTCTTCTGAAGTTAAGAATGAGGGTTCTTCAATTGAGGGAACGTGCATTGCGGATTTGGAATTCGCATTCTGCAATTTCGTGGTCAATTTGTGTGTTTTGTGAGTGTGACTTTGTGGTTATTATGTGTTTTGTGAGGAAGGGGCTTATTTTGGGATGTTCTTGGGCTTTGGGGAGTAGAGGCTTGTAATGGGGCCCTCTCTTACGGGCCTTTTTCTTTGCAATGTTGATTTCTTTTCCGTAACAAATTGCTCCATTTGGATGATTTGCAATCATGCCTCACTTGTTGCTTACAAAAATCCAATTAGTAATTTATTAGTAAATAATATAAAAACATGTGCCATGAAGAAAGAGAGAGACATCAAAGCTAAACACTACTAAAGAATATATAAGATGCAGACCAATCATCAACTCGATCAAGATACCAAATCATTAAATTAGAATAGATAAGTGAGTAATCAGTTGATATACATAACCCGAATTTTATTAAAAAAATTAAATAATTTAATTACATATAAACTTATAAACTTATTATTTAAAGTTTAACTCAATCAAGATATAGGATCATTAAATAAGAATTGATTAGTGACTTATCAGCTGACATATATGATCCGATTTTTATTAAAAAAATTAAATAATTTAATTACATATAAACTTATAAGCTTATTATTTAAATTTTAATAAAATTTAACATATTTAAAAGCATAGTTATAAACTTGTTTAAAATTTTGAACATACAATATATTTTTTTAGAATTCAGTATATATATAAACAATCTTAAATTAGAATTTAAAATATATATTATTGTTATACAATAACAAACATAATTTAATACACATAAATTAATTAAGACAAAATTAAAAATAATAACACTTTATCATTTCAAATATCAAGATGTAGTTATGTTTGATAAAAAATATAAGCCAATCTATTAAAAGCAAGAGTAATAATCCAAATCCTTTAAGAATTCATAATCATTCGTCTCGTACCAAAGTTCAGAACACTACAAATAAATAGAGGTATATTTCAACAATCAACAATCTATAATCCACACTCGGTATAACAAAAAGAAAAACGGTGAAAATCAATCAATCTGCTCCATTGGTGATCTCTGCCACGAGTGTGAAGTCTCTAGACCAATGCTAGTTACACATGTGCAAAAATTGAGGAAACTAAGATCATCATGACAATTCCACTAGACACGTGCACCAACTTGGTTGCCGAGTTTCGATGAATTCGTCGGACCAGGTGAACCTGAAATAAGACATACGGACATAATTTATTTCACTAGAAAATCCTTTGTTAATATATTAAGAATATATATTTTTGTTTTTCTGATAAATGTGATAGAATGGGGTGACATCCCAATACCATCGCGAAGGACGCTAATAACATGTTGGAAGTGTCAGTTTGTCTAGAGGATTACAACATAGGATCACTGGATAGGATTTGCCTATATACAAGAAAAATATAGTCAGAAGGATTCCAACTTACACCAATGGAGAAGGTAGAAGTTCCTACCGGATCCTTAATTGCTTGTATTGCATAATATAATAATATTTAATATTTATAAAATACTCCTTAATCTATATGCATTAATTTTAAACATCAATAATTATAGGTAAGAGATAATTTCATTTAAAATTTATTAGAAGCTAGGAAATTCTGAGTGAGAACTCATACAAATTTGTAAGTTTTTATTGAATTTTGGAGAATAATATCAAGTGTATTTAAAAGAGTATACTAAAGAATGTAATATTAGTATTTTTCACAATATTCAAAAGTAGTAGAAGGGAAACATACTTGTGAGGCAGGACAATGGATTGACATGTTGGCCACATCTACCAGGCAATTGCTGAGCCTCATTGATATTAATGCCAGCTTGTTCTGCTTGCCTTGTGCCTCTGTTGCTTACCAAGCTACACAGGCATTCTGCGTCTGATTCAATCATAGATTTAAGTGGTTCACAGCAACTATCAGGTGGGTCTTCAGTGCCATTGAGGTAGTTTAGGCAAGGTGAAAGCTTGTTCAAGCAAGAGCTATCTTGAGCACTTCTTCTTGGGACACATGCTAATAGGACAAGGAATGCAATGCAGCAAAGTGCCCTCAACATGGTATCCATTTTCATTCTTGGTGATGATTATAGTCTATCTATGCCCTTAGTGCCATTATGCATGCGTGATATTTATATGAGAAGAAATAAGAATGAAGAGTAACAATTAACTAGAGAGGGAGAAAAAGTGATAGTTAATTAAGAGTTTGGTGATCAAACTTATAGCCAACTAGTTGAACGACCCTTTTGGCCTTTGTTGTTTATTTTGTGGAAGCATTTGAATGTGTGACTCAGAGTTACTTATTTTTTTTCGTATAAACCAGATGTATTATTTATGAGTGATAATTTTGCTTAAGTCCTGATAGTATTATTATGAGAAATAAAACTTTTCATTTTTAATATAATTAATACTTAATATTTTAATTTAATTTAAGAATGTGTCATACCTATGAATCATAAATTAAGAATATGTAGCACAATTTAAGAATGTGTCCTGATACTTAATATTTTGATATATATGACTTTTTATTTATAAAAATAAGAATAAAAATATTTTTTATGAGTAAGTCTAATTTTGTTTTTGGGTGAATTTGGGTTGGCCGAGAGTGCAGACTAATTAATTTTTTAGATAATTAAAATTCATTTAAGATGTCAACCTTTAAAAAATCTAAACATATATTTTCTCATACACACGACAATTCAATCTTTGATAAGATACTTAAGCAAGCGATAAAATTATATACTAATCATGTCTTGTTGATGTAGGTAAGTTGAAGATTTGAACTTTAATTGTCTTACCTTGGGCCGGTGGTGTCTTTTCAGGTACCAGAAGCAAGGCTTTGCAACCATAGAAGAGAAGATTTGCTGGATGCTGTTCGTGGACGGGTGTGCCCTGCTGGAAATTCTGGAACATGCAGAGCTTGACAAACCGGAGAAAATGATAGTCAAGGTTGACCAACTGGTTTTGGTGATGGGAGACGTGCTCTTGTTGGAGAACCAGCTTCCGTTCCCATTGCTGCAGCTGCTGTGGAGAGACACCGAAAGCGTGTTGATGGGAGTGTCATCATTCGGCCACCAAAGAAGAAGACAAGGTGAACTTAGTAACGGAGTTCCCAGAACCTACTCATCTTCTTGATCTTCAGCGCTCTATCATCCTCTATGAACCTAAGAAGGGAAACCCTGATAAGCAATGTTGGACTGTTATTAATAGTATTAGGCTTTGCCTATCAAAATTAAAAGGAAAGGATTATTCAAATGAAAACTCCGACGACATGACAACATACAGGTATGATGTCAGAATATTTTGATCTTCTTCTCTGTGTAGTACTCTATCAAGACTTATTATTTTTCATATATATATAGAGAGAGGAAACATTAAGTTATTTCAAGAATAACTTAAAATGGTTACTCTCCTCACTTTTTATTTTCTTCTCATTTAATTGAAGGTGAGTTACTCTTCATACATTACCAACTAACATTGACAAATTATTATTATGAATGAATACAAAGCATTGACAAATTAAAAAAATTATAAGATACTTTAAAATGATTATTATGAATGAATATATACAAAACATCGACAAATTATTATTCTTAATCTTTCATCAATAGTATGATTTGTAAGTCTCAATTGTACAGGAACATAATGGAGTTAAAAGAAGCAGGAATTGGATTGAAGTCAAGCAAAACACGTAGGCCGAGAGACGTATCATTCTCTGTGGTTGGATCCGTTCAGAATTGAAGCTTCCTGAGATCGTTGTGGATGACACAACAGCTGTTACAGTGCTAAACCTAATAGCATATGAGATGTGTCCTGATTTTGAGAACTACTATGGGATTTGCTCTTATGTGTCCTTCTTGGACTCACTCATAGACCACCCAGATGACGTAAAGGCATTGAGGTCAGAACAAATTTTGCTCAATTCGTTAGGTAGTGATGAGGAAGTGGCCAACCTCTTCAATACCATAAGCACTGACATGGGAAAATATACTGATGTTAGAAGTGAAATTGAGAAGCATTACAGTGATAAGGGTAAGACTTGGTTGGCTCTAGGGTATCATACCTATTTCCGCAACCCTTGGGCCATCATTGCATTCCATTGTGGGCCTTGCCCTAACTTTTGTCCAAACTTGGTATACTATTCACCCTCCAAAATAACTACACTATACAGTGTGGGGAATAATAATAATAATAATAATAATAATGATAATAATAATAATAATAATACAGTGATATGTTTGTGTGTGATTCACTGTGGCACTGCCGCAAGTCAATTAATTTGTTGTTTTTTGTATGGTTGGAATTTTGTAAATAGAAAAATTGCTGAATAACGTAATTTGATAGCTATATAATTATGTTCATGTATGGCATTCAATATATTTCTTTCGCTTTTCTCTTTAGATTGTGTAAATTTTCAATGAAGGCTTTTTGTAAGGGTTGATAATTGATGTAGGTAGAGGTGTTAGAAGTGGCTTTAGTACAATGTACTCATGAGTGCGGTTGTGAAATCATTTTGTTTGGATTGGTTTATTTTAAGAGAATTTCCATTATTCCTTTTATTTTCGTAAGAGAAATTTTAAAGCTTTTACGACTTGAAGGTTGTTGAAATAGAGGTTGGTTCAACGTTGGTCTCAGTAAAGAAAATAAAACATGCTTTCACTTGCGGACTGAAAGATGAGAGAAGAGGAGAGAGGGGCCGAACGTGAGGCTGTGGAGAAGGGCGGTGAGAGAAAAAGGTATTTTTGATTTATTTTAATAAAATATTTGATATGACTATAAATCCCTCGAACGAATTGACTGAAAAAAAAAAAGATTATGGACATATTTGTCCTAAAATATTGGTGTAAGTAGGTTAACAATTATATATATATATATATATATATATATATATATTTTAAAAGAGTTTATAATATTATTTTATTAAGACTTATCTTAAAATTTATATCAACAATGATTTATAATTTGATGACAATGTAATATTGTACATGACAATTATGTGTAGTTAATTTTTTATATAAATTAAAAAACTTAAATATATATTACATATGATCAAGAACATCAACAAGTAGTGTTTCATTGCCACCTAATAATTTTTTCAAAACAACTTACTGAAAATGCTATTATATGGGCTAATTAACTATCACAAATAGCCAAAGCCCCCTCTCCAAATTGAGCACAATGTCAGCCATGGTTGGTCTATCATTCCTTTTCAAATCAATGTAATTAACGATCTACTGCCTTGGCTTCATTCACACCCGGTGGTCCTGTTGGGAAAAAGAGACCAATTTATTCTTCCAGGACCTGTTATGAATGGTCTTACACAAGCAAAATATTTTATGCATAAACAATAATTATGCAAACAACACAACACAATTTTTAACGTGGAAAACCTTCTCAATGTGATGAATAAAAACCACAGATCGATCTCGGAGTCCACCCAAATTCTTCACTATCAATAAAGTGAGATTACAAAAGGTTCCAACAACCATTACAATCAACAAACAACTTCAACAAAAGTTGTACCAAACCATCACAAGAGGCAAACATACAAAATAGGCTTTTGTACGAAATTAATTTCTACCACTAGAAATAACAAATAACAAATCCCAACAGTTAAATTGACTTATTGCAAGAGAGGAACACACTGACCAAATTTGAGGATAATCCAACGGTTAAGAAAAGAGATAGCTCTTTCTCAATATCACTGCCCGAAACAAGACATAACAGAGCAGGAATTCTGATAACTTTTATTTGCAGTTGGAAAAATCCCTCTTGAAAACACTTCAATGAATGATCCGAACGGTCAGAATGCAGAAACCGATTTTAGTAATCTTTACTCAAAGTTTGAACGCGATCCAACGGTTAGTGTGAGAGAAATATCCCTCGCAATAACGCTGCATGCTTCAGAATACAGATTCAGAACCAGTTTGGTTTGGTAATTTCTAATGATGATACAAGCCTCTATTCAAGAAATCAACCGTTAGATGTTAATACTAGTGAGTCATGAACATGTTGTAAAAGTTTCAGCAAGATCTAACGGTTAAACAAGGAGATCAAGAAGATTGAAGAATGACAGTTTCTGCCCTTCTCAACGTACGAATTTGAATGTTTTCTTTCTCATCTCCTTTTTTCTCTCTTATGGTTTCAAAGTAACTGTCAACCTCTCAAAAAAAGTAACTGTTGATCTATTAAAAAAAGGAATCCTAATATTTTCTTATTGGACTGGACTTGACTTGAGATTCAAGCCTAACAAGTCCAACCCTTGGATCCAGAATTTTCAACATTTCTCCAGCCAAAATAGCACGTCGTGCAAAGTTCACCATATTGGTGCTTCCATGTTTCCCATACTTGAATATAGTTGGTTTTCCCGTTAAAATTTCAATAAGTACAATTCCAAGACCATACACATCACTCTTTGCTTTGAACAAACTTGTACACAAGTACTCAGGATCAAAGGATCCCAAGGTTCCCAATCGTACCATATCATCGTAAACACGATCAGTTTCTAGACTAATGGACGAGGATTCAAAATCAGATACTCTTGCTGTCCAAGTAGCGTCAAGAAGAATATTGGAAGACTTGATATTTCTATGAATAATAGATGGAACACACTGCTACCCTTGTCCACATTCTTCTTGTCCTGCAAATGATCAGACAACGCCCCATTCTTCATGTACTCATACAGCAAGAGCCAATCACCTTCCTCTTTACAGACCCCAACTAGCCCAACCAAGTGCTTGTGGTGTAGGCGGGGCAAGAGGGTCAATAAATACTTAATTTCCTCTTGAAACTCCTCTCTCTGTGATTCGCTGGTTGACCAGTTGGTTCTTGCAACCCTCTTGATAGC
The DNA here is from genome assembly GCA_013407115.1 of Glycine latifolia. Classification (NCBI taxonomy): domain Eukaryota; kingdom Viridiplantae; phylum Streptophyta; class Magnoliopsida; order Fabales; family Fabaceae; genus Glycine; species Glycine latifolia. The sequence goes on from CM023948.1 coordinate 38,708,693, forward strand.
CACCTCACGACCATCGATGAGTTTGCCTCTGTACACATCACCGATGCTTCCAGCCCTTAAAATCTTGTTGTGAAATGAGAAATTGTTGGTGGCCGCTTTAAGCTCAGCCAGGCAGAATAATTGTACAGCAATTGATAGATGACTCAGTTTCTTAATCATGTTGTCAGGAGTTTCATTCGCTGGCTGTACATGCGAAGAAGAAGACTTTGTTAGAAAAGAGAAAATCCGCTGCGGTGATGTTCCCAAATCTTCTTCACTAGCACTACTACTTCTAATCGCACTGTCCACTACCGAACCAAAACTATGGGCAGGGGATGCTCCCAGATTTGATGCAGTCTCACTTTCATCACTACTTATGGCACTGTCCACTACCCAACTAAACTAAAACTTATTGCATTAACTATGACATCGGTCATATCAATTTCACTACCCATTTGCCAAGAAAAGTATATATTATGTATGTATATATGGATGGATTTGTATGAGCTTAGGCAAAGGGCTCCCTTATATATATATATATATAGAGAGAGAGAGAGAGAGAGAGAGACTCAGCGCGTATTAGTTGAGAAGAGAAGGTGCCAGGCAAGGCAAGAATCGCAAGATCATGTGTTTACTAACCAATTACTGCAACAATAGGATGAAACTACTGTGAACCACCATTGGTTGAAATTAGTAAGTAACGTCGAAATCACATTGATTCCTTTTTATTTTTAAGACTCCAAGATTTTATTTATAAGACTTTTAAGTATAAAATTGTGTTGGTTCTTTTATAAGATATAATGTATAGTGTTATTTGTATTAATTATTTTTAAATTAAAAATATTTTTATTTAAAAATAAATAATATTATAATAAAATAATATGTTAACACTTACAAGTTAATTTCAACGCCGACTGTATAGTGAAATCTTCTAATCCTTTCACCTAAACTAAAAATAGAAGACGGCGGTAATAGCGGTCGCTCAAGTCTGAAGCTGTTTAGCTTAAATGACCTCGACCCGACAACAACTTTCTCTTCTTTTTTTTTCTCCTCTCTCTCTCTTCTTTTCTTTGCTTCTGGAATCTCTGACAAATCCTCCGTTCATTTTGGACCAAGAAAAGAAAGGTCCCACACTCCTTCTTATTTTATTTTTTAATAATAATAATAAAAATATTCAAATCTCTGATTTAATTACCCACGTCGATTAGCCATTAGATAAAAGTTACCCTTTTTTATATTAGAAAAAAGTTACCTAAATTATTATTTATAAGATAACTCCCCATGATTTAAATCAGAGACATTCCATTAAAAAAATCAGAGATATAAGTTTAATTATTTTTGTTTAAAATTATCATATTATCTTTGTTTTTAGGGAGAATTTTTTGGTTTATTTATTTATTTATGTATATTACTTTGTTATACCGTTTTTTTTTGTTTTTATCCACAATTTCTGTTTTTATAGTTTTTTTCTTAAAAACCTTTTTCATAATATTTCCCTTCCCTCTGAATCTACCTTTCTTTATTCAACCCACGCACGCACGCATCCAACCTCGCAATTTCAATTTTTCTTTTTTTCTGTAGCAATAGAAGAGGGGAATTGATTGATTGTCGCTCAGGTAATCGAGTACCTTTTTCAAGCTTGCACGGTTATTCCCATTTCACCACAATGCATTTTGGGTTTTAATTTCCCTTTTCTTAATTTTTTTATTTTTGCAATGGTTTAGTTGGATCGGTCTTGCGGGTTCAATTTCCTTTCAAATATAGCAGATCTGGGTTCTTCAAGGTTAGAAAGCTGCCTCTTTTTTTGTTTTGTTTTGTTTTGTCTTAATTAAATGTTTAATATTCGATCAGAAGATTGAAAGAGTTATATTGTGTTGTTTATTCCATCAATTGATTAGACTTTTTGTGTCCCCTTGTTAAATTTAAAAAAAAAAAAATTGATTTTTAGTGCACAAATTGATTAGTTCTTACTTTTTATGGTTTGAAATTGAGCCAATAAAGTTTGTGTTTTCATATTGAATGCTTTCTATTTCTTGTTATACCCCCCTTCATCAGCTTCATTGATTTTACTCATAGATCTCCTAGGTTTTAGTAGTTAATAACTTTGTTGAAGTTGTGAACTTTGATTTGATGGTTTGATTTGTGTTTGGTGGTGACACAGGAGTATTGTTGTTCTGACACTTGGTGTGTAGAAGAAGGGCTATTTTCCTTTCTATCCGTGTTTTGCATTGTGTACAAGAGTTTGAGAACTAACATCTGATAGACAGAGCCATCGGATTTTTTTTCTGCTGCATGTGGTGTCTCCTTCGTGGTGCCACATCATTTCATTCATGGGGGAGTGGATTGTTGGAGCTTTCATCAACCTCTTTGGTAGTATTGCAATAAACTTTGGGACCAATCTTCTCAAATTAGGGCATAATGAGGTATGGCCAAATTCTTTTTTCTGGTTGGAACTATTGGTGAAGTACATTTTTGTATATATGTTTCTCTCTTTTTTGTGTTGTGGTACAGAAATTGGCTTTGCTGTTATATTTTGTTCAGAGTTCTGCTGACATGATAAATCTTGACTTCATCAATGGGGCAATGTACCGTTTCTGTACACAACTGTATTTTGTTACATAATTGCAATAGATATTGTCTGCATGATGTTTTGGATTAGGGACTTATGCTATTAAAGTGAAGTGCTGAAACTTCCTTACACTTAATTCCATCTGACTCTGAGTTTCAGATTTGTTTAGGTTCATGGCATATTACATCTTTGAGTGTCAATATTAACCTGCAATCTGTGCTACTATTTCTTGAAAGTTGCAACTTTTAGTATCAAATTATTTAGGAAAACTGAATTAGTTTTTTTTTGGCAGAGAGAAAGACATTTACTTGGAAGTGATGGGGTAAATGGAAAGATGAATCTGAAGCCTATTATATATTTCCAGAGTTGGAGAATTGGTATAGTCTAATTGCATTGATATATGGGTTTGCACATTTTATCTAGGTGGATGATTCCTGATTTTTTGCTTTCATTGCATAATTCTTGATACACAGGCATTGTATTTTTCTTTCTTGGAAATTGCCTTAATTTCATTTCCTTTGGGTATGCTGCTCAGGTATGTTTCCCCTATTTAATTGGGATTTTTTTGTTCAATAATATATGGGGTGTAAACTGTAAATTATGATAGTATGTAGTAGTTTTGTATTTTTTTTATTTGGTTGGCGTATATTCAGTGAAATATGCAATTTCTTATGATTGATTTAATGGACATATTTTCATTTGTTCTGATTACTTATTCTTCTGTCTGCGATGCAGTCACTTCTTGCAGCGCTGGGATCTGTTCAGTTTGTATCTAACATTGCCTTTGCTTACTTTGTCTTGAACAAAATGGTGACAGTCAAGTATGCTAAATTTGAACTCAGATTACCGTTTCATTTTTGTTTGTTTCTAGCTGTAAGTCTTGTAGCTTAATTGATGGCATTTTATCAGGGTACTGGTTGCCACAGCTTTCATTGTTCTTGGGAATGTTTTTCTAGTTGCTTTTGGCAATCACCAGTCACCTGGTATGTAACATTTTGCCCAGTTCAATTAAATTTGCTTCTAGTCTTCCTTGCAAACACAATGTTAATTAATCTGATAGATGTGCATCACTACAGTATCAAGTATTGTCTGCAATCAAATGACTAAACTGCTAATTTGGCGAACTGCGACTTAAGTATGCTAGGCTTTTATATGTTAGAGATAGGAGGGAGCATTTTGTAATGTCTCTTCTATAAACTTAATTTGATTTATTGTTTAATATGTTCTTTATGCTTACTGAATATTATGATTCATTGCTGTTGTTAAACAGTTCAATCATTGATTTCAATGTTTCCAATGCAAACTTATATATGGTTAATTACTTGTGTTTCAGTTTATACGCCAGAGCAGTTGACAGAGAAATATACCAATATTGCATTCCTTCTATACCTTCTAACTTTGATCTCAATTGTTGCCTTGCATCACTCCATCTACAAGTAATTAGTAGGATTTAATTATTTGTTGAGTCTAATCAAACTATTTTTCTTCTTTATGATTAACATGTGGAATATGCAGGAGGGGAGAACTTCTGCTTGGAGTATCAGGACATGACCTCAGACCCTATTGGAGCATGCTACTGCCCTTCTCATATGCTGTAGTTTCAGGGGCTGTAGGTTCATGCTCAGTGTTGTTTGCTAAATCACTGTAAGTCAGCTACTCCAACTTTTTTGCCATGCTTCATGATACAGTAGCCATTGTGCCTAATGTCAACTTTTTGGCAGTTCTAACCTATTACGACTGGCTATGTCCAATGGTTATCAGTTGCACAGCTGGTTCACATATTCCATGCTTCTTTTATTTCTTAGTACAGCTGGATTTTGGGTAAGGCTTTTTCTTGGGTAAAGATTCTTTGTTGGGCTTTATCAATTTGTGCCAATGTTTTCATGAGGTAACTTTTTGAAGTTAATTTATGACAAATATGAATGCTAACGCAGTCTTTTCCAATTGTGCAGATGACCAGGTTGAATGAAGGGCTGTCATTGTTTGATGCAATTCTTATTGTTCCCATGTTTCAGATAGCATGGACTTTCTTCTCAATCTGTACAGGATTTATATATTTTCAAGAATATCAGGTACTTCCTCTTTCACTTAATACACACAGGTAGCCTCTGCCTTTCATGGGCACTCTAAGAAGATTTAATCATATTATTGAAGAAAACTAATTAAATATCAACTACTTTGATGGAATGGAGTCACTTGAGTATATATTTCAGAAAATCAAATCCGTTACATCATTTAGAAACACCATGGGGCATGGGTTCAACATACAAAACCAGACCTAGCCTAGATAATGTAAGTCAAACTCAGATAAATGACTTGTCTTGCTTCTATGTACATTTCCCAAGTTACTAAGATGTGGTATATTATAGTGTAACTGCTTGTTAGGTTCATTCTCTGGTGCATCTATCTACTGGTTTTTCTGCAAGGTCTTGACCTACTGAAATTTCCCATTCTGGTTATAATAGTTTCTCTCTCAAACAAGAAATTAATCTTCTGTTTTTACCAGTGAAGCTTTGAGCCATGGGTCATTACTTACTGCTGGGGAACAATGTGAACTTCTAAGTTCTGATATTACTGCAGAGAATGCAAGCAAATCTAAACAAATTAAATAAAATAGAAACTAATAAGGAAGATATTGCAAGGTTGTTAAAATTGAGATTTTACTTAAGGATTGGGAAGGGAGTTAAGACCACAAATCACAGGAACAATGGAGGAGAAGAAGATAGCATGCAGCAGTGCTTTTAGCTTTAAAATGGCTGAAAATGGGGGTAAATTTTGCAAATTTAGGATTCAGAACTACCTGGATATTTCATGTTGCAAAACAGGTTGCTGGTCAAAAACCTAACAATGGACTTCAGGTATGATGAGGTTGCAAGATCCCAGCAATCCTACGAACTTGCCCTGTGATCTCAGTCAATTTAGTAGTGTAACTCTCTTGTCCAAGATGAAGGAATTTATAGACCATTTAAAGAGCAAAGCCATTGTAGATTTAGAAATTCCTTGTAAGACCATTTGTCTCCATCCAATAGATTTAAAATTTTTAATATGAACAAAATACAAAATGTTCAAACAGAAAATAGAAATATTGCAGAGCATCACAAAATTGATAGAAACTGAACTACATAGAATGACAAAAGAAATGTATATTTCAAAATTCAAAATGTGCTAAGTGTCTAACTGAAGGAGATGCATGTTGTTAGATAGAAGAGAATAGCTGGGGAGGAATGACTCTACTCTCAAGAAAAGGTCTCATCTTTCTTATATAGAGATTGATTGGTCCCCTTGACATCATTGAATTAACTAGGATCATAGTTTTGAAAATTTTGGACAAGTGCAAAATATGGACTGTTGCTGAACCATGCTTGATGGATCCAAAATTGTTTCATTCTTTTATCATCAGATTCAGGGTGTTTATTTGGTTTGAATGATTCCCTTGGTTTGCCTCACCCACCTTTCCCTTAAATTCAACTTTGATTAAAACATTTCTAGTTTTTTTTTTCTTTTTTTCTTTTCAATATGTTGGAACCAGGTGCTTTTCTTTTTTTTTTCTTTTTTTTTTAATTGAATAGGGGTAAAAATTGTAAATATAAATTTGACTATTTTCTTGCAAAAATTTCTACCCAATGGTGAGATATGCAGCTAATAATTGCTGCTTTCCTTCATTAATTTACTTGATCTTTGGTCTATAGTAAGTAGACATTCATCCAGCACCTTCTAGAATCTAGAAGTACATGTTTGTCAGACTTTGATGCTTCTATTTTTAGTATTTTTTTTGTTTTATTTTTGTTTGGTGAATGTTTGAATCATGACATTGATGAATGCTGAATATGTTTTGATAATGAGTTTAGGTGTGACGTAATACTTAACTTCCTGAAAGCAGGTATTTGATGCATTAAGGACAACAATGTTTATGCTTGGAATGACGTGTGTGTTTATTGGCATTTCTTTGCTGGCACCTGATGAATCAAAAGGTACTCTAATTTGATAATTATTTTATGGTTTTATATAATTCAAGGTACGCATTGCAGATGATAATACAAAACTTTGCTTTGAGAAGTTTCAGGTCCTGAGACTAAAGATAGTTCTTTGGATTCCATGGTGTCTTCTGCCATTTCTACAGAAGCTAACAGGTACAGTATGAACCCTTTGTATGACTTAGATAAAGTGAAGAACTTGTAGCCCCTATACTTTACTATATGAAACATCACTGAAGGGAATTGCAATGATGGAAGTTCTAGTTCATTGTGTTCATTGTATCATCTCATTTTAACTTTTGCATTGACCTTCTAACCCAGCCACAGTTATCTTAAAATTTGTTGACAGAATTATATATGTCTGTATTTTCTTGTTTTTCTTTTCCTTTATTTCTTCATGCATGCTACACGTACTCATGTTAATGTTGGCGACTTTCACTGATGCCTATACTGTTTATCTTGTATAGGCTGGTAGTGTCTCCTGAAGAAGCACAAAACAAAGACACGAGATCATTAGTCAAAGCAATACTAATAAAGATTACAGATTTGTTGGTAAAAGCAAAGGTATTATTACTAGTTGCATTAACATTCGTCGCAAATGGTGCCACTTGTTATGATGATAAATTGACAATTCAAGCTTGCTTCTTTCTATCTCTTTGCAGACTACTTGTGCATTGTCTCTTGGTTTTGGGGAGGATACCATCAATGCATCATCAGTTCTTGTGATGCCAATGATGTCATCGAGAATGACTGGATTTAGAGGTAATGGGCTTGAGAGAGCAAGAATTTTGTCCATGAGAAATGGTTGGAGCAAGATCCCAATGGATGAAGATGCTGGGAAATTGCTTGAAACTAGCTCAGTTGTTCCTCCTAGCCCTTAACAGTGGTTGATAGTGTCACAGGACTGCCCCACGGTATCATCTTTTACCCCTTGATTTCCCATTTTTTTAATGATTGGAGTAGCTGAGATATGAAACCGTCACAATTCAATTTATTTGCTTAGTTAGCATGATGTAATTGGGAAAAGGAGGATAATTTTTTTTTTTTGTATATTGTATATACATATTGTAAATTTTTGCTTGCACAAGTGAAATTTGAAAGGAAAAAAAATCCTATCTTATTGTCTTATTTGCATAATTTTTTTCCTTTCTTTTACATGATATTGATCCAACTTTATGTTCAACGAACAATAAAATTTGTACTGCTAAATCTTTTAGAATTATCATACGGCATCACACTTTTGTTGAAGTGTTTGGAATATAAAATATTACATTACCATAATTTTATTGGTTAAATAAAGAGGCATCAGAACCCAAAACTAAGGATCACCAAAGCAGTTACCTTACACAGGCTAGAAACACCGCGAACAGAGGTACAATTGTTTGGTTGGAGCTGAGTTGGTGCAATCTTCGCCATAGATAGAAAGCACATTCCAAATTAGAAAAAAAAAAAGAGGAAAGCGAACCTTCAGAGAATGTTTCAAACACAAGACAACCTGTCTCTGAATTTTAGTACACTTGATGACTTGTCGCCCAATTGAACAGATTATAGGTTTTAATTATTTGTAACAAGTAATTTAGATAAGTTTTATTTGGATTTTTAGTATTTAATATTTATTATCTCTTTTTTATGCGTTTTATGATTTTCTTTTGTATTTTCAGGGGTAATTTTAAGGGTTTTGGATCAATTCATACGAGTTTTAATAGTGGAGCTAAAAAAACGATTTTTTATCGGTGCTCACGTTGAACCAAAAATCTAAAAGAACCTAATGTATATGGGATTCCTAATTAAGTTTGAACTTCAAGTAAAAGAAAGGCATTGAAAATTTAGAGTGATTTCTAAGACCAAAAATAAATAAAAAATTGAAGGAATTATATGTTATTTATAATTAATACTTTAGAATTGGAATACATCTAATTGCACAAAGATCAGAATCTGAGTAGTCAATAGGGACCATATACTATACTATAACTGCACAAAATGATTAAAACAGAATGAGTATGAAACAGAAACAGTTGCAGAGAGATGAAAGGATCCGAGCCCAACAGAGTTGTCTCTTTAAGACAATTTGTTCCCTCCAATTGATGTCAAAGGTTGATGAACAATTGTCTCCCAGGATAGAACGGATCAACGTCTGAAGATCGATGACACTATCAATCAACAGTCCAAACAAACAAAGTGAATGCTTGAGGAACCACACAAAGAATGAAGAATTATGTGATATGAAAAATGCAGCAGCATGTAAGCGAGAAGATCAGAAAAAACTAAGTTTTTTCTGATTGTCTCTGTGTCTATATATAGACAACAAACAACCATGTTGAAGAGTTGCCAGCAAACCACCGCGATCGTTGACAGTGAACCATCGCGACGGTTCGTTATCAGAGCAGTTGGAAATAGTTACGGAGGAAATTCAAATAATTATTTCTCTTTTTTTTTTTCACGCACACTTTCACATTCCCTTTTTCTAATCTTTTCCAACCCACCTCTTATTCATAACCCATGGAGCTTAAACATAAACTCCAACATTACATTGAGAGGAAGGAAAGGAATCATAGGAACTTGGAAGAAGTTAGTTTTATGGAACCTTTTCTTACATGTTCAAAAATATTATTTTCGGGAATATAATATCAGAATATTATTTCTGGATTTTTTTTTAAAAAATATGTTTGGTTATATTTTAATATCCCTGAAAATAATTTTTAAATTTTAAAATAATTTAAATAAAAAAGAAAGTTATTTATGTATTTTTTTCACATTTACATGAGAATATCACTTTTTTACCTCCTCCTAATAGAAATATAAATAAAAGAAAACGTTATATAAAAGGACATTATAACATTATAACATTCTTAAGAATCAAATACTTTTAAAAAACTTGTAACAAACATGAGAAAACATATTTCTGTTTTCATAATATTCTCAAGATTTTATCAAGATTATGTGAAACAAAATCTTCCCTTAAAGTATAACTAAAGCTTCAAATCAGTTTGACTCAAATAAATTGAGTATAAGTTTAATTGACTAAATTATTTTTTAGTGTTTTATGTTTTTTTATTATATTCAGTTTGATATTTTAATATTTTAAAATGTTAAATTTATTCCTTATATTTTTAAAATTAGTCATCTTTCACAATATTTATCATATGTGGCTAATTGGCCATGTTAATGTGATAAATTAAAGCATTGTCTGATTCGATCTAATAAAAACACTTGAAGGAACCAAAGTAGAACTTTTTAAATTTAGGAAATCAAACTAAAGCTAACAAATGAAAAAAGAGACCAAAGTAACATTTTAGTCTACAAGTTTGTATTAGAGATTAGTATATATTATGTAAAAACTAGGCAAAAAAATTAATTTATTGCATTTTAAAAAAAAAATTACGAATTTATTATAGTTTTAAAAGTATTTACGCATCTATAGCAATGAATCGTGTCATCCCTGGGTGTGACTCGTTCCGTCCCTAATTCCGTCGCTAACACTTTTTGCGACGGAATATTGGACGGGACCACAATATTCAGTTACAAAAAGTATTAGCGACTGAAATAGAGACAAAATTAGTGTGCGCCTTTAAAATAATTTTTTTATTTACAATATTATTTTTTTCAATTTTTGAAATTAGTGTTGCGACCACAATATTGTGATTTTTTAATTTTTTTAACCAAAATCGTTAAAAAATTTGCAATATAATTTTTTTTAAACGTACGACTTTAAAATCAATTTTTTTTACAACTTTAAGTTTTTATTGTTATTAATATACGACTTCAAAGGTGGTCTAAAAATACTTTAAAATTAGATAAAAATAACAATTAATAATATTACTACAAGCTACAATAAATTCGTAATTAATTAGACTGAATATTGGCAATATCTAAATTTTTATTTAGTTTCGGTCTCTATTTCAGTCGCTAATACTTTTTGCAACTGAATATTGTAGTCACGTTCAATATTCCTTCGAAAAAGTGTTAGTAACGGAATTAGCGACAGAATTAGTGACGAAACGAGTCACGCCCAAGGGTGATGCGATTCGTTGCTATAGATGGATAAATACTTTTAAAACTACAATAAATTCGTAATTTTTTTTTTAAAAATGCAATAAATTAATTTTTTTGCCATAAAAACTCTAATTCTAATTGAAAAACAACATGAAAAATATTTAAGGAACTACACGAGTTTTATCTCCAAACCCTCCTTGATGAGGTAGTAAATTTTAATTCAGTATGCCTAAGATATATTGTCAAAGAATAACCTCTATATATGCTTTTGTGAAACTCTTGTTAGGTGCCAAATTTATGGTACTTGCCCCTACTTTGTTGTTTAATGATGTGTTTGGCTTATTAATTTCTTTACCAATGTTTCGGATACTGCTTCACAGAAATCAATGGCATTCTTCTGTTTGTCCCATCCATAGTATTTGGCATAGGCAAAATGCACACTGTTTCCTAAACAAAATAAAAGAGATAGCTCCCTAGATCAAAGCTCTCTAGCTTTGCTACAATAGGAATTAAAGCATTCGAATGCAAGGAATGGAATGTGTCTAAAATGTGAAGCTCCAAAAACAAAATGCCATTCTCAGAAAAGCATTGGCATTGCTTATCTAAAGTGAAGATGGAGTGGACATCTAGCACCCATACTTTAAATCTACCAGGAATCCACATGGATAAATTAGGTGAATATATTAATCATTCAAAACACTGTCCAGTGCATGTGTTGACCTAAGGAAAGGACTCACTTCCATATTTCCGTAGCTAAGGGTTAGGCAAGGTTGTTTGTTTTGTCTTATATAGTCCTCACATACTAGATTTTCATGTAAAAAGAGTACGTGTGGAACTGAAAGTAGAACTGTAGAAGCACAGAAGTTAAGAATTCATCTTTCCACTTCTCTTGATAGAAGTGACCACTGTGTCTAGGTTTAATTTGACGTGTACCAACCAAGTAGATGAAAACAACAAAAATTAGAAAGAAAACTAAGGGTGAGTTTGGTTGCACAAAAAGAGAATTAAAAAAATATTTAAATTAAAGTTGATAGAAAAAAATGTGGGACGCATATTATTTTTTTTAAAAAAAATCTTCTTTCTCTCATATTTATCCACTACCAAACACACACTAAAGAAAGAGAGAGACCAAACTATGAGATCAAGTCCATACAAACTTTTAAATATCATGTGGTAATAGCATTTTTATGTATCTGTGTCAAAAAGCGTTGTTGTATGGGTACTTTTATTTTATTTTCATAATTTTCAACTTTTACTACTTTTTAAACTTTTAAACCAATATAAATTAGAATCTCATACTAATTATATAAATTTTAACATTTTTATGTATATATTGACTTATTTTCATTTTTAGAATATGAATTCTCTTCTGATCTGAAATTTTTATTTTAAATTAATTTTAAAGAGGAAATAGATTAATTTTAAAGAGGAAATAGATTATACCTTAAAAGTTATATTAACAAAAATTTATGATTAGTTGACTATTAAACTTGTGAGTGCATGATGATTAAACTTAATTTTAAATTAATTTATAAGTTGCAATTTGCCATATTCTCTTGTATCATTGCCGTATCATAGCATGTCCCTATCTGTATATTAAAAAGAGTATCTCTGTTATTCTGTATCAACATTGGGGAAATATTGAAATTTAGATGTTTATTCAAATCACGAGTTGAATTGATAAACTATACAGTTTGGTCTAAAGCTTAACAAGAGATCATAAGAGAGATCGATCAATGCAGAGCCCATCAATATCTTTGAAACTTTAAATTATCGACCAATGTGGTCTATTGCTTTGACAGCTTCAAGTCAAGATCAGTCTGTGAGTTATTTGTCCTCTACTGAGACGCCCAAATAAAACCAAACTGGCAGACAATATAACGCATGCGCTGAAATTGTAAACTAGTTTTCACATTATTCGGCCTATTTTTCTCATACATACATACCATCCTCTATAATAAACCCATTTTGAACTCTGAATATAACTAAATTTTTAAAAAGAAGAGGGATTGCATATTAATTTTAATATTGGGGTGAATAAATGAGGACGTACTTATGGGTGTCAAATTGTTTTAAGAGTGCAAAATAGTGTTTTACACACCCCAAAATAATAAAAGTGCTAATGGTAGTTGAGAACGTGGGTGCTGGTGGGTGAGTTCAGAAAAACTAAACTAATATATCTCTCAAAAAGGCAAAAATGCAAAAGCAATAATATGATTCCTAAGGTTCCATCACCAGGTCCACCACCACACCAACAATGAAGTAACACCAAAGCAGAATGGAGAAAGGTACAGGCCAACGTTCTACTTATCCTATTTTTTTAGGTGTCCGGATATCTCCGGTCCATAATTAGAGACTAATCCTTCAAAATATCAAAATTTGTTTAAGGAATTAATCTTTCGTAGTAGATACCCTTCCATAAACACGTATCGAGAATTCAACCTTGATTAAATACTTAAGAGGCATGATTATCTGTTAACCGCACTACACCTTATTGATGATCTGTGTATTCTTTTATTACAACACACAACAATATATTATATCAAGGATCTAAGGTGAGTTGGATGATTAAGGGGAAAAAAAAAATTACAAATTTGATCTCATGCTAATAAAACTAACATTTACCCGATAAAAATTTATATATACTATACCACATACCTGTTACTAGGAAAACATAAAGATTGAATTTTATATTATGAGAACCAATAGAATCACAATGGAAGTATATCCATTGCTCAAAATCTTTACAGCATGTACCAAATATAGTTCAAGGACCACAAACAGGACAGCCAAATTTCGCTGGGAAAAAACATGAAACTTGAAAGATCAACAAAAACAAATTAAATATTAATCCCAGGAATGGCTAGCTAAACTTGTTGATCATCATCAAGTTGAGGAGCACAAGCACAAAAGTCATTATTTTCTTTACAATCACATCTCTTGATACTCCAGCAACTGCATGCGGCTTTGCATTCTCAGCTGTTCATAGAACCTTCTGATGAAATCCTCAGCCTGATCATCAACTTGGCCATTTCCATTTCCACCCTCTTGTTCTTCATTTTCTTCATCCTCAGATGAGTAGTTGGAGATCCTCACGGAGAAGGGTGATGATGATGAGAGGAGGGGGCTCTTCCTCTCCCCAGGGGCAAAATCAGATGCATTAATATTATCAAACCTAAGGTTGAAAGTGTATTCAGGTGTCATGTTATTAGGCACCAAAACCACAGGCCTACTAGGCTCTTCAACAACCTCTGGGGTGTTCATGCAAGGGAAGTTGAAATGATGCTTCCTCTTTGGCACATGGAAAAAAACAGGATTTGGACTGTTGCTGCATGAGAATTCATATTCCTGCATGCCATAGCCACGTGCCAAACTCTTTGAATAATGATGATGGTGATGAGATGACATGAAATTGCTCATAGATTTTCTGAGCAATTTCCCTTTCTTCATCATCAAATTCATGTCCATAATCAGCTTCCTCTTTGACACCAAACCCTTCCTGATCATGAAGAAGGTGATCCTCAACACATTCCATAGCTTCTTGGCTATAACTGGAGAATGTGCCTCCATTTTCTTAAAACTTAACAAAACAAAAAACAAATATGAGCAGTAATAAAGGTTTTAAATTTAAGTAACTTGGGATAAAAGGGTACTATAATATTGGAGAAGGAACTAGAAAGATTGAAAATAGTAGTGAAGGGTTTTTGTGAACCAAAGTGTGTGAGAGTGAGTTTTCTTTGGTTCTGCGAGGTCTCTTAAGCCTCGCAGAAGCAAGAAAACCTGATGAGAAAAAATGGAAGGAAAGGGATGAGGGTTATATAGGAATTGGAGAGGGCATGATGAAGTGCTGGAGAAGCCTTATGAATAAAAGTGCGTTTTAAAAAAATGGACCCAAGAAGAACCGCTCCTTCCACACAACATTTTTAAGAAAAGAAAACACAGAAAGCAACTATCCGTTTCAAAAATGTAATTTAAATAAACAATAAATGAGATAGTGTTGAAACAACAATTGATAGCATTATTTCAGTGGTGGGAAAATGCTTTTTTTCTTACAATAAAAGTAGAACAACTTTTGTTGTCTTTTTTTAATTTTAAGAGAATATGTTTTAGAATTTAATTAAAATATATATTTTATATATTTATATGAATACAAACTAATAAATTTATTAAATTTTATAATAATTATCTTAAATATTATAAAGATAATTTTGTATTACTTGATTGTATAAATTTTCTTACATTAATTAATGCATTTTTATACATGTATATAAAAAAGAAAAAGAAAATTAAAATAATTATATATAAGATCAAAATGAAACTGTTTGAACGCGTTAAGTAATAATTTGGATGTATTGAATTCAAATACAAGCTTAAAACCACCGTGTGGGGTGTGGTTAATAGAAAATAAAAGGGGCAATTCTATAGTTTGTAGGCTGTACCATGCATGGTTTTGGTCGGTGTGAGGGGAAAAGGGACTTAACGGCTCTAAAATGATCTGGCTCAAAGGCTAGACAGACAATGGGGGACCCATTTGCTGTGTAAATATTAATTCAATGAATTGGAAATTTATTTATTTATTAGCCAAAATGAAGGAAGCTTGATTCACGTAATAGCCATGAAACTCCACGGGAGCCTTCTATTAGGGACACTTAACCCTTTCTTGAGTTTATTATTATATTATATATATACATGGTCCCCTACAAATGCAATCGTACCTTTTGATTAAAAATGGAAGATTCTCAAGTGGTTCTTCCACCTTTGGTTTAGCTCGAAATATCTTGCGGCAATAAAGGAACTTGACACCCAATTCAAGGATAGGATAGCTTGCTTGTCCTCAATAATATGCTTATTAAATACTCCTCATTATAAGAAAAAGGGTATAAATTCTTGGATAAGTTAAGTTTGCAAGAGAGAATTGAAGTTTTATTTTCTAGTTTACCTCGAATAATTAATTAAGGCTATATCCAGTTTTTACACTAATTAAGGAAAGAATTTTCCTTTCATTATTCAATCATCATACAAGATTTTTTTGTTAGTATGTATTTTTAAGTTTTGAGTATTTTTTAATGCGATTAGACCACAAATACATTTTTTAAAAATATTGGGACTAAAATCATATAAAAAGTAAAGAGACCAAAATTATAGATTAAAAATTGAAAGGGGATTGAAATCTTAATTTAGCCTATATTTTGTTATTGAATGCCACGTTATGTGTCTACGCATAATTTTCTATATTCTGTATTCTTGTATCACCTATATTTATGAAGTTATTTTTTGGAAGTAATTTAAGAAATTGTATTTTTTTTATTAAACTCCTTTTAAAAAATAAAATATCCAATCATACGATTAAATATTTTCCAAATTATACAATGACAACTTATTTTTGTTGTGTAGGTAGACCCTAATTAATACACAACAGAAACATTTTTTTCATTATGTATGTGCACTATATACACAACATAAACTTGTTTATTTTGTGTCGTATGATATTGAAAACAAGTTTCTATTATATAGCACGGGTGAAAAATGATAATGCATTGTTTTCGTTAAGTATGTCTCCTAGATACATAGTGAAAACATATTTCTGTTGTAAGAAAACATATTTGTCAAAATAAATAATAACAATGTCTTGTTGGGTTTTAATATTAATTTGGAGGTGCCAATAGCAACTCCCTCTCGTTTTGCTTTAACGGGGCTTTAATGGGACAAGAGGCCATGTTTTGTGAATCCAACCTAACAAGTGGATTTTTAATCAATCACCCAAAAACCCAAAATGATCTAAGGACTGAAACTTCATTATGGCTGGTGAAAGGGAAAAGAGGCATATGTTGGAAATTGTTTGCTATATGTTGAAAATTTTGTTCTATTGTGAGTGACAATTGCTGGGTTGCTCTCCTAGGTGGTTTAGTTTATGCACGAATACATGATCGTCTTATAATTCTAATATAGGTACAATTTGACCAATGGAGAAAAAGTTTAAACTAAATTCTTGAGAAGCCATTCAGACAATTGTTAGATGTTGACATAAAATAATAAGAAAATAATGGCTATAATGTATTTTTTGATGAGATATTGGTTATAATGTCTAAGCAAATAAATCAATAAGATAATAGTAACACATGAAAATTAATATAGCATCATAAAGTGAAATAAATACTTTGTTACATAAATTTAAATGGAACATATTTCAACATTAATAAGAAAAATAGTTTAATATCTACTTAATTTAAAAATTAATTTGATTAAACAGTTCGTTTATAGAATACATCAAAATTTTCAATAACAAATGTGAGATAAAAAAATATTTTTAAGAGAAAGATCAACCAATGCTAACTTTTACATACGATATTGTTGATGAGATCAGTCATTATAATATTGAAAAAATTGATTGATCAATGAAACATACAATTTTTCAAATGATATTAATTAACCAAAAAATTAATAAGATGACTTATATTTTGTCATATTTTGTATTCTCAAGAGTGATACTATTTCCTCTAAAAAAAGTGATATTAGGAGAGTTGAAAATTTTAATTACTGAGCAGGAAAAGAAATATGTAAACTCGCTACATTAAAATAAAATTTGTAATGAATTATTTAATATATTATTTTAATATAATTACCTTTCATGTATTTTATTTTCATTCATAAGCTCGCTAAAAAAATATTGATAATTTATATATTATTGATTTTAATAATAAATATACATAATAAACTGAAACATTGATTACAATAAATTATTTAAATAAACTATAAATTAGAAGTTTTTTTTACCATAATGTTGTATATTTTAAACTACATATATTAGTTTGGGAGTGTTCGTTAGACAAGTTGGATCTATTTTGATCAAATTCATAATTCGACCCAATTAAAATTTTACAAATTTATTTGAATCGAGTTTGTGTAAATTTATGTCAACCGAAAAAAAAAATTAAAGTTGCTGTAAATCTCAAAATAATTAAAAAAAAGTAAAATAAAAATAACCAATGATACATAATATACTTATCTAGGCCCACATTTTATTACATCCCAAAGCATAATCATCTATATAGCCATACAGAATTAAAATTTTCATTCTTTCAAAAAAATAATATTAAATTATAACCAATTTGCAAATTCAGAAACCAAGATAATCATGTACCCTTACAAAATTTATCCAAACATGCATAATCTAGTATTGCACGAAAGCATCGGGCGCTTGAAACTGATGAGGATGGGACAAAAAGAAAGGAAAAAGAAAAGTGAGGTCACTGAGAAATCTTAGAGGTTAAGCTTTGAAAAAGAAAATATCACAAACAGAGTAATGATTGAGTCTACAATACAACCTTTCCTCGCTCTATGCCTCGAAACCCGTTGGCGTTGCTTTGCTGCAGTGAAATCTGTGATGAGCGTCATCTGTTCAAAGATGATTGCATTAAGCAAATTCACTAGAATTTCAACTGGGCAAGTAAATGAGATCCACATGAATATATTTTACAAGATAACTATTATTCATTTTGAGTATTGATATAATTGTTTATCATTTTAATAATATTTTAAAACAATATTTTTCATCTTCATAAATATAAAAAAATTCAAAATTTATTCATGAAATTTATTATATTTTCACCTTCACAAAATTGAAATATATCAATTTTTAAGTTTGGACATAAACTCTTATAAATTTAAACCTACAATAATAAATTTTTTACATAAATTATACATATAATAATTAATGGAAATATGATATTTTTACATCAATTAAACATATAATCGATATAAAAAATCATACACTTAGATTTCAGTGTCCGAATCTTATTATGAGTAAAAAACAATAAATTTTAATTTTATACAGAATTTTGAATATTTTAATAGTTTCAGAACAAAATATATATTTTAGTCAATATTATATATGGTTAAGTAATTTTAATAGAATTAATATTTGATAAATTCTCCTTCAAAAAGAGAAATCGTACATATGATCTACATCATGAGGAGGGTCAACTGAATTTTATTTTGTGTCAATGTCATTACAGTTATGACCACTTTTGTCTTTTTCCAAAAAGAAAATAAGCTTATCAGTTCTTATGTAGTAATTATTTTGGATACTTCCATGAATCCATATTTAGTTTCAGGTTAGATTCTTGAGAATCATGTTAAAATATTAGTTAATGTAAATTGTTTAGTAAATTTCTACATGTTTAATTTTATATTAAAAAATTATTTTTTAACCTAATTAATTTTAGAGAATGGGTCTCGATATAACAATAAAATTATATTTTGATGACTTGTTAGTTATGAGTTTGAATCCAAAAATAATATCTTTATATATCCAAGCTTAATGTTGTGTATAATATCCCTCTTTATCTTTTCATGACGAGAAGTATTTGAACACTGAGATAAATAATATTAAATTATAAATTTTATAATAATGATGATGTAATTAAATGAGTAAGTAAAATTATTTTATATTGTTAGTATATAATTTTTTTCTCATTTTAAAATATTAGTTATAGCATTATATAAAATTTATTTTCAGTGATTCAAAAATGAAAGGGGCTATTAGAGTGACTTAAACAAAAAGTTGTGAAAGGTTATATCAACCTTCATACCTGTAGAAATTGACATATGTCATGACTCATGAAATATATTCTATTTTGAATAATGGTTGTTATACTTATTATCTTTGTTAAATTTTCTGTAGCGTCTTTTGAGAAGATAAAATCCAATTTTTAAATTAAATTAAAATCTAATCAAATTTGATTAAAATTAAACCGATTAAATACCATAATTTGCTTCATTCAATTAAAGGGAGAAACACATTGAGCTAAAGGTTAAAGTTGATCTTGAAAATAGTATTTGGCTGTCGCGACTAGTGCGTTTGGTTTGCCTGTTGCTTCCCTTTTTTCTTGTTGGAAACCTTCTAATTTCTAAAGATTCCCACAAACTTCAAACAAATGGTCAAATAAATAATTTGAAGCGCCAAACTAAAATGGCTAAGGTCAAAAGACCATAGCTTCTTTTTTCAAACTTTGTGTATGATTCTTTTTGTTCCTTTAGATACTTAATATAAGTTTTAAATGAGGTTTGTTGCACTTTATCATGCAAATACTTTAGCCTTACACAGAGTCGGGTATAGAAATTGTAACATGCAAAATATGTTTTAAGCTTAGCATATCTAACAAGTTAAAAAAAAGATTAACATATTTAATATAATGAATTGACTTTTTATATTTTTAGTTTTGAATTGTGTAATTATTTATCAAAATTTTATAATTACATAAATTAGATATTCATTAACAGATAATATGAATAGATTGTTCAATTGAAATAACATGTTATTATTCATTGAAAAAAATTAATTTCGCGAAAGTTAATTAGTAACCCTCTTCTTTATAATATTATGTTACTTCTACGGAAGAAATTGGAGGTATGCTTCAAATCTTGAAAGACTTCAATAACTCTACAACTCCCTTGTGATCGCGTATTCTAGAGGATGACAATCTATATTATTATCTATATTATATAGTAAAGTAGTAACAAGAGCTAAAAAGTTAGAAAGAAAAGACTAAAAGAAAGATGAAGAGGGTAGACGCAGAGAAAAGGGGGTAGTTAGAGTTTATATAATTGAGAAGGGCATGAGACAAAGAGTTTAAAATCATAATTAATATATTTATTAATGGATACAATTATTAAAAACTGTAGCAATGGTTTAGTTGCAAACATATAAGTACTATTATAATACAAATATTCCACCAACCATTAACGTATATAAATACATTGTTTAAATATACAGTTTTAGATTAGAAGCTCAATTCTCATATTCGTAGATATGAAAAACATCAGTTAAAAAATATCATTTGTTAATTAAATCCTCATACCTTGAAAGATTAGGAGGGTGTTCACCAAAAAAAAATACGAGGCATTTACTTACATTTTTTTTATTTTGAATTACAAAATTGTCATATTATATTTAATTTATTTTCTATTTTCAAATTTTTGTATTTATTAATTCAAAATCCTTCACAATAATTATTTATTTATTAAAATTACTAATCAATTTGTATTATAAAGATATTTATTTATTTTGTCCTCAATATTGTTTAAATTAAAAAAATCTCTAAAAATGATATTTGAGAGAATAAACCCACTTTAAATTTAAAAGCACCAAAAGAGTATTCCCACTCTCCAACGAACCCCACTAATTATGCCCGGCTCTTTAACCCACCAAAGTAAATTTTTGTATCTTCACACACACTAAACCAACCATAACTCACAAAAATCTATAAAAAAAAAAGTAGTAGCGGAGCCCGGCAAAATTTTTTAGCTCATATTAAATTTTAAATAATGATAAATTTTATTTTTAGATAATGTCAAATTTTATTTTTAATTCTAATTAATTATATAAATATATATAATTATTAAAAAAATCATCACTCTAATTATAAATTTTATTTTTTAGTAGCGTCTTAGCTAGAAAGTGGCCCCGTCACTGAAAAGAAGGCCACGTGTCCCATAACGTTAAATATTCTATTATTCTTTCAACACCTTTCCCTTTGACGAGAAATTTCCCCTTTCACCCTTTTTCTTAACCATCACTCTTTCCTTTACCTAGTTTCACTCTCTCAGACAAATCCAGTTGTCACTTGCCAGATCCACCCCTTGTCATTTATAAACACATTTACCTTGTACTCTCTCGTGTCCAAAACACTTCTTTTGCTACAAACTGATAGGTTCAATTATATAATAGCATTTATCCTCTTCAAAATCTCTCACACAATTGATAGAGCTTCTTTTCTTTTTGAAACTTGGTACAAGTTTTGTCACCCCTTTTGAATCAAGCTGCAAAATTGAAAAAATCCGATGTGTTTTTTGCTTTGTTTGTAGACACAATTAGATTTTAGTTCCTTCACTAGCTTAGGACAACTTGAAGAATATTAGAGCATCTGGAATTTCCATCTTCACACACTCTCACACAACACACAAACATTGCTACAGAGTTTTTTTCTTTTTGTAACTTGCTACAAGTTTTCTCACCCCTTTTGAATCAAGCTTCAAAATTGAAAAATCCCATTTTTTTTCTTCTTTTTTGCTTTGTGTATAGACACAATTAGACTTTAGTTACTTCTCACTAGCTAGTTACAAGATGAAGAATAATAGAGCATCTGGGATTTTGAAGTTGATAGCTGCACTGAGGTCAATGGCAAAGTCAAAATCTTTGGCTCTAAAGTCCAAAACGAACGCCATCAAGGCTCGGTTGGTTATATTCTCACTTGTGATGAACAAGAGGTATGTGATGAGCACCATTTCTGACAAGTTCCAATCTCTTCTGGGGCATCACCATTCACATCTCAAAGAAGTGGAAGATGGTAATGATAGTGTGGAGGACAAGTGCCCTGTGGTGGTCGATGACAATGCACACTTGCATGAGGCTTTTGTTCCGACCTCAAGTCTCCAAGCATCGATAGAGTCATCTATAGTCTCGACTTCTAAGCCATGTGAGATTTTTGGGAATACCAGAAAAGCAGAGTCCAACGTTAATCCTAGTGAGACCCAAATGGCGGTGGAGGACAATGATGGTGATGATGATGATGGATGTGAATGTTTCTACACGTATGATAATGATGGCAATAAGTACCCGGATCTTACACACTCAATGTTTGAGTCAGACGATTTGGAAATTGGAGGGTCTGTGATTGATTTGGTGAAGAGTTCAAAGGAAGAGGCAGGGCAAGAGTTCAAGATGGAGGATGAGATTGATCACATGGCTGATCTTTTCATCAGGAAATTCCGCAGGCAAATCATGCTGCAGAAGCAAGATTCTTTGAAGAAGAACGAGATGCAAATCCAATAAGGTGCTTGAAAGTTGAAACCTATTATATTTACCAATTTTTATGTACTTGTTGGGGTGTGTTTATTTCATAAAGGTTCAAACTTCATCTCTCCCTTTATCAATGTTTTAAAGAATATGGGAGAAACATAGCCATGGCTCGTTGTTTGCTGAGGATTCTGGTGCTTTGTTTGTATAAGAACAAGTCATGAATGAGATGTGGCTCTGTTCAAAAATAATAAAATAGAAGATGTTGGGGGCACCTTCAACAGAAGTGTTTATTTTGCTTCTACTTATTAAGTATATAGTTGCTTAATGAGTTTTTTACATTGAAGCTCATGCTTATTAAGCATCTCTTACGGAGCAGTTTTTGTCTCTATTTTTGCTTAATTATATTTCAATAATATTAGAAAAAGTACTTAATAAAAATAGTGTGATAAAATATAAAGAATATGGTCTTATTTATAAGACTCATTTACTCAAACATAAAAAATAATAGTATCTAGTAGTAGTTTTTAACAATAACAATACATGTTGGAGGCATGTTCTTATAGTTGTTGTAATAGTACTATACATGTATTCATTGTTTTATTGGTGCTTCAACCTGAATCTAGAGCCATTGTAGCTTAGTACGTGTTTGTTTTAGGCGTTTACACCTGTGTTGAACGGGATTTTACACATTTTCAAACACTAAACATAATTGCACAAAATTGAAGCTTTTGCATCGAACAAAATTTCAACACCTATTCAAAGTTCAAACACACGCTTAAACAATGGAAAAAAACCTTTAGACATACCACTAAAGCCACGATTGCTGGTCATTTAAGCTCCATATTCAACAAATGTAATACATGGATTTTCAACCCCACATTTTGAATGGAATGAGTGTCGATTCCTAATCTAAATTTAACAATTATTCAAGAAACGCTTTACAACTTTTTTCTTTTTTTTTGTTTCTTACAAGTAAAAAAACGCACTATACTGCAGCGACACAACCACGCGGATAACGGAAATATAATGTCACTATTAATTACAATTTGAAAAGAAATCCCACGGGAACCAAATCATTAGTCAACGAATAATGATTTGCATAAACACTTTTTACTGTACAGGTATACGTAATTTTTTTTTATAATGATTGGTACACCTTCTTTATCTGTCTTTGGACACGTCGGGTTTAATTTAAACGCTTCTTTTGAAAAAAGAGTAAAAGGTGGAAAAACTACTTAATAAAAGTAAAAAAAAAAAAAAATTGCCACATGACTCTGATCGACTAGATCCATTGGTGACCACTTTTTTATGAGAGAAGACTGTGATTATGTGTGTATAATGGAGAGGGTGAGCTGAGTTTTATTCGAGGACCTTTGGAAATAACTAAGATTAAGGTTTTAAATGGAGATTTGATAATTGCTGCATTTTTGTGTTGAAATCAGTAACGAAAGAAATAGTATGCAATCTCTATGTCAACTGTCAAGTCGATGTTCTTCTAGTACTCATTTTATGAAGTAATTTTTTTCTCGGTTACGTAATTTTATGAAATAATGGATAAAGAGTAGTAAAATTATAAATTATTTAATAAAAATGGATTTTTCTAGAATTATGTATCAATTTGAGTTCTTTTTATATCACTCGACTCAAAACATGTGAACTGGACTAGCAATATTGTATAACAATTGACATGTTTTTTTTTTTAATATAAAAAAGGAAAATTTTCACTAAATTGTTCCCGAATCATTATGGAATCCAACTTCAACTTCAGTTCCTTGAGCAATTGAATTAAAGCATTGCGCACAGCTGGAAAGGGGCACTCTTTATTTTTCATAACCCTAACGTAGATTAACCGAACCAACCCTCTTATTCTTCTTCTTCTTCTGCATCCTTTTTCCACCATGACCGATTCTGACGCCAATCACAATGACCCATCTCTCGCTACCGATACCGATGCACCCAATGGTAATGCCTTCTTAGTTATTCGCCTTAATTTTGATTTACATGCTTCAATTTATGCACTTCTTTTTTTCTCACCCATCAACGTTATTAGAGAATTTGGTTTTTCGCAAAACAAAATTGTGAGTTTAATCCGCGTAGTGGGATAAATGCTTTTGTTATTGACTCACTGCTTGTTCAGTATATTGAGAATAAACCACTAATTTGGTCCCTCAAGTATTATTTTCTCTGGTGAGATGTCTGACTAAAATTATATAAGTAATCTCTTAAGAATTGAATACCCATCAGTTTAGTTCCTAAGTTGATATATTTTACTAATGTGCAGGCACTAATTTAAAGGGTTTCTCAAGATTTGGGGGATTACTTAGCATGATTTCTATTATTTAGGGGATTACTTATGTAATTTTCTTACTTTATGAACCATTCAGAAGAGAGGGTAATACTTCATGGATGGAATTCAGGGTTTATTGAATAATCTTTGTGATATTTTCATTTTAAAGACTTTTTCTTTATTACTTTTGATGCCTTGATCTAGACTGTTACGTCTTCAAGAGGAGTGTTTTTGGAATTTGGAAAATACCAAACCAATTGAGTTCATTTTTTCTGTCTGTGATTTTAGATGCGGAAGATGAGGTCAAGTTGAGGTCCAGGGACCAAAGACTGGCTCTGCCAGGTGAGCCCAAGTGTATTATATGCGGCCGCTACGGTGAATACATATGTGATGAAACTGATGATGATGTTTGCAGTTTGGAGTGCAAACAAACACTGCTTTGCAGGATTGCCAAATCGTCGTCTCCACCGCCTAAAAGGATTGCTGCAGCTGATGAGTGCTTTTATGTTAAAGATGCTGATTATGAATCGGGGACTGCATCTATGGCTAGTGATCTTAGAAAGAAACTTGACATTCATGTGAAGGGCGATGTACTGGCACCGGTTTTGTCATTCTCTGCCTGTAACCTCCCTGACAAGCTTCTTCACAATATAGAAGCAGCAGGATATGAAATGCCTACACCTGTCCAGATGCAAGCAATCCCAGCTGCTTTGGCGGGAAAAAGCATACTCGTTTTGGCCGATACAGGATCTGGGAAGTCTGCTTCGTTTCTTATTCCAATAGTTTCTCGTTGTGCGATTCATCGTCGACAATATGTTTCAGATAAGAAGAAGCCTTTAGCTATGGTGTTAACTCCTACCCGAGAGCTCTGCATGCAGGTTGAAGAGCATGCTAAGTTGCTTGGAAAGGGGTTGCCTTTCAAAACCGCTCTTGTGGTTGGTGGTGATGCCATGGCTGGACAACTCCATCGCATTCAACAAGGGGTGGAATTGATTGTAGGAACCCCAGGAAGGCTTGTTGATCTTTTAATGAAGCATGAGATTGACTTAGACGATGTGATGACTTTTGTTGTGGATGAGGTGGACTGTATGCTGCAAAGGGGCTTTAGAGATCAGGTCATGCAGATATATAGGGCTCTGTCACAACCTCAGGTCTTGATGTATTCTGCTACAATGTCTAATGATTTAGAGAAGATGATTAACACTTTGGCGAAAGGTATGGTGGTTATCTCTGTTGGAGAACCTAATACACCGAATAAGGCTGTGAAGCAGTTAGCTATTTGGGTAGAGTCAAAGGAAAAGAAGCAGAAGCTGTTTGAAATTTTGGAAAGTAAGAGGCATTTTAAGCCACCTGTTGTAGTATATGTTGGCTCCAGACTTGGGGCAGATCTCCTGGCTAATGCAATTACAGTTTCCACAGGAATTAAAGCAGTTTCCATTCATGGGGAGAAATCTATGAAGGAAAGGAGAGAAACAATGCAGTCCCTTTTGGTGGGTGAGGTCCCCGTAGTTGTGGCTACTGGAGTTTTGGGTAGGGGGGTTGATCTGCTTGGTGTAAGACAGGTGATTGTATTTGACATGCCTAATAACATTAAGGAGTATGTACATCAGATTGGAAGGGCATCTAGAATGGGAGAGGAAGGTCAAGGCATAGTTTTTGTGAATGAGGAGAATAAGAATATCTTCGCAGAATTAATTGGAGTTCTGAAATCCGGTGGAGCAGCTGTGCCTCGGGAGCTTGCCAATTCACGGTATGCCACAGGAGTTTTCTCTGGTGGCAAGGGTTCAAAGAAGAGAAAGCATACAGGATGAAGTTTCTTATCACTTGCTTAAATCCAGCCATTCTTGATGTAGTCAACTTTGAAAATTGCACTAGAGTATATCACACATTCAAATCTGGAGGTTTTGTGACATCACTCACTATCAATAACATTGAAGTTAAGTTTGGAGAAAATGATGATATATTCTTGGGATTATATTGTTTCTCTGTTGTTCAAATCTTGAGAAGAAAAACGGCAAAAAGAGTGGGAGTGGGAGTGGCCTCTTGTCTCTCCTTTCTTGTTAAAGTGGGCTTCAACAATGTAATGTTTTCTGGCAGTGGTCTCTGTACTCTATTTTTTGTCTAACAGGTAGGCTTACATATTTCCTAGGAGGCAGCACTTCAGAGGGGTGAATTTTGAGAGAAAGAGAGAACTCGGAGAATGAAACAGCTTCTTATTTAAGAGAATGTAGTAGTGCATTGGTTTTGCATGCCATCCATATTATTATAGTCTCGTATTAGACTTGGAGGAGATCATTTCGTAAGCTACCATCAATTAAGTACAGCTTCCTAGATGCTAATACTCATGCTCATTAAGTGTGTATAGACATGAGATAGATGAACACAATACTACTTCCATCGTTCCTCATTACTCTCTTCAAAATAAGTTTCACAATTGAGAAAAAAAATTGTCTCAAAATAAGTGTTGCAAAATATTAATTATTTTTTTCACCAATATTCTTAATAAATGTCACTTTAGTTTTTGAATTTAATATTAATATTAGTTTTTTTCATCTATTTAATAAGATTAATTTTGTAAAATAATTATTTTTTTCATTTATTTATTAGTTTTTCTTGTTATGTATAAAACAAACTAAGATGACATTTATTTTGAGATAAGATCCAATTAACTAATTCACATATATTAAGAAATTTGATTAAATTAGTTAATTATAATATACATTCTTTCAAAGCTGGGGATTTTAGTTAATGATATAGATTATAGACAACTTGGCTAGTTATCCTCTCAAACACGTCATACAATCTCGGTAGTGTCAAAGTGAAGATTAGTTTCGAAGTTGACAATATATCAAAGGTACTAAAGTAGGAAAAATACATCTGACGAAATTATGTTGAAGTGAGAGTGTGTAAATGTACTCCCTCACTTTGAGAAAATTATAAGTAAATATAGAGTTTTTGTATTTTGCCCCTTATTTTTATATTTTTGAACCCATTATCTCCAATTTCTCGCTTGTAAATTTTTATTGTTTATTAACTAACTATTTTTTAAAGTTAATTTATTGACTAACTTATTTCTTATGTTTCGTTCCATTTTTAGCTCTATGTGTACTATACACTTTATTTAGCTAGACATTTTATTCCATTCCATGATAATAATATTTATTATTATTTTATTTATTTTTTGAAAATAAATTGTTTCTACTAAGTTAGTATCCTAGATCCGCCACCAAAAATCACTGTTAAGGTATCCATACTATAATTTACATTCCAGCTTTTATGTACTATAACAACTAATGGATGTCATATATTCAAACTTATTTATGATATTATTTCTTATATTTTCTTTTAGCTTTATCTGGCTTTATTAGTTTTATTTTGATAGTCTGAGTTTTGGGTCTATGGACACTATCGTAGTCCCTTAATAACGGTCAACATCAATCAATTTATGCTTACATTTGTTAAAAATAATACCCAATGACAATATATTTTGACCTAGAGTTCTTAATGAAATTTTTTGATAGAATTATGGCGTTAATACTAATTCACAATGAGAACTTAAGAGTGACTTATAAAGTCGTTTCAATTTGATGTTTTCTCCATGGATTTTGTGAGTAACGGCTATACGCAACCACATTAAACCTCAATGATCCATTTATAAGGCAAGTGGATTTTGCTTTTTGTATGACTAATTCTCCAAGGCATCTCCAACAAATTTGCATATTCATCTCATACTTTTTCTATCAAATTTGTCTTCTTCAAAATTAGTATTCTAATCTTAAAGATCAACTGAAGTTCAAACTTTTATTTTACAACTAACCCATATTAAAGGCAAGATTGAAATGGTGTACATAAACAAATATTGAGTATTGCATTAGATCCATCAATAATTACTTAAGAGTTTTTTTTATCAACAAATATTAATTGTTAATTTGTTTATTTTTGTTAGCAAAAGAATTCAAATTCACGATTTATCCCTCTCTTCCTGTACTCTTTACTATCAAACCAAACCTTATATCTCCACGTAGAGAAATGATATCTCCAAATAGATGTTTAGTTGGCTGAGTATCTTGTCTTTGGTACTACCAAATAAAACTTAAAAAGTAAAAGAGTGAAGATATTTAACATAACTCATTATATGACTTTTTTTTTGTCTTGAACTTTAATCTATTGAAATTCTAAGCCTCTAACATCCACAAAGATTCATCATTTGGCTACATGTTGTGTGTTCGTGAAAGAGTTGAAGCGAACATAATGCAAAAGCAACACCCAAATTGCTTTGACTTTTTTGCATCAGAATGTCAATTTTTTCCGTTGAACACAGGTGCAACGTGTTTCTAAACACAGATATACTAAAGAATTAGATGTGGTGTAACCATGCAGCCTCTTTAAGTTTTTGTCTATCCTTACTGGTCTTTGACGTGTTTTTTACTTAGACTAGTTTGTACCAAGGTAACTTGGTACGTGTTTAGATCTTTAGCAATTTTGCTACAGCACAAGGTAAGATAACTTCAACGTAGAAGCCAGGAAGATGATACTTCTTGAAAACGGAGGTTGATACCAACAATTCAAACATACTCTTAATCATCTAAATCTGTTGTCAGAACTCTTTCCCCGTGTCTTCTGGGCACCACTCATTTCATTCAAAAAACGTTCTATGAAGTTTGTCTCGCAAAAGGTCCAAGGCTTGGCAATGGGCAACTTAGAGGCTAGATATATATATATATTTTACTTTGAACCTTTCAAAGTAAAGCTTAGGGATGGAAACCTAAACTTGCTAGGTCAAGGCCAGCTGAAAATACTAGCCAGGTTTAAGATTATTTTATCCAGGCTTTACTTCTTATTTTCAAAGGAAATAAAAACGTCTTATCCAACATAGTGTTAAAGGATCAAGACTCCATGCAAAAAGGCTATTCAAGTATATACAAATTCTTACTCGAAGAAACAAAAGAACAATAGAAAATATTGTGATGCTGCTCATTGAATATGGCTAAGAAAGTGATAATGACAAAAAAAATTACAAACATACATGTGTAGGAGGTACTGTTTTTTTCTTAGCATCTAATGCTTCATTTAAATCACAATCCTATTTTTTCAGATTATAAAAGTATTCATTCTATACACTGCAAATCATTAGGAATTCAATATTATATTCTAAAATCAGCAGATAAGTTTTGTTTCTTGTTCAGTCTCAACTTTAGGAGC
Source organism: Glycine latifolia (assembly GCA_013407115.1). Taxonomy (NCBI): domain Eukaryota; kingdom Viridiplantae; phylum Streptophyta; class Magnoliopsida; order Fabales; family Fabaceae; genus Glycine; species Glycine latifolia. The sequence continues at coordinate 38,738,497 of CM023948.1, forward strand.
AGTTTTCTTCAATGCAAGCTTTCGTTTATTTTGAATTTGGCGGACAAATTCAGAAGCTATTACATGTAACTTCACATTAGGCTTACGAGTAGTGGCGATAGCAGTCCCTAACCCTGCCCTTCTTAATGCACGAGCTAAACACCTTTCACCAAATTGAAAATGAGAGGGGCATGCAGGAGGAACCATGGACTTCAATATTGGCTTATTACAAAAAGAAGGCCCTGTTGGCAAACTGAATAAAGCCAAGAACTTTGTCAGTGAAGTTGTCAACTCTATCTAGATATTGGTAAGTATTGCAAATAAAAAAATAAAATGTAAGAAATGTCTCGTGTGTGACAAATATATATGATTCAAATAATTAAATGAAGGGACAAAGCTCTAATAATTGAACAAAGGAGCATGCCTTCTGAGAAGGAATCTCTTAAGTTAATTGATTAAAAGGCAATGATCCATATTGAAAAAAAATGAGTCACTGTCTCCACTGGTAAAGTATGTATCTTGATTTCCATCATATATAGAGAGCAAGACATAAAAAACAAAGAGATATAAGAGATTATATTCTTCATAGCAATTCCTAGTTTTTTACAAGTTTTAAGGCATCACTTCTTTACAATGGATAATGGTTAGTATTCCTACTCATTCTTATTTCTGAGAACTATGAATTCTCAAGATCCTTATTCTAGATGTTTGAAACATGAAGGTTTACATTAAATGGAAACAGACAGAGAGATTGATTTATCAGTTTTGGGTATGAAGACTGGTATTCAGTACGGAACATGTATTCAATAGCTTACACTGGCAAAATAGGCTAAAAAATCTATGTTTTTATTTACAAGAAAGATCTTCCATATAGAACCTAAAAATGATATAGTTAACATGATTTATGATTTAGTAAGTGTTAAAATGAACACTATTTAACAAGCACACTACTATGGTAACACTCATGTAAGTAACATAACATTCCAATCTCTAAAAGACATGTTGATTGGTAAAGTGCAGTGTGCTGAAAACTCAAGAATTTGAATCAAATTACTCTTTAAGACACCAAAATCTGACCAGTTTTGAATCATCCTTGCACTTGAAATGGATTCAGTCTTTGTAAAACATAACCAACTTTCATTTGACATCATCAGTCACAAGCCTTTTCTCATAATTAGATTTTGAGCAACAAAATTACGTATGCATTTGCAAACAGGAGGAATCACTCATTCTAAATTTTCAGAATGCACAACCTTTACGTTGCATTTTGCATGAAGGTTCTCTTGCATAACAAAATGGATTCACTGTTGTCATTCTTCTGCTTCATATACTCAAGAAAGGTTTGAGTTGGCCATAAAAGGATTAATGTCACACATACAGATGAATAATGAGCCTCAAAAGAGCACAGTAGTTGAAAGTTTAAATACAAATTACATGGTTGATATTTCTCTTAAAAATTCAATAAGAAAAGCATAGAAACGACCCAGAAGCAACACTGACTCTACAATCCATAGTTCTATACACATTACACACTGAATCAAATTAAAATTAACCAAGCTTTTAACATAGGGAACATTATACAGTAAACTGAAGCACAATAAAGTGGTCAATTTTTCCACAGCCAAATAACCAATTTTGAGAAACAAAGAAAATCACGCCCTTTTCTTCTTCTAGAAACATAATTAACCTAGAACCACACTATTTGAGCAAACAACCAAACCAATCTATACACATTTAATCATTAAATTAGTCTTAGTGCGTGTTTGGTTTCACATTGGAGAATTAATTATAATTGATTTTGGATAAATTTTCACATGTTCATGAAAAAAGTTCAAATTAGCTTTTTGGTTGGATAAAAAAATTTGTCCTGAGTTTTACATTTAACTTGGTTTTATAATAAATACATTCAAATATAGATCACACCACATCACCTTAAAATCAATTTCACCAATACAGATCCAGACACGCGCTTAAACAGTAGAATTAGTATTCGAAAAAAAAATTGCAAGACAAGACTAACATTTGGGACTCTAAAAAATAGGACAACAAACTGAAAAGGTGTAATTTTCATTATTCACTTCACACTATCTTCAAATTTCAATTTCAATTTCAATTTCAACAAGCACAAACCTACTTTCAATTCAAAAAAGAAAATTAAAAAAAAAAAACTCACTTTTTGGCAACGGCTTTGCATCCCTGATAAAGCTTCTGTTTTGAATCGCCCAATATATGCGCATGACAATAATTCGTCAAAGCCATGGGCTTGGTCTTGCATCCGCTAAAACGACACCGCACGATATCGTCACCACCAGAAACGACGCCGTTTTGTTCGTTGTTGTTATCGTGATCCTCCTTGAAGGGGCTTTTGCCATAGGTCCAGCAGTAGTCTCTGTACCTTGACCTCAGCTCCTCCATCAGGGCCCAGTAGTGGGCCCGGTAGCACCGCCCCAGCTGCCTCACTCGCCGGAGCCGCCGCCGGAGAACCTCCTCCCGCGTCAGCACCCGCGACTTCTCCAACGCCGCGTCGCACTCGCCGCCCTCGATTGTCACCGGCCGCGGTGGAGAGGAGGCTGAACCCGACTCGTCCATCGGTGCTGAGTCGCCCAACTCGGAACTCGGAAAGAAGAGTTCGTTACGGTTTTTGATTTTTTTTGAGTTTGCTTTGACACTGCCAGCTATCAATTGCGAGCGACCCAAAGGAACAAATAGGACTAGTCTTTGTTTTTGTTAGTCTTTTAAAATATAATTTTTTTTCTGCCTCTAAAAAAATATATTAATTTTTTGCATTATGCATAAAATTGTCATTGAAAAGTTAAGAGGTTGACTAAATATATTTTAATATTTTCCAAAAGAGTTTTTGTTTTTTTTACCAGAAAATAAATTTATAATAGTATAATATTTTTATATATATTATCTCATTATAATTTGTTGCTTGATTCAAATATTATTTTTTAATAATTACTTTAAAATTAAACTAAATTATAATTTTGTTACTCCTATAATTTTAATTCTCTTATTTTTAAATTCATATTTTTGATTGTTTCTTTTTAAAATTATACAATTTAAGTCCCTGGTTAGAATCGAAGTTTCTTTGATTTTCCTTTACCACTTAAACTATTAAATTATTCTATTTGTTTGAGTATATTTATATACATTACCGTATGAGTTAGATATTTTAAAAATATTTACTTAATGTTAAATATTATTTATACATAATAAAATTATTTTAAATAACTATATAAAAATCTTTTTCAGTTACGGATACGTAAATTATAAACTATAAAGTAAACTACACGGATTCTCCCTCAAATTTGTCTACACTCAATATTTTTCGGTTTTTGAACTCTACATTAAAAACTCTTTAATTTTAGAATTTTATTACATCAATCCTCTCTCAGGCATAAATCGTTACATTCACCTCCTTTTACGTGTGAAAAGTGTTACAGCGACCTCCTTAGGAGAGGAGTTCAAAAGTAATGTGAAAAATGAAGACTTATGATGTTAGTGTAATTTACTGTAAAATTATTTTACATATATATTTAACTTTTATATATATATATATATATATATATATATATATATATATATATATATATATATATATACACTACACAAGGGGCAGTTCGATGGTGGGAAGTGAAAAAAGATTAAAAATTCGTGGAGACGGAGCATCACCGTTTCAGCAACATGCCGGTGGTGGGTCCACACAACGCTATTATTATTCAAATAAAACAATAAAAAAAAAAACTAGAGTTTGAAGAAGCAACACAAGCACCAGTGTGAATACCCTAATTCGGAGTTTCAGTTTCACCCCTCTTTTCTCATCTTTAACATCATCGTCGTCAGAGGTACGGTCCCTTCCTCAATCCCCCCTTTTTTTCCTCGTAAATCTGAAATCTCACTTGTTGGATTCAAGTCCTTAGATGGAACCATCTGTTTTCGATTTGCAATATGTTTGGTGTTTTCTTGTTTCTCTTCTTTTCGGGTTTGGTTTGGTAAGTGGGTTTTGGTTACTCACTCCAAAAGTTTCCATCTTGGGTTGATTTGATTTGTAAACTGCATCTGGGTGTGTTAGTTGGTTGATGTGTTAATTTGCTATTTGAGTTGGGTTCTTTCATTTCATGCTTTGACTAGAAAGTTGAATCTGTGTTGACTGTCATTGACATGTTACTTTTTTTTTTCTTTCTGATTTTGAAGCACTTTTCAATTACGGGTCTAACAAATTTTCAATTTCCAGAATAAAATGATTTTTTTTTTGGCGAGACTTTGTGTGTTTACTTATTGAATTCGTTTCTATCCTTTGGATTGATTGGTTTTATTTTCTTAGTATTTCGGATGGTTCAATTAAAAGTGCCTGCTATTTATTGATAATTTTTTTCAATTAAATCTCATTTTTTTTGTTGTGGAATTTGCACATGTCAGGCTGATTGGTGCATACTAATTGTAGATAGGTTCAACTTTTCCTTTCTTATCATTGCTGTATTTTCAATTTTGAGTCTAGATTTTTTTTTATAAAAAAATAATTTGAATGTACATATACTGTGATCCAATTACAGATTGGGATTTATGAAATGTTTATTAACTTTTATAATAGTTTATTTTTTTGATAGGAACTTTTATAATAAGCCATACTTGAGATGATTTTTTATTGGTTGAAAGTGTAAAAATCTTTACACTGACCATACAGGAAAATTAAATTCTTTTTCATTGAAAAGATATATTTTTCAGATTCTTTTTATTTACTAAATGCATGCTTATTGTAGTATTTTCTTTTTATAAATATTATGATATGAAGGAACAACCTTTATTATAATGTTTTGGGAAATGCTTTTGGAGCTGTTGTTAACCATTTGATTTTCTGCATTGTGTATGGTTACAATTTTAGAATTTTGCAAACTTTCCCCTGCAGCACATATGGCAAACACTGTGTGTGGAATGCTTGCTTATTCACTTACTCATGAAACATTGCATGATGAAAATTTTTATTTATCTAAGAAAATGAAAAACTAACCACTGTTTCTCTTTCTTTTTTTTTTTTCATCAGAGTCCAGAAATCCAACTTTGTTTGAGCCATTATATGCAAATAAAATCTTACAGTGTTATTCCATCAGTCTCTCTCGTGCATGTCTTGTGCAGTTTTTTGCTTGCGGCTTTGTTATTTTATTTTTCATTACCAAATATGATGCCATCTTAGCTTGTGGGGATCTCAAGTATAATACTATAATTCTATGATTGTCTACCAACTCTGGGAAGACATTGCATATATAAGGACGGCAGCTACCAAGATGTTATTTATAATGCACTGATATCTCTAAATATTGTTCAAGATGTGCGATTTATATGTAAAGTATAACCTTTAACAAGTAGTTTCACTCTCCATGTATGGCACACCACTATCATCTATCCATCTGTGTATTGATTTTAATGGGCTAAGTTTACTATTCCGATTCCATCATTGATTCAGTAGGGGATCACCAGACATATCCAGTCTGATTTTAACATGAATCGAATCATCAACTACTCACTATGCCTCCTTCATAGCCTAAACCCTGCCACTATTGTCTAAGTTCTGAACATTTCCCTCTCTTCCCATTTGCACTATTGTCATTGTTGCCATTATCAATGTTTGTTACTACTTGTTGCCCTTTCCCAATTTTTCTGCTGCTCTCCACCATCAATCTCCTTGGTAGATTTGTTTTCCTATCCTGTAAATAGTTTGAGTTTTCACACTTATTATATTTGATTGAATCCCCATAAACTTGGGAGACTTTTGGGTTGGTGTTATTTCCTTGTTTGATGAAATCATCCATGTTGAAGTTTAGCTCTTCGTGTTCTTAAACTTAGCTGTTATCAATTTGTGGAAACATAGGATTTTTCTTTCTTAATCAACCTTGGTTACTGGGTACTCTAGTTATGTTATTGAATAGTGACAGGGGAGGAGAGTGAGTGTGCATCTGAAAAACACAGGATAATAAAACTACAAATGGATATGTTGGATATCATTCGTAAAAAATTATTAATGGATGAATTGAATACTTATCAATTTAAGCAGGTCATGGCCTCATGGGTAGACTGGATATTTGAAATTTTACTTGATGGATCTTAAATGGGCTTTTCCCCCATCATTATAATCCAATCCAAAATACATCCACTCCATTTGTTTGCCACCCCTAAACACCACCAATAGGCTTTGTTATTTTAAAATCATGTCTTTTGTTTTAACAGATGCATCATTGCATATTAACTTGTTTATAAAAAAAGAATTCAACCACGATTCAATACCCCATTAGAGGCTAAAATAGATTAAGATCTATATGGTGGCTAACTGGTTAAGTTGCTGTTTGCTGAATTTGCTGGATTTGTTATGTTTATAGGCTAGTCTTCCTATTATCACAAACAATGTCTGACGGTCAAGAATCTGACAAGAACATTGAGATATGGAAGATCAAGAAATTGATCAAGGCACTGGAAGCTGCTCGAGGTAATGGTACCAGCATGATTTCTCTGATAATGCCTCCACGCGATCAAATTTCCCGGGTCACTAAGATGTTGGGAGATGAATTTGGAACTGCTTCAAACATCAAAAGTAGGGTGAACCGACAGTCTGTGTTGGGAGCCATTACTTCTGCTCAGCAGAGGTTGAAACTATATAACAAGGTCCCTCCAAATGGTTTGGTTCTTTACACCGGAACCATCGTCACTGAAGATGGCAAGGAAAAGAAGGTGACAATTGATTTTGAGCCTTTCAAGCCTATCAATGCATCACTGTACCTCTGTGATAACAAGTTTCACACAGAAGCACTAAATGAACTTTTAGAATCTGATGACAAGTTTGGTTTCATTGTGATGGATGGAAATGGCACCCTTTTTGGGACTTTAAGTGGAAACACTCGTGAGGTGCTTCACAAATTTACTGTTGATCTACCAAAGAAGCATGGTAGAGGAGGTCAATCAGCTTTGCGTTTTGCTCGTCTTAGGATGGAAAAGCGGCACAACTATGTTAGGAAAACAGCAGAACTTGCTACTCAGTTTTTCATCAATCCTGCCACCAGTCAACCTAATGTTTCTGGACTTATACTTGCTGGTTCTGCTGACTTCAAGACTGAGCTGAGTCAGTCAGATATGTTTGACCCTCGATTGCAAGCAAAAATATTAAATGTGGTAGATGTTTCTTATGGTGGGGAAAATGGATTCAATCAAGCTATTGAGCTATCCGCAGAGATTTTATCAAATGTGAAGTTCATTCAAGAGAAACGCTTGATAGGGAAATATTTTGAAGAGATCAGCCAGGACACTGGGAAATATGTCTTTGGGGTTGAGGACACTTTGAAGGCACTGGAGATGGGTGCTGTGGAAACACTCATTGTATGGGAAAATTTGGATATTAATAGGTATGTGCTGAAAAATGGTACCACTGGTGAGATTGTCATAAAGCACTTGAACAAGGAACAAGAGGCTAATCAAAGCAACTTTCGCGATTCGGCCACTTCTGCAGAGTTGGAAGTTCAGGAGAAGATGCCCTTGCTCGAGTGGTTTGCCAATGAGTACAAAAAATTTGGATGCTCCCTGGAATTTGTGACCAACAAATCTCAAGAGGGCTCCCAATTCTGCAGAGGGTTTGGTGGCATTGGTGGAATTCTTCGTTACCAGCTTGACATCAGATCATTTGATGAGTTATCTGATGATGGAGAAGTGTATGAGGATTCTGATTAAGTGCCTGTTACTGCAGAACCCTTACTTTGTTTTGGAAGATTGGGGCCTTCAAGCATGATTTGGATATTATTGATTATGGTTCCAAGACTTAGACTTTGCCCTTTGGTTTTTGATCCATAAGATGTGTGTCATTCACTTTTTCCCTTTCCTATGATTCATACATTTTGCATTTTTGTTATTAGTCAATGTATGCTTATGGCAACTCTGCCAGATTGTGCGCTGATTCTTCAAGAAATAGCTCTCAGGAAGTCATTATTTGAAGTGTTTTTTATTCTAGATGAAGGTGGCATCTGGATTTTATACTATTTCTTGGTTCAATGAATCAAATAACTCGTCTAGAAGTCTTGTTAGAGTTTTTAAAAAGTAATTATTTATTAATGTTTCTTCGCTTGTTGTGTAGTGCCAGTTGCATAATGAAGGGGAAATTAATATTTTCAATATACAACCAGAGGGAGTATTTGGACATTGGAAGACTTCATTAAATAAATGTTTTATTAAGCTATTTATTTAAGTGCATCATTAATCTCGAAAGCAAACAATAATGAATTAACATTTTTCCTCTTATCTCTTTTGCTTGGTCACCAAAATTTGTAGCTTGTAGGAAATTTAATTAACCTTTTGCTACATTTGGTTAGTGAGCAAAATGTTGAGAAAATTTAGAAGAGTAAACTTTCTCGGGATTTAGGTATGTTTGGTTAACCAAGTAAAGGATAATATAACGAAGCATTCTTTGCCTTCTTTCAGTGTAATTTTTTCTCCCTCTTCTTTACTCTTCCATTTCTCTTCTACAAGAGGTTTGCATTGGGTCTTATCACTTAGACAGACGGCATTAAAAAAATTATGTGATATATATTATGTAATATGTATTTAGATCCTCAAATTACTAACCCAAAGGTTGATGCATAAAAGTAAGGTTACTTTTATTTCGTTTATGAGTAAAAATATCTATTTAGCAGAAAAATTTGTGTTTGCAAAATTTCATTAGGCTAACAACACTGTGCATTGTGATGGATTAATATCTGATTAAATTGATTGATCCAATGCATTGGGAGATACCTGTTCTCTCAGACCAGAATAAAAAAAAGTTCCTTGAATTCATTTGATAGAAGAACATTTGTTAGATAGATATTAATCTTTTACCTGTAAAAGAAAAATATTAGTCTTTTAAATAAATCTTCATATCTAAAGGAATTAATCTCTAGTTCTTAGTTGAAAATCACTCTAATTCAGAAGAAAAAAAAAGTTAAGAAATAATTTGGACAAGTGTATTTAATAGTATTGAGTTTATCAAGTATTTAATACATATAATTCTTTTTATTTATGAGTTAATTATGTTTCTCAAGAGTAAGAGTATGTTATGCGAGAATCATAATTAAGAGGAATGTCAACACACTCTCTAGTCTAATTCTCCTTTCTTATTTAATCAAACTATCCTTAAAATGTTTTCCATTTAATTAAGGATGAGTTTTGATCAAACTATCTCGAATGCAACAGCACTGAGGATGAGTTTTGATGCTGTTACTATAATATGGGTTCATCATGTTTGGATGACCATGAACCATGAAATTCCCTTCTTGATGAGGCACATAATGTTCTTCTTTCTTCATTTCTTGACTACTACAAGCATTGTAACTCATCTTTTTGTCATCTTTTGAAGCTATTTTCTTGCTTGTGACATCCTTAGTTTTCTCAATTTTGAAGTCATGTGAATGAGGCTGTTTCTCTTGTTCCCACAGTGTCCTGGTGTCCTGTTTTGTTATTTCTTCTTCTTTCTCTTCAGCTTAAACTTCTTTGAATATAGTCATATTTTTATCTATTAGAATTAAATATAGGTATCAAAAAGATTTTTAATAATTTACACATCATGTTGAATCAACTTAGTAACTTTCTTGATTATATTAAATAGTCATCTAATCAAGCATGAGTGTGTATATATATAATATTAATTTTGCTTAAAAAAACAAATTTATTATTTTTTATAACTTTATAAAAATGATTTATGATTCATTGATATTGTAATTTTCTTTGCATATGTTTAAAAATTAAATGCTTATTTTTACAATAATTTTGCTAATCATTGTTCTCAATAAAGACAATATTTTTATAAAAAGTTAAATTAATTTACAAGTTCTTGTACTATGTGACAATTTTTAATTAGCTCCATGCATTTTTTTTTAAATTAATTAAGTCTCTAAACTTTGTATTGATATTTTAATAACAGGATAATTTTTTCACATTATAATTAAAAAACAATATTTTTAACTATAAGATATTTTTAATAATATTAATTTATACATATATTATAATACAAGTATTTTACAGTCATGAATAGAAATAGAACATTTTAAAAAATTGTCCGTAAAGTTATCAAATTTTACATAGACTTTATATAATTTTAAGAGAAAAGATTTTTAAGAATTGTTTTCTTTCTTATTAAACTGCACAATCTTTGTTATAATAAGTATTCTATTTTATCTTTAATCATACATTTTTATTCTTTTAAAAAATATTACTTATTATTTAACTTATTACAAATAATTCCGCCTATGTGTGTTTGCATACATGGTCTGTCTCAAGTCAGGATAAAAGAAGATGGTTGACGTCAGGTGTTGTGAACTGACAGTAAAAAATCAGTTATTTTTATGCGATAAACCTATATGATATTTTGTTGGGTGTACCCTTCATAGCAACGCGTTACATCAAACCTCGGGTGTATCGAAAAATGAACCAGGGTCATTGCCAAAAGACAAGGCGCTACATCGATCCCGGGATGTAGTGATAAGTGAGTTAGGGTCCGTGTCGAAAGGCAAGATGTCAGGTCTTCACCAGGATTTGGTGACAAAATGGCAAGGGTCCCAACACGTAAATGGGCAAGCATGGCGGGCAAACACCGCCAAGAGGTTTAAGATGAAATTGGGAAGCTGGAACATAGGAACGTCAATGGGTAAACTGAGAGAATTAGCAGATGTTTTTTCCAGAAAGAAAGTGAATATTGTTTGCTTGCAAGAAACTAAGTGGGTTGGAGAAAAGGCCAAGGAAGTGGAGGGTACCAGTTTCAATTTGTAGTATACATGTACAACCAATAGTTGCAATGGGGGTTGAAATTATGATCGATAGAAGTTTTAGAGATAAAGTCGTTGATGTCAAAAGGAAAGGTAACATAATTATGATGATTAAACTTGTAGTGGAAGATCTTATTTAAAATATCCTTAGTGTGTATGCATCCCAAGTTGAATTATTATCAGAAGAAAAGAACCAATTTTGGGTGCATTTGGAAGAGGGCTAACTTAACTTCCTCATAAGTGAAATCAACTTCTAATTCTTGTTTCACATGAGGATTCACTCTACCTTGAATAAGATTAAGGTCTATTTGGATACAAATTATAAGTTTTTTTGAGAATTGTTTTACTAGATATATAAAGTTTTTTTTCTGTAGAAAATTTTTTATCAACTTTTTTCATATCTAGAGGATTGGAAGTAGAGAAGAGCTTTTGAAAGTAACTTGTCAAAATATTGGCTAAAATTAATAAATAATATAAATTAATTATTTATTTAGGAAAAAGGGGCAAATGAAGCAATATTTAGGAAAATGGGGCAATGGAACACGCCTGGCTGGGGCGTGTTACAACACGCCCAAATGGGGCGTATTTGAGCAGCATTTGACACGTGGCAGGCAGGCATAGGAGGTGTGGTGTGAACGTAAACTTTGGAAGGCCATAACTTTTAACTAGGATGTCCGATTGAGGTGAAATCGGTGGTCACGCATTCGTAATTGAGAGGAGAAGTCCTTGGCAAGTTCCAAAGGGAACTGGCCCAAAAAATTTTCCCAAAAAAGGCCTCTAAGTGCCTCAAAATTGCGATTTAAGATTCAAACCTCCAAAAAATTTATTCTTTTCTAATTATTTATTTATTTAATTAGTGAATTGCATGATATTTTTTATTTTTTTAGTTACTTCTCTTAATTTCGAGCGTTTTGACATATCGTACGCCTCCATCGGACATTTCTATCAAAAGTTATGACGGTCTGAATGACATGTACAATCAAATTTAAAACCTAACAATTGTTAAATGCACCCCCATTTTTGATAAGCTTAATCTTAATATTTAAAGTAGAAAACGACACCGTTATTGATTCTGCTTCATCCGTCCGTACAGTCTAGTCTAGGCATGCACCAGAGCATATGACCAGTAGTCAATAACCAATGCATTTCGAACCTCGTTCACGGCCTTTTGGCGATTCGTTTCCCACTTACATAAGATTTTTAAATGGCTAATTACACTCCATTTTAAATGGCTAAGATTTTTAAATTTTAAGATTTTTAAATGGCTAATTACACTTCATTTTAAATTTTAGCTATTTAAAATGGAGTAATTAAGTAATAAAAACTTAGCCCAAATTAAGTAATTTTTTTAAGGAATATTTATTTACCAAAATTATACTGTAAATTTTTAAACGTTCTCAGTTCTAAAAAATTTAAAAATCACAATATTGTGGTTACAACACATTTGGAAAAAATCACAATATTATGTAAAAAAAGTGTTAGCGACTGAATTAGAGACGGATTTTTAAAAATCTCAATATTGTGTAAAGAAGTGTTAGAGACCGAAATAGAGACGGAATTAGACAGATTTTAAAAAAACCCAATATTGTGTAAAAAAGTGTTAGAGACCGAAGTAGAGACAAAATTAGAGACGAAATTAAACACGCCCCATTCGGGCGTGTTTGGGTACCCCATTTTCCTAAATATTGCTTCATTTGCCCCTTTTTGCTAAATAAATAATTAATTTATATTATTTTTTAATTGTAGCCTCAATATATTCCCTATAGTTTCTTTCCCTCTGCCAAGATCATCAACAATATGCTGTAAAGAAATAATCTATTCTCCTATCTTTCATATCAAAATATATTTGTAACCAGTATTACCTTAAAAATAGTTTAAGTAATTGTTACATAAAAGTATATTTTTAGTTAAATAATAACTTATAATATTAAAATAAGTTATATAAATTAGTGACGTGGTTAAAAATAGAAAAAATTAGATACAAAATATATGAAAGACAAAAGTGATTGTATGAAAAATATAACAAATAGTAAATTATATAATTTTTTTATTAAATATTTTAATTTTTATATTTATTAGATAAATTTATTGTGTATAAATAAAATTTAACATTAAATATTTTTTTTAAAATTAACTCATACAGTAATGTATATATGTAATATACTCAAACAAATAGAATAATTCATTAGTTTAAGTGGTGAAGAAAAATAAAAGGAACTTTGGTTCTAACGAGAGACTATATTTGCATATTTTTAAAAATTGAGAAATTAAAATAGTGAATTTAAAAATAAGGAAATTAAAATTATGGATTAGGAATTATAGAAGTATCAAAATTATAATTTGGTTTAATTTTAAAGTAATTATTAAAAAATTATTTGAATCAAACAATAAATTATAATCAGATAATAATATAGAAAAACTTTAAATTATAAATATATTTTATGATAAAAAACAAAAACTCTTTTGGTGAAATAAGATTTCAACAAGTGATTTAAGTTAGTTTTTAGCTTTATTTTGTAATTAAAAAATTTATTTTCATTTTCAATAAATATTTTTTTAAAGTAATTTTTAGCATTTTTTAGTCGTTTTTGACATTTTTTAAAAAAATTTCTTGAAGTAACATTTTTTAAAATACTAACTTCTATCTTTTATCTTTTATTATTTTTATACTTAAAAGATTTATACAATTTTTTTATTACCTTTTTAAATATATCATTTTACATTTTTCAATTATTTTAATAGTTAATTTTATCAAATATTTTTAATTTACTAAACTAGTTTAAAGCTTCAAAGTTTCAGTTATCAACTAATTTTTTAGTTTAAAGTTAAAATTTCAACTAATTTTATCAAACATATCATTCATATCTTATTTAATTGTATACAAATATTTTAAATTATTCCCAATAGTACAAATTAATGTTATCTTTCTTAAATGATTTTCTAATTCTCTTTGAATGACAATTTTATGCACATTGCAAAAAATTGATTTTTTTTTAGGCAGAAAAAAAATTAATATTTTACAAGACTAACAAAACAAACACTAGTCCTATTTGTTCCTTTGGGTCGCTATTGATTAGGGGTATTCATGGATCGGTTCGAATTAGTTTTGACTAAATTTATGACTTAACCCAATTAAATTTGATCGGTTCGGTTCGGTTTGATTTTCAGAAAAAAAAAAATTTGAAATCCAACCCATCCATGAACAGTTCGGTTTAGTTCGGGTCAACAGATTACCCATTTAAATTTTTTTTTTAGAACTACTATTTTATATAATGATTCTTTCAAATATCCAATATAATTAATACAAATTATCAAATATATGATAGTAAAAATGATTCATTTAATACCATCAACATAATATTCTAAAATAGACTTATAATATAAATTAAAACAAAAAAAATTGAACAAGATTTACTATAATAGTTTGAATCATAACTAATTCTTATAAACTAAGTTTTGCTATAACCAAATTTGCTGCAACTAAATTTGATGAAACAAACAAATGAACAAAATATGATTCATTAATATTATAAACATGGTAAACAAAATATGAAAAAAAGTGAAACAAATAACAATATATCTGAAAGTAATACATTAAAAGGTTTTGACACTTGGATTTTCAACAATTTGAGACCTAATATTAGCATTATTTAAAGTTTAAACAAACATAATTTGAAAGTTATTATAAGACATGTATGTTAATTGATTATCCCCTTGTACATTATAGTTATTGAAAGTTATTATAAGAGTTTAATATAACATAATTAGTTAAATAATGTGATATTTATACGATGGGAGTAACTACATTATATTCAAAATATTTAAGTACCATTTTATGTTTATACATATATTACATGCTGTTAATCTCAACACAAGTGAAACCTAATGTGTTAGTATTAACTTATAGAATGCTTAATCAATCTGCGATGAGAGAGAACAGAGAAGGAGCTGGTGCGGAAGCGCAACGAAGGAGATGAGATGAGAGAGAACATAAGAAACACATAAAAAAATAAAACCTAAACAGCTAAACTCACATTTACAATATCACATTCGGTCCACACATTTATAGTACCGCATTTTTTTTATTGTCAAATTATTTTTAGTTTATAAATTTTAATATATATATATATATATATATATATATATATATAATAAAATTTATATTTTTATTACGGATTCACGAATCGAGTCAACATATCTATAAATCTAAACATGTGATTCAACCTCTACATGAATAATTTTGATCCGTTCAATTTAATTTAAACTTAAATACATAAATAATTCAACCTAAATTGTTTAGATTAGTTCAGATGAGTTTGAATTCACGAATAATCTGTACACGTGAACACCCCTGATAACTAATAGTGTCAAAGCAAACTCAAAAAAATCAAACACCGTAACGAACTCTTCCTTCCAAGTTCCGAGTTGGGTGACTCAGCACCGATGGACGAGTCGGGTTCAGCCTCCTCTCCACCGCGGCCGGTGACAATCGAGGGCGGCGAGTGCGACGCGGCGATGGCGAAGTCACGGGTGCTGACGCGGAAGGAGGTGCTCCGGCGGCGGCTCCGGCGAATGAGGCAGCTGGGGCGGTGCTACCGGGCCCACTACTGGGCCCTGATGGAGGAGCTGAGGTCAAAGTACAGAGACTACTGCTGGACCTATGGCAAAAGCCCCTTCAAGGAGGATCACGATGGCAACAACGACCAAAACGGCGTCGTTTCTGGTGGTGACGATATCGTGCCGTGTCGTTTTAGCGGATGCAAGACCAAGCCCATAGCTTTGACGAATTACTGTCATGCGCATATATTCGGCGATTCAAAACAGAAGCTTTACCAGGGATGCAAAGCCGTTGCCAAAAAGTGAGTTTTTTTTTTTAAATTTTCTTTTTCAAATTGAAAGAAGGTTTGTGCATGTTGAAATTGAAATTTGAAGATAGTGTGAAGTGAATAATGAAAATTACACCTTTTCAGTTTGTTGTCCTATTTTTTTTTTAGTCCCAAATGTTAGTCTTGTCTTGCAATTTTTTTCGAATACTAATTCTACTGTTTAAGTGCGTGTCTGGATCTGTATTGGTGAAATTGATTTTGAAGCGATCTGCTGTTATCTATGTTTGAATGTATTTACTATAAAACCAAGTTAAGTGTAAAACTCGGGACAAATTTTTTTATCCAACACAAAAAAGCTAATTTGAACTTTTTTCATGAACATGTGAAAAATTATCCAAAATCAATTATAATTAATTCTCCAATGTGAAACCAAACACGCACTAAGACTAATTTAACGATTAAATGTGTATAGATTGGTTTGGTTGTTTGCTCAAATAGTGTAGTTCTAGGGTTAATTACGTTCCTAGAAGAAGAAAAAGGGCGTGATTTTCTTTGTTTCTCAAAGTTGGTTATTTGGCTGTGGAAAAATTAACCACTTTATTGTGCTTCAGTTTACTGTATAATGTTCCCTATGTTAAAAGCTTGGTTAATTTTAATTTGATCCAGTGTGTAATGTGTATAGAACTATGGATTGTAGAGTCAGTGTTGCTTCTGGGTCATTTCTATGCTTTTCTAATTGAATTTTAAGAGAAATATCAACCATGTAATTTGTGTTTAAACTTTCAACTACTGTGCTCTTTTGAGGCTCACTATTCATCTGTATGTGTGACATGACAACAGTGAATCCATTTTGTTATTGCAAGAGAACCTTCATGCAAAATGCACCGTAAAGGTTGTGGGTTCTGAAAATTTAGAATGAGTGGTTCCTCCTATTTGCAAATGCGTATGCAATTTTGTTGCTCAAAATCTAATTATGAGAAAAGGCTTGTAACTAATGATGTCAAATGAAAGTTGCTTATGTTTTACAAAGAATGAATCCATTTCAAGTTGAAGGATGATTCAGAACTGGTCAGATTTTGGTGTCTTAAAAGAGTAATTTGATTCAAATTCTTGAGTTTTCAGCACACTGCACTTTACCAATCAACATGTCTTTTAGAGATTGGCATGTTATGTTACTTACAGGAATTCTACCATAGTCGTGTGCATGTTAAATAGTGTTCATTTCAAAACTTTCTAAATCAATAAATTATGTTGCACTATGCATTTTTAGGTTCTATATGGAAGATCTTTCTTGTAAATAAAAACTTTAGATTTTTTAGCCTATTTTGCCAGTTTAAGCTATTGAATACATGTGTCGTACTGAATACTAGTCTTCATACCCACATCTGGTAAATCAATCTCTCTGACCGTTTCCATTTAATGTAAACCTTCATGTTTCAAACATGTAGAATAAGGATCTTGAGAATTCATAGTTCTCAGAAATAAGAATCAGTAGGAATACTAACCATTATCCATTGTAAAAGAGTGATGCCAAAACTCGTAAAAAACTAGGAATTGCTATGAAGAATATAATCTCTTATATCTCTGTTTTTTATGTCTTGCTCTCTATATTTGATGGAAATCAAGATAGATACTTTACTAGGCCGAGACAGTGACTTATTCATTTTCTTTCAATATGTATCATTGTCTCTTAATAAGCATTTAATTTAAGAGATATCTTCTAAAAAGGCATGCTCATTTGTTCAGTTTTTAATTATTAAATCATATATATTTGTCACACACAAGACATTTCTTACATTTTTTATTTATTTGCAATTCTTACCAATATCTAGATGTAGACAACTTCACTGACAAAGTTCTTGGCTTTATTCAGTTTGCCAACAGGACCTTCTTTTTGTAATAAGCCAATATTGAAGTCCATGGTTCCTCCTGCATGCCCCTCTCATTTTCAAATTGGTGAAAGGTGTTTAGCTCGTGCATTAAGAAGGGCAGGGTTAGGGACTGCTATCGCCACTACTCTTAAGCCTAATGTGAAGTTACATGTAATAGCTTCTGAATTTGTCCGCCAAATTCAAAATAAACGAAAGCTTGCATTGAAGAAAACTGCTCCTAAAGTTGAGACTAAACAAGAAACAAAACTTATATGCTGATAATAGAATATAATATCGAATTCCTAAAGATTTTGTAGTGTATAGAATGAATATTTTCATAACCTGAAAAATAGGATTATGATTTAATTGAAGCATTATTAGATGAGAAGAAAAAAAACAGTACCTTCTACACCTGCATGTTTGTAATTCTTTTGTCATTATCGCTTTCTTAGTCATATTCAATGAGCAGCATCACAATATATTCAATTGTTGTTTTGTTCTTCGAGTAAGAATTTGTATATACTTCAATAACCTTTTTGCATGGAGTCTCAATGCTAAAATTTTGATTTTGGAGATCATATCCTGCCTAATTCACTAAATCCCTTTTGGGATTATTGGTTTGCATAAAGGTGGAGTTTTAAAACTCGGACATACCCAACTGATCTGATCAGTTGAACTGTGACCCGGTTGAATCATAAGTTCGATTAATTATGCTTTTGACATGGAGTGACCTGGTTGGATTTGCGGTCGAATCGGTAACCTGTTGACCCGAGTCGGGTCACTTATCTTTTCTTTTTTTCATTTAGTTTTATTTTTGTTAGAGTTAAATTATTTACATTCATTGTTCAATATTTTTTGTGGCTGTAATTGCATTTTTTTGTTAGTTAAATTGATTTAGAAGTGGTCCTAATTGTGGTTTAGTTATAGGTGAAATTCTGATCTCGAATCATTTTTTAAAACTATTGTTTGGAATTTTAGATTGATTTTTTATATTTTATAATCTATATTGATGTGATATGATTATGTTTCATTTAGTGTGGATATTGATATATACTATTATTGATGTTTTTGATGTTGAATGTTAGAGATAATAGTCATTTTTTAACTTGTGTTCTTTATATTTTATTTGTGTTTTTAAGATTTTTGAATTTTAATGCACTAAAAGAAAGATTTTAAGATATGTATAAAAATTTTATATTTTTTTATTACACATCGGGTCATGCGGGTCAATTAGTGGCTAACCAGTTCGATCATTGACTTAGTGACACAGTGTCATAATCGGATAAGTCACTGAGTTGGTTTTTTAAATTATATATAAAGAAATGAATATAATCGGGTCGATCATCGGGTTTATTTTTAAAATTATGCATAAAAAAGAATGAATATACAAATTACATATAATCTATTTTACATTTATCTGTTTCGAAAAATTTCTTTGCTCACATATGCTAACTGCATGTTATGGACATGCTAGTTTTTATTTTCTTGCATTGCCAAGGGACCCAACCCAAGTCCTGACTCCTAACAGTTACGTATCCCAATCAGTCATGTATTTTCAGATGCTGGTTTTGAACAGATATTGGCTTGTGCAAGTTAGTCATTGTGAATATGTTGTTGAGTGATATGATATCACCATGTTGGAGAGACAAAAGACACTAATTATATTTGATTAAAAAATCGTGTCTCTCTCTAGGATGACCAATTGACCAAATATCATGTTATTCAACAACATAAAATGATCCAAATATACTCGTTGTCATGTAATTTCTTCTGTTACATGACTTTATTAAAGATTGCACTGTCATTTTATTGGCCTTTCAAAAGTATCTTAAAGGTTATTTCCAGTAATTCGTGGATAGAAAACAAATTCTGGTTATTTAAGTGGATTGGAAGTCTGTAACAACATCCATAAAAGTAGATCACGACCTAGGTTTTTCTTTCGAAGAAACTAAAAATTGTATGGACTGGGTCCATCCTGAAGACTGCACTGAAATTATAGATATTTTTATATAATATTTTATTGACCTAAATTAATCTGCATCTATTTGTCAGAGATGATATACATTCAAGAGGCTACCTATTCATGTAAGGATTTTGACTCGACTAAGTGAATTCATACTTTACAAAGAAAAGCAAGAGTTGTAAGTTGTAACTCTTGTTATACTTTTGATAATAAAAATGGGTAGAATATCAATGCTCGAGATATTAATAAATATATGGGTGATTTTACATGTGCATATATTTAATATAATTTCAACAATTAATTTCTCAATCAACAGTTACTATTGCATTTTAAAGGAGTCAAGGACTGGATAAAAAAATGACAAATAATTTTATAATTTATTTAACATCTTATAATTTTTCTGTTAATAATGCTTGATTATAACGCTTCACCTTTTCTAAGCGGATTTTTAATTTTAAAAGAGTCATTCATTTAACAATATATTGGA
Organism: Glycine latifolia; assembly: GCA_013407115.1. NCBI lineage: Eukaryota > Viridiplantae > Streptophyta > Magnoliopsida > Fabales > Fabaceae > Glycine > Glycine latifolia. The sequence continues at coordinate 38,758,398 of CM023948.1, forward strand.
TAAGAGGTTTTTATTTCCTTTGAAAATAAGAAGTAAAGACCGGGAAGTATAGACAAAAATATAAAGAGGCTATATGGTTAAACCACATCATTAATTCGGTAATTCCTTACTATATCAGTGTTTGGAAACACATTTTGCAACCATGTTAAACGGAAAAATTTGACATTCCGATGCAAAAAAGCCAAAGCAATCGGGTTCTGCATTGCGTTCGCTTCAACGCTTTCACAAATACACTATACCGAGGAAAATGGTGAATCTTTGTGGATGCTAGAGGCTTAAAATTTCAATAAATTAAAGTTCAAGACAATAACAAGGCTTAAATATATTTTTCATATTTAATATATTCAATCTTTTAGTTTATTATCTAAAATGTAGATGTAAGCCAATTTAAAAACTAGACAACAAATTGGATCATGTTCAGAGAGTAGCATCCATACGAAAAAGAAGTAAAAAAAATCATACGTAAATGGTTATAGCCATTTAGTTGTATACATCGTATAGGGCTGGCCTTCATCGGTGCCCAAGCTGCTTTTCCTTAGACATTGTTTTGGGAACCAGAACACGAATAAACGCTCCCGATGAATGAGTACAGATATTATTTAATCACACTTAATAATAAATTTAGTATTAATTAAATACATATTTTTAATATCATATAATATGTTATATAATAAATTAAGATACAAATAATATTATGTGTCTTGTAAAATAAAAACTTAATATTAAGAGTTAAATCAATCAACAAATAAGCAAACTCCTTAAGCATACGGTCAGGTATTTGATTCTCAAATTTATCTGTTTAGAAGAACATTTGCTATTTATTAGTCTTTTGCCGAAAAAAATTAGTCTTTTAAATAAATCTCCATATCTTGAAAAATTGATTCCTAGTTAACGATTGAGAAATACTCTTGACAACAAAAAGAATAAATATAAATTATTTAAACATTATTAATCAAAATATATAAATTTTGACTTATTTTAAAGGAAATATATATCTATTTGCACCAAATTTAGTGTAGTGGTATTTTTTTTTTAGTATTGAGTTTATCATGTATTTAATACGTAGAATTCTTTTTTTTATGATAATTAATTATGTTTATCAAGAACATGTTGTGCTAGAATCATAATTTTTTCAAAATGTTACAAATGCATTTGGTATATTTAAAAGATCCTTGAGAATTTTATCATGTTTCTCATAGCAATATTTCCTTGAGAAATATAGTCATAAAAATGCTTGAGAATGTTAATTTTTTTATAAGTGATTTTAAAAAAACCAGCAAACGAGAGAAATTAATATTCCAAACTTTTAAATTTTTTTTTTGTGAAAAACATAAAAGAATCTTCCTACCAATCAATTCCATAAGATATTCGATTAGATGGGTTCGTTGAACGATGAAAACTAAATAAACTTATCAAAAACCATGGCATTCACTTTTGAAAGATACCTCTATTCTCTTATTCGCAGTAGATTGAGTTAAACTAGTAAACATAAAGGAATACGGAACTGATTGAATATAAATAATTAATGTAAAAAATTAAAATTAAATCATTTGGATATTGTTGGAATTCAATTCTTAAAGAAAATAATAATTAATTAGATTTTACTTATATTTCAATCAAATTTCATATTAATTCGAGTTTCTTTCTTCTAATAAATATGGGATTAAGACCAAATATGCAATTAAGGGTAAAATAACAAAATTATGATAAGCTATTCAACTTTGTCTGGAAAGCGACAATTTATCACTTGTAATACCTACTAGAAAGATTAAGAGGAGTGTTAACACACTCTCTAGTCAAATACTCCTTTATTTTCCAAATATAAATAAAAAGAATCCATTCAACTATACCATAAAAAGAAAATTTCAAATGATTTTATTTTATTTAATGAAATTATCCTTAAAATATTATTCATTAAATTAAGATTTTATTTCTATTGACTTTTTTATTGTTGATATTAAGCAAAAAATTAACCATAAACTGTAAAACCAAAGAAAAAGAAAAAGAGTTATTTTTAAATAATGTTGATACTTGATACAATTAAATGATGTTAACCAATCTTTTAATCAGGGTGAATTATTATGTTTTTTTTTATACTTATATTCAAGACATGGAAGGATACGCTCCTGTTAACATATTATCCGAGGTTAATTAAAATTGATTGAAAGCTAAAAAATGTGAGAAATTCGTTAGTACTAACAAATGAGACATACAAAAATTTGCAATAATTTCTAGCATTTCTCAGATATTAATCCAGTTTCCTACGAGAACAATGAGACAAAATTTGGAACTGGCTAGTAGGATATATATTTGGTACTGTTAATTTCCTCTTGTTCTATGTTAAGCCTATCTTAATTAGGTTCACATCACATGACATGGCATCCCATGGTGTTTTCATCACTGAAATAGTCCCCTACTCGCTCTGTTGATCTCAAGAATGGAGGCTGAAAAAATCTTGGAATGTGGTCTCCAACACAAGCTTGAGGAGGAGCTGAATATGAAGAAGGAATTCCATAATAGGGTACTGCAACTGCATAAGGCTGAGCAATGTAACAACACTGAGGATGAGTTTTGATGCTGTTACTATAATATGGGTTCATCATGTTTGGATGACCATGAACCATGAAATTCCCTTCTTGATGAGGCACATAATGTTCTTCTTTCTTCATTTCTTGAGTACTACAAGCATTGTAACTCATCTTGTCTTCTTTTGAAGTTTTTTTCTTTCTTGTGACATCCTTAGTTTTCTCAATTTTAATGCCACATGGATGAGGCTGTTTCTCTTGTTCCCACATTGTGTCCTGTTTTGTTGTTTCTTCTTTCTCTTCAGCTTCAACTTCCTCATAGCTCCACAGTTCGGCACGCTTTCCGACCTTATGAAGCTTTTTAATCAAAATGTGTGGATTCACGTTTCCTAATACTGTTATTTTGGGCTCCATGGCGTCTATGTCTATGTTCAAAACACCTAACAAGGTGAACCAACCATGGTCATTAGTAGTAGAAGATCAAGAAAGAAATAAAAAGTGAAGATTTTTTCAAAAGGGTTGTTTTATAGTAGTATTTAGTACCTTCAAGGTTTCTTAAAGCCTTCTTGACTTTCCTCTTGCATCCTTCGCAGCAATTAGCTGACACCTTCAATTCAATCTTGTAGAAAAAAATAAATAAATGGAATTTCATTTCAGTTCAACCTTTATGGTGTCAAAATGAAAAAAAAGAAAATCACAAAGAAGAAATAAAAGTGAAAATCATATAGAAGGACCTTGAAGTCCACTTCATTTGCCATGTTTCTGGTCTAGCTAGAAGGACGCAAATTGAAAGTGAGAAATGTTAAATGTATGAAACAGTTGTTTTTTGCAGCCCAATTGTTGAACTTCTGGCCTCTATATATAGAGAAAGAATATTGCAATACATTTCATCTATATTATGTATCTTTGTTTTATTTTATTTTATTTTAAATTCTAATATTATATGGTAATGTCAACGTAACTCTTATTGTTGTTACAACGAAAAAGCATTTGGCGACAGCTTTCACAATCTCTCTTCTAAGCCATTGCTTTTGTGCTATTCGCCGCATAATTTAACTCTCCAAGAAACATTTTTTTTTTGGAGGTTTCTAAGAAACATTTTTTACAAACTTGATTTTGTGGATTCATCAACAAAAGTATAATTGTAAATAAAAATTAATTTTGAAAGAATTAACTTGATCTGAATGGTAAAACAAAATTATTTTTGAAATTCTAAATATAGATATATTTTGTAGATCTCAAAACTCAAAAAATGATGATGAGTGACATTTTCTCTGTTAAGATTGAGAAGTCTATTTTGTTCTATATGAAGGCGTTACAAGTTTATTAGCGAAAATTCTTTTTTGTTCTAACGTGAACATAATAAATTTTGTGTGCATTAGTTTATGATGCTTTCTGTTGATATGGTGTCATACTCATATCATGTCATCAGTTGAAGGAATTTTTTCAAAGACCTGGAGAGTGGAGATCCACCTCTAGATGAAGTTATTGAGGTGCTCAATAGTGAGAAAGGAAAAGCAGATAATGCTGATTCAGAGGAAATTGATCCAAATGTTTAAACAAAGTTTAAAGAAACGGTTTAGAAATAGTAAAAAATTATTAGGAGACAACAAAAATAAAATTAAGATAACTCAATAAGCTAAACTGAAAAAGGCAACTAACCAAACTAGATCATACACTGAATTCATGAGCAAGAGCAACATAATCTAAAAAAAATGCATCTCCCCTAAGAATAAAGCCAATCTTTGTAGGGCACCTTAATTTGCTTTACTGTATTTGTTTTATTCTGTTTGATTGAACGCTTGGGATGAAGCCAACAAGGACCCAGTACTCAGAAAACAGGTTAAGGCTTCATGCACCGTAATATATACTTTTAATTGCTCCTTTTAGCTTTACAAATATTTTAATTAGTATAATCAAATCACCTCTCACGTATCAAAATACACACATCTCCTTTCTTTTCGTTGCTAATTTCAAAACACAACTTTTGAAACAACTAGACAGTCTCTACCATATTAGAAAACATCGAGGACCGTACACGTGGACTGGATTCATAGTTTAAAGTGAGCAAAGAAAGCAAAGATGCACTCCAAGTCTACAACCTCATTCTCCTGTCAAAACTAGTTCGATTATTACATAATATTGATTATCTAGAATTTTAGATTTTAAATTTTAATCATTATATTTGTTTTTACCCATTTTTGGTTTTCTGTTTGTTTTTATTACTCGTAGCTAGTCCCTATGAGAGACTAAAAATGAGGAATAAAGGGTAAAAATTTAATTTCACAAAAACTAATTGTGGATAGTAAAAATAAACAAAACATTTCATAGGACCTAAAATGTGAAATTTAAAATTTGGGCCAGACTAAAAATTTATTTAACCTAAAATTTTATTTAAACGCAAGAAAAGCAATATTGACTTGGGAATTTATAGCAAGGAGGAAGAAATGACCGTGCTTTAACACCTCAGATTGGTAGTTTGAACAAATTTATATATAGCCATGTATTGGCACTGGCCTTATTTTGTTGAATGAATTGAGGTGGGTGAGCATAGGCATAGAAAGATTAGCAATAATAACCACCAAACCTAAACAAAAGGAGGTTTACATTTATTCCACATGTCCATCAAGGGTCTCGGCACAATTGTTCTAGGCATCCCTTGTTGAAAGCTACAATGGCTTTGAACTCCCATCAAATCTGATCAATCACAAATCTTTATTAGCTTCTTCAAAGGGGCATTGATTGTCTTATGAAGAAACCGTACCATCATTTGGATTTGTGGCCAAATATTGAACCCAAAGTAAAGAATGGCCACAAGCTTTACCATTTGTCGATTAGCAGTATCAGGTCCAGTATGTGACGTTTGCGTTGCTTTCTCATTGCCCACAAAATGACATTCTTCGTCAAGAGGACTGTAATTAATTACTAATATAGGGTAGTGCTTTGTGTCTTGTGATGAACGAACGAATTTTGTTTTTAACTAAATAAATAAGCCTGTAATCAAAATCTTCCATAACGAAATTTATAAGTCCATGTTTTGAGTGATTGAGATTCCCCATAAATCTAAACCTTTCAAAAGATTTCGTTTTATACTAAATTATATTTTGCTATTATTTTTTTATTCTTAAAAATCGAAGACAAAAACAAGTATCAAAAGATTTAAATTAAAATAAATTCCAATAAAACTGAATTCCAGTTCTTTCCAACCCAATTTCTCTGCGGGCCCCCCTTTCAACCTCTATCTCTGTCTGCTTTATCCTAATTTCTCTTTCATCTCTTTTTTTTGTGTGTTTCTGTTTTAATTTTTTTTTTGGCTGGAGGGACAGGACAAGGAGAGGCAAGAGGGGACCTGAATCCGAAAAATAAAAGTGTAATATATGCGAGAATTTTAAAGAGGTGGACTAGCAATATCCTCTTTAATCATATTTTATTATTAATTAATTTTAAAAAAAATTACAAGAGTTTCATTAAATAATAAGTAAAACTCAGTTAAAATTTCAATTTCTAATAAATTTTACCTAATGATAAAATGTTAAAAAGTGTGTGTTAAAAAGTATTTTACTAATATTTTTCAATTTTTTTATCCACCAATACAAATTAAGAACACATAAAATGGCCCACTGAAGATCTGATGCTGAAGCCCAATCATCAATTGAGTAGGACAGTCAACAATGGGAGAAATCAGATGATTCACAAGCACAACAAGCTATCTGTAATTTCATCCTCACTTGGCTTCATGAATCACAACCACACATCCATCCGCCGTTGCATCATATCATATTAAAATTAATGAGACATATTATTGAACCTGAAAAATACTTTTGATTCAACCATTTTTTGCTTGCTCTAAAAGTCCACTCCTCTGCTTCATAAAAAATTGTCAGTCTCCGTTGTTTGCTGAATAATGACTTCGGCCACTCTTTCAGGTTCATCAAGTTATTGTTTTTTACTATGTAACATTAATTAATTTGCATGCACATTACATTATGAAAGCCATAATAGTAGTGTGACTAGTGTCATTTAATTAAAAAACAAGAACTAGATGTTTATAAATTACTATAATGTAACTTGATCATTGTTACTTGGTCAATGCAGGCAAATGGGAAGGGCTTCTCTGAATTCTCTGGCCTTCCCAACTCATCAATAGGTTACCTTTCCTTTTCTTCTAGAAAAAGTTCTGAGGACTTCCATTCACCATTGCCTTCCAGACTTCAGCAGTAAGTATAATTTGCATGCAATGTGTGTGGCAACTTTATTGTAAAATAAATAATGACACTTGCTAAGCAGAAAATGTACATACAATAAGTTATTATAATAACCAAATTCAATGGCTAACTAGTTAAAAGCTTCTACCGGACTCTATGAACTATCTTTGCCATGATCCACATTTGCCATGCATATATGATATATGGTTGTTCAATATTTTTTCAACACTAGAATTACGCCCTATAAGATTCATATTTTGATTCATCAAATAGTTGTTATACACACTAAGAAATGTCAGATCATGTGTATGAACAAAAATGCACCCTTTGTACATCTTTTGTGTATTTGCACGCTCGTAGGTGTGTTTTTCTCCTATGGCCAAGGCATTGTATCAGAGTTGAAACCAACTCATGCCATGTAAATAAATGTAAAACAGAACTTAATAGTTTGTTATATCCTTGTCATTAAGTTCTCCAATGATATAGTATGAGGATTTTTTTTTAATATTAAATAACTTCCATTCATTATGTGTTATAGAATTTTAAAATACATTTACATGTCGTGATTTCATTGGCAAACTTGATCATAAGGATATAACAACTTGATCTAAGAGATATTTTGAAGGCAGTAGCTTAAATGTATCTTAACCAATTGCATCACTAGAGTGAGTTAATTTTATGTAATCAGAAAGCAGTTATTGCTCACTCAAGCAATTGTTTCTTATCAAGTATAGGCCCACTTATATAAAACATTGAAGCATTTTATTAGGTATCATTGATAAATATGATGCAAGTTTTGATAAAACATTGCACTTGATGACATTCAAGAAGCTCAAATAAGAGGAAAATAAAACCCAATTAGACATTGTTTACAACATTGTGTTAATGTATGTACTTTATTTTGAAGGTTTGAGGCAGAGAAGGAAACAGAAAAGGCGTAGTAGAAGCAAAACTAAAGGCAGCCATAAACGGATTTGGGAGGATTGGAAGAAACTTCTTGAGATGCTGGCACGGTCGCATAGACTCTCCTTTAGACATCATTGCGATCAACGACACTACTGGAGGTGTCAAACAAGCCTCTCAAGTCTCACCTTCTCAAGTATGATTCCACCCTTGGAATCTTTGATGCTGATGTCAAGCCTGTTGGTGACAATGGAATCTCAGTAGATGGAAAGGTCATCAAGGTTGTCTCTGACCGCAACCCTATCAACCTTCCTTGGAAGTATGCTCATTCTTCTTCATCATTGCTACTTTGCATCTTTTTTCTCCCTCTTCTCTAAGTTACCACGCATAAGTTTGAACCTATCTAATGTCATTGAAGAAACTAAATGCTCACCCCATTTCAAAATAAACACAAAAAGAGTGTTAGCAGCATACTCTAACACACTTTAACACAATTATTTTCCTATTGATGTTCTATGATCCAGAAATACTGAGAGAAAAAGGAAAAAAATGGAAAAGATAAATGAATAGACTGTTTAGGCCTTCAAAGTGTAACACTGCCTTGTTTCTTTGAAGTACTTGGTGCCCCAAGTGCTAGCTTGCTTACAAATTTAACCTACCAAATGGTCAATTTGTAAATGTAAACAATTTCATATGTTAAAAGCAGATTCTTAAGAACAAAAGCTTTCAAGAAAGAAAGCAACAAAACTTGTCATTTAGCTAAAAAATAATTAATGTCTTCTTGATTTCTGAAGCAATTTGATAAAATGAAATCTCTTTACAGGGACTTGGAAATCGATTTGGTGATTGAAGGAACTGGAGTATTTGTGGACCGAGAAGGTGCAGGAAAGCACATTCAAGCCGGAGCAAAGAAGGTTTTGATCACAGCTCCTGGCAAGGGAGATATTCCTACCTACGTGGTTGATGCCAATGCAGTATTTACAATCCAGATGAACCCATCATCAGCAATGCTTCTTGTACCCTTCGTCAAGGTCCTTGATCAGAAATTCGGTAAATCCCCACATTTTTTTAATCAAACTTATTACCTATCTTTACATTCATGTGTCATTATTTTATTAAGAAAACCGTGGTTTAAAATTTGCGTGCAAAATTATTATATGGTCCATATTCTCACTGTGCCAACACGACAGGTATTATCAAGGGTACCATGACAGTGGATATAAAAGTCGGGCTATAGGCGAGCCTACTAGAACAGCGAAAACCAATCTATAGGCTCTCATATTATGTTGGATTTTAACTTAAAATCAATTGAATTTAGTGAAGTTGTTTATCATATATATAATCTATATCCCGAGAGTTGAGACAGGAGATGTGGGATTTCCTAACACAATCCACTCCTACACCGGTGACCAATGGCTTCTCGATGTGAGCCATTGTGACCTGAGGCACGCAAGGGCAGCAGTCCTTAACATTGTGCCAACCTCAACAGGAGCAGCAAAGGCTGTGGCCCTTGTCCTCCCAACCCTCAAGGGCAAGCTCAATGGCATTGCCCTCCGTGTGCCTACCCCAAACTTTTCAGTGGTGGACCTTGTTGTTCAAGTCACAAAGAAGACCTTTGCTGAGGAAGTAAACGCTGCTTTCAGAGAATGAGCTCAAGGGCATTCTCTCTGTGTGTGATGAGCCCCTTGTCTCTATAGATTTTAGATGCTCTGATGTGTCATCAACCGTTGACTCATCCTTGACCATGGTCATGGGAGATGACATGGTAGGACAATGAGTGGGGTTACTCTCAAAGGGTTGTGGATTTGGCTGACATTCTTGCCAACAATTGGAAGTGAGCCTACCCCATTTTTTTTATAACCTATGATGCTATTATATAGTATAGTTTTATCTAATTACAACATTTATGAGTCAACATATGTATTGATTACAGCTACTAGTTCCGAACACACTTTTGTAACAGAATTGAAATTGAAAAATTCTACTGAATATTGATGAAAAATAAGTGTTAAATTTTATCATCATGTTTCACTTGTTGATTTTCAATCCAAGCAATAATATATTGATGGAAAAGAAATCCAAGCAAGTACTACGTTCGTTCCTTGTTATCTGTTTTTTAAGGTTGTTTTGTAAAAATCAAAAAATACATTAAATTTTCTTGATTTCAATAAAATAATTGTGAAGTTTTTATTTCACTCCTTTCTCTTTTCACTTCACCTTAAATACATGTGTAAATGAATTAAAGACAAGAAGATAAATAAGAATATAATTGATAAAAAAATTAATTAATGTAATCTTAAACTTTATAAATGACATATAAATAGAAAAAAAATTCTCAAATTCCGAAAATTAAAAAGAAATAGAGGAAATATATCCTAAAAATATAACCTAGGCATCTAGTACAAAATCTACCAATCCAAATTTCATCCAAGGGACATTTTTATTTATCTATATATAATATAAAAATATAGAAAACTAACTAACATGTCCAATGTAGAATATACTTTTTTTTGAATTTAGTATTAGGCCCTTCAAAGTAATAAAATCAAGGCAAATTGTTATCTATACCTCCTAGCTTTATTACAGGTATATTAGAAATGAATTTACAAAATGAGTTAAAATTTTAACACATTTCACAAAGTATTTTCCAAAAGCCAATTTTCAAGAAAAGGGAGCAGAGGGACACCGATGGCCTTTAAGGGGACAGCCATTGCACTGTTGGAGATAGTCCATGATGGTGGCAACGTCATAGTCACGGAGAACTTGAGCGCTTGGTTGTGCTTCTTTCCATCATGGAAATTTTACTTCTCAACCGATAGACAAGACAAGATTTTGGTGATTGTTTCACTTCAAAGATTTGTCATCATTGTAGCTTGAGTGTCAATGCATCCGGTAAATGACAGTGTTGAGGAGGAACATGTATCTCCGGATACTTGAAGCCTTACCCATTTGCCAGCTAGAGGGGCTCCCTATACCTGCTCTAATAGGAGACTTTGTTCAGCTTACATTGAGCTCCGGCTTGACAGAAGTATCTGCAATGAAGATTTCTTCCGCTTCTGGGACTCCATCAATTGTAGCACTCTGCCTCGTACCTTTTTGTTAGCGGTGCAACACAACCATCATACTTTTGCTCCTTTTAAATTTCTTAGCATGTGGACAGAGCACTCTCAATGCAGATCAGTCATATTCAATTCTTGGAAGACTAACCCGTCTAGTTGCTCGATGTTTGTTTTGGCTCAGAAGTTGCGCAATCTTAAAGCGACCCTCAAAACTTGGAACAGAAAAGATTTTGGCAACGTTCATCATTCTGTTGATGCTGCAATGCAAAATCTTCAACATCAAATTACTGACGTCGGTATATCAGATGTCTTATTCAATTCAGAAAAGCAATCTCAAAAGGATCTTCAACAAGTTTTGCATTTGCAAGATCTGTTCTGGAAAGTTAAATCTAGAATTCAGTGGCATAAATGTGGCGATAGAAACACTGCTTTTTTCCATAATTTTGCCACTGTCAAGCAGAAAATGAAAAGAATCTCTTCCTTGTGCAGTGACAATGGTCTTTTAACTGATCAAGTTGATATAGAAAATTGCTTCCTTCAATACTTCACTGATATTTTTGCTGCGGAAAACAGTTGCAGTCAAAATAATCTCATCTGTGATGTAATCCCTACACTTGCTACTCCCCTGGACAATGATATGCTCACTGCTATCCCTTCCATGGAAGAGGTCAAAAACGTTGTTTTCAATATGAACAAAGACGGAGCTCCTGGACCCGATGGTTTTGGCGGTTTTTTCTACCAAACATATTGGGATCTCATAGCAAAGGACGTCTATAACTCTACCCTTCAGTTTTTTAGACAAGGATGGATTCTCCCCTCTCTCAACTCAAACAACTTCTTCCCCATGCCTAAGTTTCTCATAGCTGATTCAGTTGAACAATCCAGGCCTATAGCGCTTGCAAACTTTCAGTTTAAAATTATCACCAAAGTGCTTGTAGACCGCTTGGCTGTGATTGCTCCAAAAATCATTTCAGAATATCAAAGAGGTTTCATTAAGGGCAGAACGATTTTTGACTGTATCAATTCAGCCTCCGAAGTGGTTAATTTGATGAAGAAGAAAGTTCGTGCGGGGAAATTTTGCAATCAAGATTGATATCAAAAAAATGTTTGATACGTTAGACTGGGGTTTCTTATTGAATGTCTTGTCTGCATTCGACTTCAATGACACTTTTTGTTGCTGGATCCACATTATTTTGCAATCAACCATGTTATCCATTTCCCTCAATGGCCACTCTTTCGGTTTCTTTGCTTGCAAGAGAGGGGTGAGACAGGGAAACCCCCTCTCACCTCTTCTTTTTTGTATTGCGGAAGAACTGTTAAGTAGGGGAATCTCTGATTTGCTTCATAAAGGCTTGTTGACCCCTATGGCTAGTCCTTCTCATGCTAGGGCCCCCTCACACATCTCACACATCCTATACGCAGATGATATGATTGTTTTTTGTAGAGGGACCAAGAACAACATCAAGAACTTAATGAGTCTCCTAGGAAAGTATGTTGCAGCTTCTACTCAATGTGTGAACAAAGATAAATTAGTTTTCTTCTCTGGAGGCATCCCTCAATATCGCATTAAGAACATTTCCTCTATTCTTGGCTTTCGGCATGGTTCTTTACCTTTTACTTACCTTGGTGTTCCGCTTTTTCCAGGGAAACCAAGAAGAGTTCATTTGCAGCCTATAGCGGATAGAATAAAGCTGAAATTGGGGTCTTGGAATAGTAAATTAATATCTTTCATGGGGACAACAGTTCTTGTGAAGTCAATCATTTATAGCATGTTAGCCTACAACTTCCATGTCTACCTATGGCCTAAATCTGTACTCAAAAACAATTTACAAGTGGATAAGAAATTTTGTTTGGAGTGGCGATGTGGATTCCAGAAAAGTTGTCACAGTGGCTTGGCACAAGGTATGTATGCCTTTTAAGGAAGGGGGTCTTGGGTTAAAGTCAGTCACTAGCATTAATAGAGCCACCATGGTCAAATTAGGTTGGGAGATGCTATCCTCTAACCCTCATTGGGCGCAGCTGTTGAGAGCTAGATTTTTCAGGAAGCATCATATTACAAGACTCACATCTCCTCCAATATCTGGAATGGTATCAAAGGGTCCTTTAATCTTGTTCTTGACAACACGGCTTGGCTTCTTGACAATGGAAAAGTCAGTTTCTAGAGAGATAACTGGATTTTTCCTAACATTGCAGATCGTTTGCACATTCCTGATCACATTGGTCCTAAGCTTCAAGCATGGTGAGTGATTTCTGGTCTAATGGTAAATGGAGTCTTCCACCATTTCTGGTTAATAATTTCCCCCACATTGTTGCTTTGATTGAAGAAATCTTTATCCCTGTTGTGCACAAATGCAATAAACTAGTTTGGAAAGAGTCCATCTCTGGGGACCTCTCCCTAAATGATTCTTATCTTTTTCTGTTCCCTAGTTTTGTGGTTATAAAATGGGGAAAGTTGATATGGAACAAATGCATTCCCCCTTCAAAAATCGTTGTCCTTTGGAAAGCTCTGCATAATAAGTTTCCAACAGATGACAACCTGAGAAAGAGAGTACCATTGTTGTTTCTGTTTGTAATAATTGTGGAAATCAATGAGACAATTGAGCATTTGTTTCTTCATTGTCCCTTTGCCAGGCAAATCTGGAATTGGCTATTTAGTAAGCTCAATTGCCTTATTAATGGCCGGTTCTACTTGTGGCTGGAAACAGATTCTTCTTTGTTGGTCACAGCTTTCCATAGGCTTCACCTCATCCCTTGGTCATTACAAAATCGTTGGTTTAACAGTACAGCTTCGTTCTTCCTTAACAAACTTAGGATCTCCCACATTTACCGTGAAGGTAATGCCTGTGACAGGTTAGCTAACTTTGGCGCACATACCTTAGATTTTTTTGGTGGGATTCACCACCTGCTTTTATATCGCAGGATCTTCATAGGTATAGAAAGGGTTTACCTTCTTACAAATTCAAATAGTTAAGTTCTTCTTGGGTTTGGTTCATCCAAGTGTTTTGTTCATCCTTTCTTATCAATATATTTCTGGTATGTGCAGCAGTTGATCAATAGGAGTAACGGTGTCAATCGAATTCGGATTTTTACTCCTGTTGAAATGCCTTAACATGCCTCTTTTGCTTTAAAAAAAGTGTCAATGCATCCATCCATAAGATTCATATTCCTACTAATTCTTCTAGAATCATAATTTCAATTTTTAGAACTCCTTATGAAAAAATCAAGAAAGGTAGTGTACCATTCTATTCTATAGTAAATACAGAGAAACTTCAGTCAAATGGTACTTTTTTTCCTTCTAGCTAAAAATCGGCTTTCAAAAAATATTTTTCCGAATGTGTTAAATTTTTAACAGTTTTGGTAAAATTATGTTGTTAAATATTTGCTTAAATGGTGATGTTACGATTCACACTTTGAAATTTATATATTATAAATAGATAGGCCAATGTGCTAGACATATAAACAACCTTTCAATGGTCTCCCCCTCCTTCGGGAACCTTGAAGTGTAATTTTGACGCTACATTCTTTGCGGACAGTCATTCTTTTGGCTTGGGTGCTTGTGTTCGAGACGAAGGAAGCAAGCAAAGTTTGTTTGGACCTATCAAACTATAAAATTTATTTTGTAAGGAGACAAACGAATTCAGTAGTTAACACTCTAGGGCAACTGATTGTATTGTTGAACTTTTGTTGAAGGAAATAATATAAGTCTGTTCGAGTTAAAAAAAAAACCATTATTGTATTAATACTTTTTTATTTATTATGTCAATATCTTTTAATATCTTATAATTAAATACGATGCATAGGTTCCATCAAAAGCTTTATTGAGTTTAATTACTCTTTAAAACATTGTAGGTTCGATGATAATTCGAAAGTAATCTCAGTGGCGAAAGCTTCTTCCTAATAGCTACCCCAAAAAATTTACAAAGCTCAATGAAGTCTTTATTTTTTATTAAAAAAATGTTACATGCACGTTCCTTTTAAATATTACTCTATAGCATTATGTGGGTCATCAATCCATAACTTTTGCTCAAAATCTGTCTTTGCAAACACCAGAAGGAGTTAATTAGAGCCTTGTTGCATAGCTTTACGATGGAATAATGGATGATAGTGCTTCACACACGTCCTAGAATATTCAATTCTCTAAATCGAGACAAAGAAATTACTACATAAAAATAAAATCTACTTACACGCACTTACACAAACACACAAGTACACTAGACAGAATAAGACAGAATAGCAAAAATAACCCCAGCAATTCTCTTCAAAGTTCAAGCATACACACAGCAAAAATAATGCGCCGACAGACTAAATAACTTCAACGAAAATCACATAATTTACCTCGTGGATGATGGAACCATATACATTTGTTTTTGGTGACCCACCATATTTTCATAATTTATTGTTTAATTACTTTCTAATAAAAGTCAAAAAAGTTATGGCGGCATAGATTATGATTGTTTATGGAGTCAAACAATGGTCCACACTGCTTATTTTTGCCTGGAAAATAGGATAACCTAACATGGGCAAACAGAGTAAGAACAATATTAAATCATTTTATAATATTTCTTTATTTATTTGAATTTATTTTATATTTTAATTAATATGTTAAATTATTTATTTTTAATATTTTTATAAAATAATAAAAATTCTAAAAGATTTATAAGAAGATATAATATTACTGCGTGAGCAATGATCCTCCACACAAAGCAACTCCCTGAATATTGAGACTTCAAATGATAGTAGCTATTTTTGAATAAAAAACAAATTATTACTAGCTAGTAACTCTCTATACTTGGAAAAATATATATTAAAAGACAACTTTGCTGAGTGTAATCCCCATGATCGTAGATGTTGCATTACTACAGGAAATCAATGCATTAGTAATAATGTTTTACAATTTTTAATACTAATTAATAACAATGTTTGTCACTAATACTTACATAATTAAAATTTCAGCGACAATTTTTAAAAAATCACATGTAAATTATTTATTCACTGTTAAGTTTTTTTTAGTGCATTAATGTAATCTTTTCTTTTTCTCAATGATTCTCGATGTCATCTCAATGTCATTTATTTTTTGTTGAATGATTCATTTAGTACTAAGCAGTTTGGTTCAATTCAATTAATCTGAATCAGTGAATTGTTACAGACAAAGTTTGTTTCTCTTAAACCGTTACACAATTAAGCTCAATTTACTCGAATTGTTACGAATTCGGTTGGGTTCAACCAAACCGCTTTTACAATCCAGTCCATTTCTATAATATTTCGGTTTGATTAATCTAGTTTGACCACCCCTAGCTCCTATAATGCTTCCTTTTATAACAGAAAGAAAAGAGAGAGATCACAACTTACTCGAATTCTAGCTATATTCATTTGTTTAATGATTCATACATGTCACAATAAAGAACTTTGTTCTTGAAATATATAGTTAAGACTTTAATTTTTAAACTTGTTAGAAGAAGTAAATTTCTTAAAAAGGTTTCAGTGGTATTACTGACTAGTCGAAGACCTAGTCTTTACTTTCCAAAGGAGTACCCTACCCAAAAAAACAAAATCATGTTGCTCTAGTAATTTAACCACGTAAAATCCAAATAATGTTATTTTCCACATTGAAAATAATGCAACCAACCATGTACCTCATCAAGGCACGTGTTATTTCACATCTTACTGACAAGATTCGTTGTATGCTGTGAATCCATATTTCTCAATCAACCCAACGTTGTCCTCGTTATGTGGAAAGTTCAACGATGGAGTCAGTAACTAATCAATGAGACCATCACGATTCCTCCCTTTCTAATTCTGCATTATTGAACTACCGTTATCAACTATTATTAGACCATCAGCATATATTTAGTCATATAAATTTCATGCTCAAAATGATTAGTAGACTAATGGATAAAATATGTTTTTTTTCATGTATTTTTTATCAAACTTGTTTCAGCCTTTCTAGTTTAATTCATGTACTTTAAAATATAAGTAAATTATTAGTTTTAGTCTATATTTAGGGTATATTTGAAAAAATTATATGAAAAATTAGTTAAAAATTGAAAAGTGATTAGAAGTTATAAAACTGACTAATAATTGAAAGTTAAAAAACTATCTTATTAAATTAAAAGTGATCAATAAAATTAACGTAATTAAAAATGTAAAATAACATAAAAATAATAAAATCATGATTTATTTAAAAAATATAACAAAAAAATGAATAAATATATGAATAATAAAAGTGAAAAAATATAAAAAATTAATAATTAGTGTTTTAAAAAAATATTATTTCAAATAACGTTTAAAAAAATATTAAAAATTATTTAAAAAAACTTGTTTATTAAATAACCATATGAATTTTTCAGAAAAAATACTAAAAATTATTAAGAATGTTTTACTGGATATAACATTAATCTTTCAATTGTCAACGTATCGTGAGTTAAATATATCTAGTTTTTAAAGTATAAGAATCAAATTGATACATTTAAAACTACAAAAACTAAAATTAAATTTGAATGCAATTATTGGAAAAATAACGTTTAGACTAATTATATGATCGAGTAATATACTACATGTTAGTGTTCATGAACTAACTTTCCTATGTTGAGATTGAGGCATGTCAAAGCACGTTAAAATTTAATGGTGCAAAGCACAGTTTTCAATTTGTTATTATCCACTGTAACCTCTCTACTGTCACGTGCGGAAATGTTCACTGGAGCCACGTACTACAAGACTCGTTCAATGTTTTTTTCTATGTTTTCAGTATCACCACCATACTTTCCAGTTTTTTCATTATATTTTCCATTTACTACCCTTGTCGGTGTCTTTTCCTTTCTGGGACCGGAGGAGAACACGAATATATACGGATATATATATATATATATATATGCAAATGCATTACAACTCATTCGCCAGAAAAGGCCCCATACTAGCACAGAACAAAAATGATAGACCAAGAATAACAATAATAACACAACACATATACTTGCTAGTAACAGTGGTATATTTTGATTGAGAACCAAATAGAATTACAGACACAAATTAAGGCACATTGCCATTTCTTTTGTTACATAGCTCAAACAGGTATACATACCATAGCATAGCAGCAGCAATAAATGATGATATAAATTATCAGCAATACAAACAATCACCCCAAATTGAATTTTGTATCAGCACTTAGGTGTGGCCTTCATGAAATCAAGTAGATGGGAGCTTTATGGTAGTGGTAATAAATATAGCAGATGAAATTTTATATTAAATTATATGTTTTGGTAGGTTCTTTGGTGGCAGGAAGATTATTCATCTGCAAAGTTAGTGAATAATTTGCACCAATTTCATGATGATTCAAATTAAATGTCTCGGTCTCTGGTGCACTCTGGAGAGACTTGAGGGTAGCGTTTGCGGTCGGAGCAGTAGTTGTAGATGGTGTGTTTCTGGCGAACCCAGGTGAGTTTTTGCCACTGAGCAGCATCAAGGTCACGGAACTCTGGTTGATCCCACCATCTCTTGCCTTGTGTGTCACAGAACTTGGCATTCACTGAGGCCTCACAACCATCAATGTGGAAGCCCTTGTAGGAGGCTACGAAGGGGGCTTTGGACCAATCTGTTTTCTCCAAACCACCCCTTGTGGCCCAGTCATCAGCATTCCACAAACTGTTGTATATCTTCATTGGTTGGTTAAATGGGAACTTCACTCCCAAGTCATTGCTGTTCTTGAACACCCTTATTGGGTAGTCATCCACATAGAAACTGCACACCCCACATTTGGATTCCTTTTAGTAGTAATAATAATGTTATGTAGCCAATTTTCCAAAAATAAAAAGAGAATCAAACTTAGTGGTAAAAATGTCTTCATTGATACCTCAAAAATTTAGTGACGAATTTTAAAAGTTATATAAATTGTTTCATTACTTATTTGAATTTTTCTTGAATATGATTTCTGTGTATTGGGGGAACAAGATGGTGGTGAAAAAGGAAGGTGAATTTGTTACTTGTTGAGTGACGAAGTAAATATATACTTACACAATCTGGTACATGTTCCATAGCACTGAGTATCTGTGGTATTCTCTTGTAGGGTCAAACCAGAGGTAGATTCTTTGTTCTCTGTCACCCTTGCCACCAGTGAACACATTTGTTTGCAAAATGTAAGGTTGCCCGGTTCTGTTTCCCAAGAACTCAAAGTCTATTTCATCATGTTCTGAGTTTGTGGATGATAACTGCATAGTGCCAATCACAGCCAAAGAAAGGGTCACATAACAAAACTGGGAAAACAAATTAGTAGAGAAACTTGAAAACAAAACAGAGAATTGTTTTTCTTACATAGAAAGCAGTGACTGTGCCAGCTGAATCACCAGGAACCAATTTTATGTACATGCTGAAGTGACCAAACAGGTAGGATCCTTTGGATTGGAAGCCAGTACCTGCTCAAAATTGCATGAGTATAGTGAAATTTTTTATAACAGTTTCATTTACTTTATATATCATATCATATTAGCGTAGCATTATCATACATATATAGTTACATACCAGTGTACTTATCAAGATGAAGCTGAATCTCAGAACCACCGTTGAGGTATTTGATGTGATCAAAGGCCCAAGTAGGCACATAGTTTCTGCCAAATGGCACATCAATTGGTGTTCTCGGGTTGGCGGCGAAGGAAGCAGAAGCAAGTGATAACAAAATCAGACAAGTCCACAAAGAGGAACTCATTTTTTCTTCTTTGTGTTTCAACTTGTGTTGTGATACGTCCTTCTTGTGCATTCTAACGGGTATATATAGGCACAAAGACCCTGCTTGGACCTCTTTCATGTAAGGACGTAATATTACATATTATTAGAATTAATTTGTAATTATTAGTATCAAAATCATAGTTATGTATTAAGAAAGTCAAGTTCAATGGTTAATCCATGTGTAAGAGTTATTGTAAATCGGCTTTGATTCTTATATAAAAAATAAATCTATAATAATGTATTTATTGTTGTAGCAATATAATATTAATCTGTTATTGTTGCATATTATTTTACATGGTTGATATTAATAATGACAGATTAATTTTAATAATCTGTAATACATAACTTGCCTATAGCTAGC
This sequence comes from Glycine latifolia, assembly GCA_013407115.1. NCBI lineage: Eukaryota > Viridiplantae > Streptophyta > Magnoliopsida > Fabales > Fabaceae > Glycine > Glycine latifolia. Next base: position 38,778,163 of record CM023948.1, read on the forward strand.
ATTCACTGCCGGCTTGTCATCAATGACTTTTATTTAAATTATTATAATATTTGTTGTATTTGAGGTCGTTTTTCATTTTTCTTTTGTCCAAAAGTGTATTTTGAAATAAGTATCATCTTAATTTATTTGACAGAAATAAAGAAAAAAGAATAATAATTCTATAAAATTAATTTTATTAAATAAATGAAATAAAATAGTATTAGTAATATTAAATTCAAAAATTAAAGTAACATTTTAATGAAAAAGAGTAATTAATACCATTATTAGAATACCGGTACAAGCCGTTAGGAGAGGCAGATCAGTGAAAGTCTCATTGAAAAATTAAATAGAATACTTATTTGAATTTTTTTCTCTCAAATACAATACTTATTTTAACACGAATTAGTATATGACATAATTCTGCTTAGCTTGTTTAGTGATTAGGTTGCTGAAATTGAGCTATCACACATGAGAATTATTTCTCATAAATGTATTAGGCCAACGTAACATCTCCCAAGAAGAAATTTAAACTCAGTTGATGAGAAAAGCTAGAGTGGAAGATTATCCTTTTCGAGCAATTAAAAAAAAATGATGTTTCTAACATTATTTTGTTTTACGAGTTTCTGAAATCCTTTTTCATATTAATTGGGAAAATAGAAAGGAAAATATTAATTAGTATCTTAACGACATCGGTTAAAAAAGAATAAACAAATTTTGTATTGAGATACAGAAAAATATGCATTCCTATGAATATAAAATGTTCTCCCATATAATTCCCAACAAAATCTTTATATCTCAGGATACTGGTTATCAGGATCAAAATTTTAACTTTGAGAGTTGATTTTGGATACTTCCTCATTGTGAAACATGGCTTCCCTGTTTAGTAAAAATTAACTTGGCACACCATTAGAGGACGGATCATTCTCCACATAGGAAAAAAAGTTTTCAACATCAAGAAGTGTTTTAGAGCAACATTACCACATTAAAATTAAACTCATCATGCTAGTTGCCACATAGCAAGTATCAAGAAGTTTCAGAAGTGTTTTAAATATCCCATAGGAATGAGTGTATGTTGGAAAAAGAAAACAAGCTCACAATAGTATATTCAGTTTTGGAATTGTATTCCTCAAACTCTAAGGCAGAAATTGGATATAGTATCACTGTATCAAGTAGCAACATCTCGCTATTGAAGTTTCTTTCTTCTTTTTCTTTTTTTATAACACCTAGCTATCGAAGTTACTATTTCCATTTAGGGATCAAATATAATTTGCAGCTCTTAATATTAAAGAGAATATATAAGGTGGGATTGGGAGGTACCAATTGTCAGTCGTTTTCAGTACAAGGACCCCGTGCGTGATGTTTGGTTTGGCTTTGGCTGTTAACTTGGACGGAGTCTAGCATACACAATCAAAACATGTTGTGTATCATGCGTGACTAATTTTAGTCGTTGGATCATTTATTTTTTATTTTATTTTACTTTTTTCTTTTTCTTTTTTGCTGTCATTTACATAAAAGCCCTCATCTTTCTCAGCACCTCAAATGTTTTGTCGTCGCACCGCACCACACCTCCCACTCCACCGTCGAACCGCACCGCTGCACCGCACCTCCCACCCCACCGTTGAAGGAGATAGCCATTGGGTTGGAGAAGAGTGAGCAAAGGTTCTTGTGGGTGGTGAGGTCCGAGTTGGATGATGCTGACTCGATGGAGGAACTGAGTCTGGACGAGTTGCTGCCACAAGCTTTTCAATAAAGGACCAAAGAGAAGGGGCTGGTAATGAGGGAGTGGGCGCCACAGGTTCAGATACTGAGTCATGACTCGGTGGGTGGGTTCGTGACTCACTGCGGGTGGAACTCGGTGTTGGAAGTGGTGTGTGAAGGGGCGACGATGGTGGCGTGGCCCCTCTACGCGGAGCAGTTCATTTGCGTGGTGAGGCCCACTCCACCGTCGCACCGCTCTCGTCCTTCCTCGTACTTGTCGTCACTATGATTATAGCTCTTGTGTTCACTCACCAGCTCCACCCATTCTTCGATTCATTTCACGCTTCTCCCAGCTTTCACCGTTTCTCATATTTGTTGGTGACGACAACATAGTGGAGTGGTGGCGGCGGTAACGCGGTGCAGTTGCCTGCGGTGGAGAGATGGTGGTAGAGATAGAAGAAGATCAAGGAAAGAGAAGAGAGGTAAAAGGAAATGGCAAATGGGGAAAAACAAGCAGAGGTAAAAAAAAAAAAAATTTGAAACCATATGATGAAAATTCAAATGAATCTAACAGGTTAAATTATTCATGCATGATACGAAAGACGTCTTGGTCTCGTAACATAGACTCCATCATTAACTTGACACACAACATGTCCTTTGTAATATTGTAAGGTTGCCGACCAATAAAATTATTAAAAGGTATTTCAAAATTCGGAGACACTATTTGCCAAGTGCTTACTCCGGATTTAACTCTCTAGAACGGATAAGTAATGAGTTCACCATTTCAACAAGACCGGATCCTCTCATTTGGAAAAAGAACTTCGATCCTCTAAAGTGTTAAGATCTAACCATTTCTCAAAGCTCTATTTTATAATAAAAAATATATTATGCTATGAAATTTCTTTTAATGACCAGAATCTTATATATGCAGTGATAATGACTACAAAGAATCATTTCTCCTATTTCAATCAAGTCGTCTACCAAGATCTTGCTAGTTGAACAAGAAGTTCTTTATATAATAATTTGACCTATTACTCTCATCCCCAATTATAAAAGAACTAAAATTTAAACTTTAGATGTATATTTAAAGTAAAAGAAGTATTTTTTAAGTTTTATTTTAGGTTTCACTTACTATTAAATCCACTTATACTTGATTTCAACGGCAATCCCATTAAAATAAAATAGTTAAATAAACAATATTAAAACTTTTTATATACATATATATATATATATATATATATATATATATATATATATATACTATCAAATGTATGTTTCAATTGTGTGATATTGTTTCAATTTAGATATTTGGAAAAAAAAATTATAATAATTATATCCGATTCAAACCAACTTATTTTTAACTCTAATAGAGAAACCTTTGGTCTAAATAATAGTTGTATAGTGCTTATGTAAACAAACATTTGTTTTATTGGATAATCTTTTTAAATTTATATTAAAAAGAAAATAAGAGTATAGTAAAATTGATATTTTTTTAATCCGTTACGGTTAATCTAATAGTAATAGTGGAGAGTTGGAGTAATAGGCATAAAGTCATAGAATTATCCAAACATAATTATATTGATAAATATTATGAAACAATAAATCCTTCAACAAAACCAGAAGAACCAAATGGTACAAAATGTATTCATGAATATACTCATGAAATAGCAGTATAATATATATATATATATATATATATAATAATTTTACTATAAAAAAAGTCAGACATATTAAATAAAGGTATCACTTCCTAAAAGATACAAATCATAATTTACCTCTTTGTAAGATATTAATCCCATCTATTTAATATCACATCCATTTTAGTCTGAAAATTGAATATAACATCCAGAATTCAATCCCTAACACAACAAGATGAATTGATTTAGGAAGTTGGCTTAGTATATAATACGTCGGTTATTAATATAATATATTGTATTATTAATATAAACCCATTAATTTTTATATTAATAATTTATCTTGTTTTAAATAAAATATAATAACAGCTCTTAATATTTAATACTTCTTTTGTTAATAAATGCAATTTTTTTATATAAAATATGCATATTTGTACCCAAATAAAGATAATACAGCATGCATATATTTATAGCTTACTGGAAACCTGGGGCCGTTTTTCGCAAGGCTGGCAAAAGCGTAAGCCACCGAAGTTTTGATATCCCAAAAAATTTGGGATTTTTATGGTCTCGTTTAAGAAAATTTTAAAATTTAAATTGAAAAAAAATGAAAGAAATGAAAATTTTTAATTTTTTATAAATTAATTTATACTTCTTTTTTATTCCTATTTTTTTAATTAAGTAAAAGAAAATATTTTTTAAATTATATTTTTTATTTTCTTTCTTTTTTTTTCTTTATTTCTTATCAAACGAATCATTAATTTTAACTTAACTCTAATGGATATACCTTTGGTCTAAATAAAAGTTATATAATGGTAAAAATGTACGTATATTACCTATAAATTATTTATAAAAAAATGTCATTATTAATTTGACTGACATAAATTTTAAAATTAACATTAATATCTTAGAAAATAGCAATGTTTCTAGAAATGTTAAATTTATTGATGATATTATCACTTAAAAATGTTAGAAATAATAGTTCTAAAATATTTTTAACTAAACAAAGTACTATTTATTTTGTTAAATAAATTAAAAGCCTTATTAGCATTCTCATCACCTGCGCAACAATTTGTAACATTTATTTAGATGATTTTTCATTCTCATCTCGTATGCAACAATTTGTAACATTTTCGTGGACTATTAAAATTAACATTGCATGCACTTTTATAGGTAGGTCTTGTTTTTCAGACTCAAAATAATTTTCAATTTGGATTGACATTTTATAGACCCCACTTTTCTCGATTCAGCTGCGTACAGTTTGATATGACCAATAAATGTCACATCCAATGGACCCAATTCAAATCGGTCTAATCGAGCAAGCCTGGTTTTCTTCCATTTGAAGAAGTTCCTTCATTTTGACGAGGTCACCACCATGTTAGATTTTAAATATAAAAATATATATATATTAATATATATTTCAACCTGATTAAAGCTGCCAAATAGTTCCTTTACATGTAATGTATATCATAAAATTTTAAGGTATGAAGTATGAACTATTATGCATAAGGTATGCATAAAGACTAAAAAGTTGATTCAATTATACAAATGTTTAACTAAATTATCATTATCATTTAATAAAAGTCAAGTCATAAGCCATTCGATTATAAGTAAAACTTTATTTAAATTATTACCTGAAGTTTTAATATTTGAGATATATCAATTTAAACTTCTAAGTTTTGTTTTCCTAAAATAAATAAACGTGTAAAATAAGAAGATACAAATTTATTGGCTAATCTTTGTAGTTTTGTTTTTTGGGCTGGCTAGCCCCATTAATTCAGCAAAAATAACAAATAAAATTATTTATTAATAATTTAAAATTAGTTAAGATTATAAGGTACTTTAATTTAAACCAATAATACATGTAATTTTATTCTCTTAATTAAAAACTTTGTCATTTTAGAGCAAAAGCTTGAATTCATTGAAAAAGAAGAAGCTTGAATTCAATATCATATATATATATATATATAACCAATTCTTATCTAATGAAATAGAATTAGTATAATTCATTTGTGAATCGAAGAATTGTACTTAGGAGTAACATTACTCATCGCCAGCATAACAAGTACTTAGGTTGTCCATATGCATGGTATTTGAAACCAGCTGCCAGATAAATCATATCTAACGTCTCAAAAAAAAAAACAAAATTGAAACTGAAAAAGCACTGCATGTGGCTGCATAAGTGGATACAAAGATGTGACTCAGTTATTCAGGAATAGCTAGTAGGTGGAACGTACAAAAACAAGATCACATGATTATTTGGTATAAGATAAGCCATGTTTATGCAATAATTATACGAATTATTAGTTGTTATACAATTGAAAGGGCCACGCTCCCCTTTTTCGTTAATGATCGTGGGGTGTAGGGCTGTGCTCTGATAAGACCCTCTTGTGGGGAAATACTAAATCGGAATCAAATCCAGAATATACGAAGTTACGATACGTGTCAAATCCAGAATATACGAAGTTACGATAATTGAATGGGTCTAAGATTAATTGTTTTAATTTAATAAGCGATCTCAAATTTAAAGTTTAAGTATTGAGTTAACTTAATAATATTGAGAAAATAATTTTATTATTCATATTTGTCTTAAGTGACTGAAACATTAATAATAGAAGGATCAATATTTTTTTATATAAAAGACAAGAGGCATCAAGGAGTGGTGGAGTATCTCAATTATGTTGACTGTAACGTCCTAAATTTTAGGTATTTAAATACTTAATTATTCGATCATTTTATTTTATGTTGTTTTTTTTATATTAAAAAAATGGAATTTCAGTAGAAACAAAAGAAATAAATAATAAAAGGAACTAGATATATATACATATATCATATTTTATAACTCGTCCATTTTACATTGTCATATTCATACTGACTATATACTTTACATGTCATAAGTCATAGTACTTCAGCAAGTTTATTTATGTACAACGACCATAATCCTAGTACTCAAACATAGTCTTCGATACTGTCTACGTCACTGAGTACGATTATAGGATCGGTGACCGGGTTTGGATACATAGGAGCGAACTGAGAGAACGGATCGGCTGGGTCAAACTCTGCACTAAACACCGAGATCGAAAAAATGTGCGCTGAAATAAATATGAGCACGCAGAACAGGTTGCATAGTTACTACATAACAGTTCCTAACTTCATCCACATACCATGCAATATCCAGTGCGTCAAGAAAAATTATGATTGCAGCCATCTAAAACATTAAATAAAACCTAGTGAGAAATAAATTTCTCAGTAGGCAAATCTAAACCACCAAATAGGTTAGCAGTTTATGAAATAAAACAGAAACTAATTCATCAAATAATTTAACAGATTAATAAATAAATCAATATAGCTGAGTGAATGCATAAAATGAATGTATGAGTGCATAGAATGAAATGTAATGGTCACAGGTGCACATGCCCTCTACATATATATATTATGTAGGAATGTTGCGGCCGTCTTACGCTAATCATGCATGAATTTCCATGTATTAGCACCTGATCTCTAATAGTAGCATAGGCTCGGTCTTCACAACTCGGGTCATTCTCATAAAATCTCTGGTAGTAGCATAGGTCCGATTTTCATAACTCGGGTCATTCTCATTCATACCACAAAAATTCATAAGATAAGGAAAATATTAATCTTACTAAAAGCAAGGTAATTAACAGTTTATACCTTGTCCACGTAAATTTATACCAACTGAAATAAATCTATTTAATCTTTACGGGATGCCGATTTTCAGTGGGATAATAATGGTAGCAAAACTCGGTTTAGTGAAATAATGAGAATGATATATATATTTTAACACAGCTATGTACAATAAAATATAGTACTCAGGATACTGTAATCGTACCAATTATGGTTATATATATATATATATATATATATATATATATATATATGTCTAAAAATTATGAATCTTTATTTAAATTATATATATATGGGTTATAGGGTACGGGTAGCTAATATGGAACTAGTGTAGATAGCTAAGGGTGGCTCGTATGGGTTAGTTAGATGTGTTTTGGAAACAACATGATCACTCTCATGGAAGGAGTCAAGTTGGAAATGTCGAGATTTGTTGGGTCAAGGTACAAGGGACACCATAGATAAATGCCGAGGTGAGTATGGCCGTGTTGCATGGTTATACATGGTCTGAATATTATCTCATGCCGAGGTGCTATGAGGATGCCGCGAGGGTTATGATGGTCTTGCAGAGGACTGGTATATAGCCGAGCTTGTGGTCATGGTATTAGTCAGGGCCAACTTGGCCGAGATGCTGTTGGAGTGGCAGATGCAAAGGTGGTTGTCTTGCACGGCTGGTTTTGCCGAGTTGGGTGGGTTTGGTGAATAACAGCTACCGGAGAGGCCAAAGTGGAGGTATACTAACTGGAACTCGGCAGGTGCCGAGGTACAAAAGTGTCTGGCTAAGGTTGAAATAGGGGTACTTCTTATTTGGAAAGGCCGAGGTATTTATTTATATATATAAGGAGGAAGCATTACGTGTACAGTATAGCTTGCAGGCTGCTGGGAGCCATATATATATATATAACTAAGAATGGTAGCTCAAATGTGCCGAGGCTGGTTTATTCTCTATCATCCTATTATTTTTTCGTATAGGCTAATTTCCTTTCACCTAAATACGTGTTACACTTCCTTAATTCTAGGAGTTAATATATTAACATATAAACTATTCACTTATTGTTGCAGAATTATTCACGTATACTCAATATTCTTAATTATATATATATATATATATATATATATATATATATAATAAGTTCCTTAATTACTTCAAAGGATAATATTAACAAGGTATATAAACTATTAACATTGAAATCATTCACGTACACCAAAGTCTCTTTCTAATTTATATACTCTACATTTTTGCATATTCATCATTTTAAACAATTTTCACCGTAAATGTAAAATAAAATTTAGTGTACCCTATTCAGCACTTAAAATTAAACTTAATTAATACTTGAGTTAAAAATTAAAGCCTAGCCTAGCTGGGATAAAATTTGATGGCACTACTAGAAAAACAGCTTTCTACATCGGTTATTTTGGACATTCTACATCGGTTTTGAACCGATGTTGAATCAGGCGACGTTGAAAGTGTGCAAGTTAACATCGGTTTTCAAAACCGATGTTAACGAAAGTAAACA
>CM023948.1:38788946-38817739 GCA_013407115.1 Glycine latifolia
TATATATATATATATATATATATATATATATATATATATATATATATATCATTTTACAAGAACAACACGTAAAAGTAGCAAGCATGCTTTTTATTTTTTCAGCATCAAATCAAATCAAATCAAGTGGCTTAATAATTAAAGATGTGATGCAAAATGAGACAAAGGGTGGACAGACTATCACCAACTCTTACCTAACGAGAGCAGAAAATATTGAAAATAAGTCAACCAACTATATACACATATATGTGGTCATATAATTATTTTTTAAATTAAGTTTCTATAAGTTCCCCATTATTCACTCTCCAATAAATCAATTAGCACTTGCAAAAAGAAAAAGAATAATATATTTATAAGTTAAGCTCTTTAGTTAATTGTTTCAAGGTTCTGAATGTTAAAAGAAACATGGGAACTTAGGGAGGCAATAAAGCACCTAAATGCACAAATCAGTCAAGATACAATTCAGCACACATATCTAGAAAATAGAACAAAAACTGGCATTATAATTACAACTGCTAAAACTTTTTTTATGTCCGCAACCAATGCCAACAATAATTTAAAATGTTTTTGCAGGAACTTAGGCTTAAAGATTGAAGATAAAAACTAAAGATTGACAATCATGAAGAAAATGAAAAGGATAAAACAGTTTACAATTGTGATCTCCAAAGAACAACTTTTTTCAAAATCTCTAAAGGTTCTTAGTTAAAACCATTTTAACTAAAATTCTTGTAGTTTTCGAGGAACTTTTTTTGGATGAAATAAATATGCATATAAAGGACTAAACGAGTGACATTCATTACAAATATAATTAATAAATGTGATTATTATGATTATGATTTGTAACTATATACATGGCATGTGTACGGATTAGATTTCTCCCCTAACACAGTTACGGGTCAGATTTAATGTACTAATTAGGCAGCTATAATATTTTCAAGAGACATGCTTTCCAAAGCAGCTCACGACAAAGAAACATGAATAATTAAGCATGTGACTTTTTGTGTGGTTCCTTTATGTATTCTGAGCATGTTACACGTATGTTTAATTAATTAGTTTCTTCGTGCATATACATTGTATACCACTTTATTCATCTAATATAATATGTGAGTGTGCGCATTTTCTTTTAGTTTCTAGCCAAAGTGATAATCAAATCCTACGTGTTTAACTTAGAACAACTTGGTTGAGATTAACTACAAAAGCTTAGCAAAGCCAAAACAACAGTGTAATAGTCACTAACCTCAAAAGAAGTGCCAATGTCACCACAATAGACTCTTGATTGATAGCTGTGCAAAATCCTATCCAGCCAGTAATAATTTTCCTAAAAGACATGTGAAAATAAGAAAAAAGGAGCTTATAACTTTTATCATTGTTTACAGTTGAGAATTGAGGGTTATACGAATTCGTATGTCTTGGTCTATCTATTATGTTCCATTGACTGCATAGTAAAAAGCTATGATGCTAACAAGACAAACTTCAAGAACCAACTAACCTGCAGTCCATTCTCATGAGCTCGTTGCTCAATTTCAAGTATGGTTGAAACATCCTGTTCTGAAGGCCCTTCCTCTTGAAGACGTAACATTTCATCCAAAGCAATATCTACCTGTAAAAGATTTACAAGACAGTAATTTTCACAAAGTTAAGTATTGAAAAGTTCACTTATTTTACATATGAAGGAAGCTTGCCAGTTTGGAAGATATCTCTGGATCACAAGAGAAATTTATGCTAATGTCTCCACGAATGTCACCTATTCTTGAGGGTTTATTACCACCAAGAAATACTGAAACACCTACAGAGTATATCTGATGCACAGATGTAAAGCCTTAGAAATAGTAGAATACCATATATGATGATAAAGGCTAAAATCATAATATGACAACTGAAGGAAAAAGATAGTAAAGCATATACACCTGCCCATGCTTGAAACGGAGAACCTGCATTATTTTTGTTTCAAGAAGCTTGCTCAAGAACCCAACAAAGTGAATCTCTTCCACCTGCCAAATCAAGCCCCCAACCCCCATACAGGACCAAACACAGATTATACATGTTTTTATATTTATAATTTTATATAAATTACATAAATTCAGAAACTAGGGGGCGGGGGGGGGAGGGGAATAGCACACCATGGTCCCATTCTTCAGCTCCACAGGAAAGCATATCTGCACCAAGCATTCTTCTACCATGGGACTCCGAACCACTTCAGCTCAATAGCCAGCAGTCTCAATGTGCCTTCGCGGGTGCCAATTGACAAAAAAACTAAATGGCATAGGAACGCGGGTCCCAGAGGTTTAACAGCAACAACTCATTCAATAACAGTGTGAGCTCTTCCTCCTCCTTCATCACCGAAGTCCTCAAACCCCCAAATTTTTGCTCCCTCTGCTTCAACGCAACGTGCTTTTGCGATTCCTGAGCCCTGAAACTCCGATTCATCCCCAAAATCCAAACCACACGAACCCTAAATCCCTAAAAAAAACCTATCCAAGTTTGTTTCTAATTCACCTCACGCACAGAACCAATAACTGTTGTTTCCTACACAACGAACTCTCTAAAAGCCATAGAGAGAAGAAAAAGAGTTGAATCTCCTCGCGAAGTTCAAATCTCAGTGTGGAATACAAAACGCTCGCAGCTCGAACAAAATGACATTGTCATAAAGGGAGAAGAAGAAAAATATGGGAGTGAGAAGCGCTTGGGGACAAGGACCTGAACGGTGGCGCCGTCACTGCGCGGGTCGGCGAGGAAGTCAGGGAGCGCAAAAACGTCGTGAAAGAAGACATTGGAAGCTTCGGGAGAAACATGGAAACCAAGCTTAGCTTGTTAATATTATTCTCCTGCACGCTCACCACTTTGGGCCTCTCCACGATGGGCTATATCTTAAAAAAAACTAACATCGGTTTTACTAAAAAAACTGATGTTATCTACTCATTGGACAACATCGGGCTTTTAAGAAACCGATGTTGTTTGTAATTACTTAATTACTTAACATCGGTTTTCCCAAAAACCGATGTTAATATTGTACTAACAACATCGGTTCTTTTCAAAACCGATGTTAAGAAGCTCTAATTATTTACAAAATTGCCACCGCGTATAATTTAACATCGGTTTTTCTTGTAACCGATGTTAAATGGACGATGTTAAATGTATATTTTTTAGTAGTGTGGACTGAGCAGCTGGAGAAAGTTTTACGTAGAAGAGATGAAAATTGTAGAAAAAGGTTGTGAGGAGAGTGGGAGCTGATAATCTTTCGAGTGGATTTTTTTTTATGAGGTTCAGGGGTATTTATAATAATTCATTTGGTTAGATTTTAAAAGAATTAATTAAGTTATAACCGGTTAGGTCTTAGTTTAGTTACTAAGTAACTAATTGTTAGAAGATTTTTATTACAATTAATCATTACAACATTGCTTTTATTAAAATTGTCCACTACATGGAGTGCTACTAAGGGCTAAATTCCCCACCTGGCTTCCTAATGATTGCTATGAAGATTTGGATTCAGCCAATATTTTTACGTGGCTTGAAAACTACCGTTTGCCTTTAGGTATATTAGGACTTATTTATAATATTACCTATTCTATTTTTACAATTTATATTATAAATATATAATTAAAAGTTTTAAATATAAACTATAATTATTTGTTTAGCTATTTATTTGTTTATTTATTTATTGTATATATATTTATCTATTTTTCTAGAATGTTATAATAAATATATATATACTTGAAGTTATTACAATCATTATACTTTTCATAAATTAATTATAAACTAAAAATATAATAATTATTTATTTATTTACTTGTTTATTTTATATATATATATATATATATATATATATATATTATTATTTTTTTGTTTATTTTTCTAGAATGTTACATTGACACCCACCAGCGATAGCCCTATACCACACCAGTGACCCACCAAAACCCAAGCCAATGAGAGATGAATCTATACTCAAGCATGCCAATAAAATTAGTAGATAAATATGCACGTTGATTACCTTCCTTTGTATAGGCGAGTGACCTAAGAATAGAGAGAGAATTTTTCCACCTGTTACGCAACCTCCGTGGGACAATATTTGGCTGCTTGAAAGCCTTAGTGAGCAACTCCGAATCTGTTTCAAGCCATTAGCCGAAGCAAGCTCCGTTGGTTGCTCCATCAATGTTTTCCAGGACGGGTGGACAAGGACTCCAAAGTTACTAAGGATTTGAAGATTTGACTCTTAATGTTGTTGATTCCAGGAATGGAACAAGTATCAATTTGCTCAAGTAAAAGAGTCCCAAGCCAGCTCCAAATATGGGTTAAGGAAGACGTGATTAGAGGACTCTCCCTTAGCAAGGCAAAGGCTACAAGTCGACTAAGTTATACAACCTCGTCTGCCAAGATTCTCATCCGTTGGGAGCTTCCCATGGAAAGTGTTTATAAAAAATAATTAGGAAACCAAAATTACAAAACATAACAGTAAAATTATTTCACATATAATCAATAAAAAACAATTTTTATAACAATACTTAATAAAAAATAAATATAATAACAAATGAGAGTTTAAAAAAATCTAGATTAAAGCTCGCTAAACCCTATCTTTAAAGAGAAAACTATCCCTACCGTCTTAGTAGAATAAATTAATATATGCATGTGTTCTTCTCCCAAAATATGACAATCCATTATTCTAATTGAGTGCAGCAAAATGATCCATAACCAAGGCACATCATGCTCCTAATTAAACATATAGTTATAATAATATAAGATAATTTTATAAAAATATAAATAGGCAAATAGTATTTTATTGTAAGTGTGTGTCTATGTCTTTTGTGAATTGTTTATTTAGGTATATAATTCCAATAGGTTGCATATGAATAATTCAATATGCACGCTCCAACATAAAACAACCAAGATAACCATGCTATTAACATGGATAAATAATATAAAGAAAGTGTAGTTGGGAACACAAGCTTATACTCATTGATAAGTACATAAGAACTATAATAATATCTTCAAAAAGTATAATAGAATTTATATATAAATAAAGTCATTATCTTCAACTCTATACTCAATTTAACTTTATGAACATAACATAATTTATGAATTAGAGCACATCAAATTGTAAGTTCACATAATTAAAATATTATAATTCAAGTTTCAGAAATAAAAGAGTATCATTTAACATATTGTTAAATTAAAAAAATACCAAATCAATTGAAAAAACATAAAAAAATAGACGATATTCATGTTACAAGGTTTGAAAGAAAAATTGTCTTGATCAAACTAAATGGAAAAATCCTCATTTTACAATCTTAATATCATCATAACATGCATTAAACTGAAAGCCAATTAATGGACGATCATTGCCTCAATTTCCTAATCATTAATCGATCAATAAAAATAGTCAAAGATTTTAAGATACTTAGATACACTTCAATTCATGAACACAAAATTAAGATGAATTCATATTTCCCAAACTATAAATTCAAACATAATAAAATAGATATAAAAGTAATAACAAGTTGAGACTAAATTACTACATCATTTCACATTGGTAACAATCACTAACAACATTAGGCATGACTAAGACATTTATGCAAATAATGATAGCCCATAAAACTGTGAGCAAGTTCATGAGGATCGCCATAATCGTAATAATTTTTTTTAACTTAATAACTCAAAGCCATAATTTGTTAACACGATTAACCAAATAAAAACAGTTCACGTCATACAAAGCCTAGCAATTAAGTTTATTGTAATTTGGTAGTTTTTATTGCCAAGCAATATAAACTCGTACTTACAGCTAAAACTCGAAAAACTAAATCATAGCACCTTGGATTAAATTGGAGGATATTTTTCAACCAATTAAAATCTATCAAACTTCAAATCAACTTAAAGCAATATCACAAAATAAAAAACATATATAGGATTATGAAACACAAGACACGAAAGATTTCATTATGATAAATAACGATATTATGGCATGAAGGATTTAATAATTTAAGTCCTGGTACACAAACTACCAACGTAAATACATATATATATGTCTCACATTTAAAAGCCTTTAATCAAAATCAAGCAATTATAGCCACATAATTTTATTTTATTTTTAGTTATATTATTTTGAAGTGTTCAAAGGAAATATATTCATGGAATACTGTAACACCGTATTGATGATAGAAACTGAGTGATAAAGAAGAGCTTTGATATTGCATATATACTACAATAAAAAATGCTAGCAGTAACATATCAATATTATAACTTCACCTTAGTCAAACATACAAAATATGTTAACATGAGCAAATAACTATAACTCAATATGACAAACAAAAACAAAGAAATTATAAGTTCAAGTAAACTTTTCAATATATATATATATCCAATGAAAACTCGTTTAGTCAAAATAATAATATACACACCATGGAAAAACTGTCACATTTTTTTTTATATAAAAAACACAAGACTGCTTATACATGAGTTCCTTGCTTGGAAACTCAAATTCAAAAAATAAGTTTTTCTCTCTAAGATTGTTAGAAAAAATAATTAGGAGACCAAAATTGCAAACATATCAATAGAATTATTACACATATAATCAATACACAAACAATTTTTTATAACAATACTTAATACAAAAAATAAATATAAGTGCGTTATGATCCTTAAAAAGAAAAATGCTTCCATTACACTTATAGAATAAATTAATATGCATACGCTCATCTCTCAATATATAACAATTGGTTAATTCAATTGAGTGGAATGAAAGGATCCCGTAAAATCAATTTGAGAACAAACTTGAAACAAACATAACAACAAATCTTAAAGGCATCCAATGGATAAAAAGACTCAAAGATTTAGTCAAACACAATTTCTAAAAAATAGGAATAAATAGATAGGAAATAAAATTTATTTTTTTAAAAAAAAACTAATTGAGAAAAAGAAAATATATTTACTTTAAATTTTAAATTATAGGAAAATATATTTTCCAAGAGAAAGCATGCCACAAAACAAAGCTTTCAGAGGGAGGTATTGAACCGTGCAGAGGATGGAGAAAAAAGAGTGACAACAATATTGTTAGGGCAGAGAAACCTGTAAGCCTCTTTAGGAGTCAACTGGGCATGAGAAGATGAAGAGCAGATCAAGTTATCATCTCCACAATTGAGCGGCACATGAACTTTAGCAATATCACAAGCAAGGCCAGGCTAAGAAGCACCGATACCAATACAGTATTTTTGATACATTCCAGATACAAGATTTTGATACGTTACTTCAAAAATACTAATATTTAGATATATTTCTGATACGTCTTAGTATTAAATAATATTTTTTTATATAGAGTGTATTTCATATTAATAACACTCAAACTAATTAAGGGTGCATACATGAACAATGGAATGGTGTAAATAGCAATGTGTTTCCAAAATGGGTTAGGCCCAAAAGGAGAATGGGGTGTAGTTATGAAAATGAAGAGTGTAAATAGCATTAACCCTAATTGGAAGGGGAAGCAGGCCCATAAGAAAAGAACCTTGGGAGTTAAAAAACCTAGAAAAATAGGTGTGGCCGCGTGGTTATGTTGTTGGAGAGGAAGGCAAGGATGGTGGAGATGAAGATGAGGTAGTTGACGTAGAAGCCGGACTGGGAAAGCACGATCATGGAGTCGACGGCGAAGCGGCCGGCTGGGCCGCAAATGGAGAAGTCGAGGTTGCCGAAGGAGGAGATTTTGAAGAAGTTGGTGATGGATTCGAGTTTGCAGCGGGTGAACCACCAATCCACGAGTGGGAATCGAACAGGGAGGTTCGGTGTTCGAGCTGAAGAATACGCCTTGCGTTGTTGAAGACTCGAAATCGAAGAGGTAAGCACAAAATGAAGGAAGCACAGACATATAGCACAAATCGAAGAGGTGAGCACAAAGAAAGCACAGATTCAAAATTTTTTTCTACTGGATACGCAAATTGGGGTATCAGGAACGTATCTGTATCGGATGGGTGTCCGATACGTTGAATTTTTTTTTTTGCACATATTTGTGCTTCATAGAGGCCAGGGAAAGAGTCATTAAACAGAAACAAACTCACTGAAGAGAGCTAAACTCAGAAGAGACCTAAGGAATCAGCATGCTAGTTGGAAGCCACCTGTCTGTCCAGAAATTAATATTATTGCCATTACCGATTTGCCAAACAGCTTCATTCCTATAAATTGGCCCCCAAAAGTTCCTGCGTGACCCATTTTTCAGGAAGTAGGTCCAGGGAGCATTCAAAGATAAAACTTTCCAAGCAAAACAGATGAGAGCAGCTTCATTTAGTCTTCTGTAAGCAGGCATCCCTGTGATAACCGACTTGATTAGCTGCATCTCCCCATTATAGAAAGTAAATTACCTTTCCAACTAAATGAAAAATAAAACTCAATATTCTTAATGCTTAAATAATTCACTTCTTACATTAAAATGGGAATTGGAGTTTTAGACATAAACAAACTAATACATAGTATGATGCCATAAGGCCCTCAGCCTTGAATTAAAGTTGCAAGCTGTAGTTTTCTTTGTTGGTCTTTCTTTTTCCATACCTGTGTATGATAACGATTTGGAAGTACTAGTGACTGAAGTTTATTGCCTAATACCAAGTAGAACGAGATGGACGAGCATCTTCACATTCTCTAATATATTTTTTCTAACATATATGCATTCTATTGACGGTTAAAATTTATTAAAAATGTAAAATCAACAAAAGAGACTCATTAATTGTAAAGTTAGATCCACTAAATTAATTTGTAACTTTCAATTATTATCGTTAATAATAAAGAAATATATTCAAATGAGTGTGTTAAAGATTATATCAGTAATTCTCAAACAAAATTAACCGGAATGTACCTAGATAATGTGTACTTTAGATAGGAAATAGAGAAACATATAGATATAGCTAGGGTGGTCATGCTATATTAATAAGTAAAGGAAATTAAGAATGGAACATAGAATCACGTACTCGCTATAATTGGGGAAGTCTTATATATTCTGGACCAAGGGGCAAAACGATTTAGTTGTTATTCTACGAATATATGGCTTATTTCGTAGTTGATAAGGAAAAAAAAAGGGTTATATTTATTATCCATCGTTGAAGAGTATGGATTAGACATACAAGCTAGGAACGTGAGTTGTCTTTAAATTGAGAATCCTCACCACATGTGCTTTTATTTTATATCTGACAAAATAAAGCACCAGCAAAACCTGTTTATGTGGAGAGTACGTTAGGGATAAATGATACACATATGGTTTCTGTTACGGATAGGCTCATTCAAATATTTAAACTTGACAACCACCAAAAGATAGAAGATAAAACAGAAGATATAATCATAACCAATGCCGTTCATATATTAGATAATTTGAATATCTTTACAAAAGATAATGGGCCTCAACAATATCTATCCAGGGTCCAGGTATCATCCTATAAATATAACATCATTCATGGTGAAAGGTACACAACAATTCTGACTCTCTCTTTTCCATTCACACTGCATACACAGCACACCACTTGTGTTGTTTCCGGCAGTGATCATCTTCCTGGGGGTGCTTCATCTCCATAGGCATCTTCAGAGAGGGAGAGTTTGATTCCATAGCAAATCCCAGCAAACCCTGCTGGGTACATTCTGTTTCTCATAAACGGAACAGTTTCTCATAATTATCAGAAAAATAAAATCGAAATTGAGTTCGATATATATTACCAATATTTTGTTTTTGCATATACGTTTTTGATGAATTATCATATTATTTAATTAACGCGACATCTTATATGATATGACTGTTAAATGTTAATACTTAATATAATCAAACTCATTAAATGATATATTAACAAGATATAAAATGATAACATAATTTTTTTTATACTATTGACATTTCATCAAATCAAAATTTATAACAAGTGAATCTTTAGTTTGAGTGAACCTAGATTTGATTTTTTTAAGTAAAATCTTAAATTCAACTTTTATAAATGGAAAATATATTATTAAAAAGAAGATCCTATTAAAGATGTATTTGATTTTTCGGTGGAAGGTTTCAAAAATATGTTTGAGAAAAAAACGAATTTAAAACTATGTTTGACTATTCCCCAAAAATCTATTTGAGATTAAAATTTAGTTTAAGAGAAATTGTGATATTTTTCTAAACTCAGTTTGCAAATTGCAATCAACCATGTATTGAAGTGGCTAATCAATTTTTTCAACAAAAATTAGTTATTGACAACGTTGATAAATGCTTCTCACACAGTGACCTAAAAATGAAATCAAAATTTATAAAATCATTTCAAACACGAAATTAGGGGTGTTTACGGGTACGGGTCACCCGTGAACCCGAACCGATCTAAACAGTTTGGGTTGGGTCATTTATATATTTGGGTCAAAACCGAATCGAACGGATCAAAATCGTTCATGTATGGGTTGGTTCACGGGTTTAGATTTACAGATCCGTTGATCCGATGACCCGATCCGTGAACCCGTAATAATAATATAAATTTTATTTATATTAAAAATTAAAAAAAATAATTTGACAATAAAAAAAGGTAAGATATTATAAATGGTTAAGATTGCATTCAAAAATAAGATAGAGTATTTTTTTATATTGCATTAAAAAATATGATAGAATATTTTTAAGATTGCATTGCATAATATAATAGAATATCTTTAAGATTACATTGGATAATATGATAGAATATATTTAGGATTGCATTCAAAAATTGGTTAAAATCATATATTTAAATTAGTATAAATAGAAACATATTTTGGTGTTCATATATGCATTCCATTCCAAATAATATTAGAGTATTAGAGAGTTTATGTTTGCATCATTGAGAGAATTGTTGTGAGATCATATAGAAGCGTTTGACAAGTTTGATTCTTCAACTGATTTAAAGATACCTATTTGCTTAAGGAATATAAGCGTAAATGTAACTATCTTATTGTATTCTTCTTCTTGACTTTGAAAAAGGTCGTAGCTGGGAACTAGGATACCAGTTTTGTCTCTGATCTTGATGAATTGAGACATGCAACTTCTGGCTGGGAAACTAGGATACCAGTCTGATTGGGAAATAAGGATATCAGTCTATCTCTATTCTTGGTGAATTTAGACTAGAGCTTTTTGCTGGGAAACAAGGATACCAACTGGGATAATTGTTGTGTAAGGGTAGACTACTATAGTAAATATTGTTCACAAATCTTTTGTTTTAATTTATATTATAAGTCTATTTTATAATATTATGTTGATGGTATTAAATGAATCAATTTTACTACTTTCATACATTTGATAATGTTGTGTTAATTGTATGAGATATTTGAAAGAATCGTGATAAAATAGTAGTTCTAAAAAAAAATTAAATGGGTAACCCGGTGATCCGAACCGAACCGTTCATGAACGGGTTGGGTTGGGTTGGGTTTCAATTTTTTTTTTCTGAAAATCGAACCGAACCGAACCGATCAAATTTGATTGGGTTGGGTCCTTTGGCCAAAACCGATCCGAACCGATCCGCGAACACCCCTACACGAAATTTTTGGACAGAATTTGTTTTTACTTCTTTAATTACATATACTTAATAATTTTTAGGAAAAAAATGTTCTAAAAATATAAATTGAAGTAAAAATAGTAAGTTCCTATCGGCCCAAGAGGTTTTGTGTTGTTTAAATTATCTTTTTATAAAAAAAAATCAAATTAGTTTGAAGTAACCAATTTCTCAATTTAAGACTAGTGAAACTAGTGACAACCAAGAGGAGGAGTTCAGTTGGTCGAACAATGTAATTTGTAGTTAACTTGTACCTGAGTTCGATTCATATGAATCCTAAAGAGTGAAACTAATTATAATTATTAATGATTATACTTTTAGTTTTTTTTTTTTGTTTTTTATTATATTAAGATTTGTCTTTTATCTTTTAAAAAATTTTAATTTAGTTTTTAATGTTTTTAAAATGAAGAAAAATGATCATTTAGAATTTGGAACTCGTTTTTGAATTTTTTTTACTAATTCAAAACATGAAACGAGAGAGCTATGTTGATGAGTTTTAGCCTTTTCAACTTTCTTTTCCTAGCTATATTTTGTTTGGTTTGTTTTCCTTGGCCAGAGAGAGGATATGCGGGAAGATCAAATTTGCTGGAGGCACCATTGATCCAGCTTTATCTGCTTTGCCTTTTTGTGTGCTGGAGAAATCATATAGGTCAACCTTCATAGTTTAAGCTTTTGTTTTCTAGTTTACTCAAGGCACGAGGAACACCACAAAGCACATACTTAAACTTGCATTTTGTCTCGTAGCTTTAGCTTGTCCTTCTTTTTTTTTTTTTCTATTTTGTTTTCTTTTTCATTTCTTCTTTATTTTATTTATATTTTTCTGATTGTAATGGCAGACTGAAATTTTAACATGTATTTTGTTTTTATTTTTGCATTTTTTAACATTTATGTGTTTCCTCCATTTTGTTTAAAATTTCTTTTCAATTTTTTTCACATTTTTTAGTTTGCCTGGGCAAAATTGAGTACTGTAGGTATTAATAAATTTTGTAATAAATGCTTACATGAAAAGGAAATAATACAAATTAATGAGATAAAATGAATTTAACTTCCTTTTTATAATTTAAAACCCATACCTTTTCCTATAAGATTAGTGCTATTTGTTACGAGAAAAAACAACACGAATTGCAAAAAGTAATGACGTGGAGTAATATCCTTGTGTTAGACTAAATCTTAATTTAAAAAAATAAAAATTTGACAGAAAACATTCGTGCAGTTTTTACGAAACTTGTTTTCGTACTTAATAGTATTTTCCTTCTTAAAAGCTCACTCATCTAAATTCTCCATACGTTAAGGTGCACAAATTATTTTAATTTATGGAAGAAATATGATTCATTTTACCTCAATCATTTTTTTTCTATAAATATTTCTTGAGAAGTTTATCTAAACTAGTTCAGAAACTCAGTTATGAGTTCTTATTGAATAAGCACTTAAAATATTGGATAAAACTTAATACAGGCTAATTGCATATGACTAAGGGAAAAGCAAAGGATTTGCCAGGTTCAAACAGTTTTACAAATTTAGTAAACCAATACATGATTTGCTGCTTTACAAAGCAATGATATAAAATACAAATCATAATGGACTGCTCTCCCCCACTAAAAGGGCATAATTAAAATAAAAATAAATAAATTAATAAAAAAAATCATCACAAATATACTGTAAAGAATATACAAGAAAAAGAAAAACATACGAGCAATTTCTTTCCCTCCCGTACCTCCTCTTTTATGTGTAGGAAAAAGATATCCATAACCTTCGGTATCATTAATGCTTTGGCAAATAGAATTTTCGACATTCAATTTGTAGTTTTCCCTCACTGAATAATTAATAGCTACTTTGTGTTCATAAAGGATGAAGAATGTTTAGATATCTTGCATCATGCAAGGAGCTGATCACCAAAAGATCCAACGGGTGAATGGGGGTGGTTGAAATGGTGAAAAGATAAAGGCAAAGATAAACTGACAAACAAAAAGTAGAAAGTAATCAGCTATTAAGATATCTTCCAAATCTGAAAAGGGGTCAATCCTCAATTGGAAGTTAAGAGTTCTACTTGCCAAAGCCTCAAGAGTTTAAAGACCGTTTTATGGACACTTTCCCCTTTACCTATAAATGATTCAAAATGTATACACAGCACAACATCTTAGGACCATGATGCTTATATCTGCCTTTCTTAAAACAGCCAGTGTTTCCTCTTTGGTTTATGCTGGATTGGTGCATCTATAAAAAGGGAAGAAGATAGTATCAATAACTAGTAGAATTCATATTCAATACCCCAAAAGTAATTGAGTTTCAAATCTAATGAAGGATCAAGTTATGATGGTCAAACCTCGAATTTCATACAATGAATTATAATGAACCTCAGACCAAAAGCTCAACCACAGTTCTGCATCATTAAGGAAATAAATGGAAACAAAGAAGATAATACTACTATATAGTGCTAACAATTTCAAAATTAAAGATCTGAGAATATTTCAATTGTTATAGGCTTGATTTTTTAAGAGTGTCAACTTATGAACATAAATTGATTAAAAAGGGCTAGTAGTTTATCTTTGGTTAGGGAAGATCATAACTTTGGTTGGAATTGTATATATCTCAATTTAAAATATGTTTTCTTTTGGGGGAAGGTAAGGGGTATTGCCATTTCAGAATGCACAATGCATACTTGAAACGACATTATAAAATATCAAAAAAAATTATGGGGCAAGCAATCTATATTAAGTTCTTCCTTGCTCATAATCAAACTCTTCAGACTAAATGAAGTTATGGCAGGATATAACAATGGTGATAATGGTCTTACCACGCTGTGGTGCTTGGTACAGTGGCATAATTTCGATGAAGCAAGTGTCTCTGAATGATGTTAGAAGGCATATCTTTGCAGAAAACTACATAAAAAACAAGAAACATTATTGAAAATTTTGACAGTATTACACAACAAATAACACCATATTAACCATTAACAAAAAAAATGCCTCAAGTGTGTCATGAGAATATGTTGTACAAGTCAATAATTTCAGAGAAAAATTCAATTTCTGAGATAACAGAACCAGTGCATGAGCTTCAATGGCATAACAATTTCATTACTGTTTTTTTTTTCCTTCTATTAAAAATCACAGCATAAGTAAAGTCGACTATTTTGTTTTAAGTAGTGTATCTAAACAGGTACCAAGGTTCTCGCCATCAACATCCTTGACAAGGTAAGAAACCAGAATGACACTTACATTTAAGGTCTTCAATAACCAGAATTAATGAGGGGAAAGAACTAATGACTGGGAATACCATACAACGCCACTTTAAACAAAAATGCTAAGTATGGTTTCACTCACAGATTCTTCAAAGTAGCACATATAACCAAATTTCTCCAACGCACTCAAATGGAACAAGAAAGAAACCACACAATGAAATTTTATTTGCAAGATTTTGACCCAAAACTCAAAAGGCGTTAATTCATTAGGTCTATGGGTCTTTTCCACATATATAGTCCTTTTGTCCATTCCTTTCAAATGTGCAGCTTCTTCACCCACATCTCACTCACCAGAATTCCCAATAGTTTTACCCTCATTATCTTATGAAGGGAACCTCGGCACAAGTAATTCAACTTAGCCAGGATAAAGAACCTTCTGATTAACCACATATCTAGTTCACCTAAATTTCATATTTAGCATGATCCTCCCTCAATCTATTTGATAGTTCCCATAAAGTTAAATACATAGCTGTATATATTCATCGCACTCCAAATGTGAGGCTTGGATTACAACATAATAATATTTGAACTAGTAATACATTACAGATTAGAGAAGCTGTATCCTTGATTAGAAGCATCAACTCTTTTAAGTGAAAAGAACAAATAAACCATAACAAAAATATACTACATAAGTCCCTCCAAGGAAAGGGAATAGATTAACAGTCAACTACTATAAGGCGTTAACCTACTATAAAGGGGCCAAACATAAAACAAAAGTATGGTAAACACACATACAAACAATTTTTTTCTTCTAAAAAGGAGCAATATTAGATGTAATACGTAATTACATATTACCAAATATTATTGCATTACAATGTTAATAACAGCTTTTGCTAGATGACATATTGAAATAACCCGTCAGTTTTGCCTGTTCTATCATTCTATAACCCAATTGGAAAAATGTCCACATTGAGAAGGTACCAAATTATCTTTTTCTATAAGAATGCTCCTTTAGTTATAAATCAAATTAAACCTTTTCATCTTAGTTTGAAAATAAAATTCTAAATATTGAAGAAAAAAAAAATGAAAGAAATGAATAGAATTACTGATCAATTGGTACTTGGTAGCATCCCATGAAAGTAATGAGCTGTTTGAAAACAGCACCACAAACCTTATCCGCAGCTGCCTGTAAGGTAACATGGTCCCCCCATTCTCCAGTTCTGCAAAGCAGTAGAAAGAGGTAAATACAGTGCATTTGATGAAAATGCTACTTAAAGAATCTAAAAATGTGATGGCTCATTTAAATATAATGGTTAAGTAATGGCCTGTTTGAAAGATACATACTTGGCCATTTTCTTGTGGTATTTTTTGTACTTCATTGGTACATAGCATTCATACAAGGAATGGTGATCTTTGAGCTGGCAAAGAGATACATTATGCAAATAAGTATTTCAATTCTCAAACTATCAATTTAACATAATTAAAGATTTCATATTGATCTACCACCGAGATCAGAGGATTTGTACCACTTTCCTCACATGATTTAAAAAAAATTAATGCTAAACATGCCAATAACTTAACCTACATCTATTATGACTTTCCAATTTCTTCTCTTGGAGGACATTTCTTACTCTGTATAGTTACTACTTAACTAATACAGTATTCCTTAATCAACAATTGCCAACTAATCTCAGACACTATAAAAGAACAAAAATCTGTTCATCTACACAACAGAAAACTTAAATCTGTTAACCTAGTAAAACAACAATCAGAAGCCAAGAAAACCAGATGTCCTCATAGGTTGACTTATGTTGCAGGAATTATTCTTTCCATGACAAACACTAGAACAACATACCTGTTTCACTATCTCTTTGCGAACATGCTTGTGGTGTTCAGGTGACCTATACAACTGATCGGAAAGTGCACGGAACTGCAGTGTAGGGAGATTAATTAGCAAAAAATCAAAAGGATATAATGATCATGCTTATGCCTCATAATCAGTTGCTATAATAACACACCTGACAATTTCCATCTCCAGATACCTTGACCTCACATAAACCATAGACATTCAACCTAAGGAAATGAAGAGAGAATAGTTTCAATACCTTCAACAAAGAGTAAATGCATTGCAAGAATATATGTATTACATTTTACTGGCTACACTTATAATAAATCTAAGTTCCTAAGACAGTTGGTCAACAACTGTGAATGCAAATTGCAAAAACCCTAATCTTGTGTTTTTAATGTTTCAGAATATGAATATGCATTTCTCCATCGTTAACTAACACTAGTTGTCACACAGAAAAAACCAAGTAATTACTTGCTTGCTAAGATCCAGATACAAAAAGGTTGCTGATTGATGTCGCCCCATAATCTTTCTTTTAGATTTCACTTATAAGGCATTGCAAATCCCTACCTTAGTTTATTCCAACAGGTTGAAGGAATGCCAGTATGCTGCTCTCATCAATAGTGTTTTGTGGCAGCTTAATTATCTTATTTTTCCAACCACAACTACATGACCTCCCAAACGTGCCACTATAACTACAGCACGCCCCAAACTCTCTATTTAAGTTTTAGAATATTCACATAAAGAATAGTATATTTTACATAGAAGAAATACACACCTCTGAAGCAGACGCTGGTGATCCATACTGGCATCACTTACAGTGGGGAAAAAGGAATTTATCCGGGGTACATGCTGTAATTTCAAATTAGAAGATATTAAGAAAAACATTAAGAAATCATTCCCTTCCATGCTTTTAAAAGAAGGGGGAGTAATATTACATATGAAAGTCTGCTTTACTAAGTGATGACAATGCCAATGCAGCATAATTTGTAATAACATACAGTACAAACAAAACAAAACTAAGAGACAACTCTAGAAAGTTAAAAGGCAGAGAAAGGAAGAAATAAATAAGAACACCAGTGCCCGGATGTCCTTTCAAAGCATTATATTCGTCCTGAACCAATTCTACCAAAAGCTTAAGTGTGTGTCTGGGAAACAATTGAATCCAACAAACAGATGTTCAGATGAAAACTACAACATAGTTGCTTTGGTGTTTTTGCTCTGGAAAGGGTGATTCTTTCGTGCAACATGGATCCAACGCGTATCCAGACACACCCTAAGTTGTTGGGTGAAAGCATGTGAACGATTTTATATTTAACACACCACTCACCCAAGAACTGTCAAGGCTTGAACTGCGGGGGATTTTTTTTAGAAAGAAGAAATAAAAACCGCACCTATATTATAAGACCATAACTGGTAAAAGCATAAAGTTTTAGTTAGAGAAACAACTGAAAAGCAGGAATTCTTACAGGAACAGGTTCCAAGTTGGTAAGGCGCCGACCAACTGCTCCATCTAACTTGGCATACTCTTCTGACAGCACAAGAGCAATCATCCTGTCATCCTCCACATCCTGCTGACTGCTATGGGAAGTTGAACCCGAACTTTCGCCCCAATACTCAGTCTGAGTACCATTTCCATTCATCATAATATCCTGAGCCGGCACTCGAAGTTTCAACCTAAAGGAAATTTTTTACAACAATCCACAGCAACTGAACCTGAAACAATCGAAAATTTCCGCGGTCATAAAACATTTAACAATCTCAAATTTATCTAACAAGTGATATGACCTCACTACATCATCAATCCTAAAAGTCTAGTTAGAACTGAACACCCAACAAAGCAACACAAATACAGATATAATGCACCAATTCAAAGATGAAATAAGTGAGTGTACGTAAAAAGCAAATAACGTGGATGATAAAGAGAATCATAATATCAAATGATCAAACATGAAAATGATGTTCAAATTATTGACGAGCCAAATAAAAAACATAAAACTTCAATTCACAAATTCTTCTCAACACATATATTAAAATAGACCGATACATATTGATCAATGATCACAAATGGATGAAATTCAATTGACAAGAGACAATCAAATAACGGACAATCGGATCCAAGATTCTTCTGATCACAAACCATAAAACAATCACAAAAGGGTTCGGTGGATATAATCAGCAAAATCCAATCCCAAGAAACGAGGATAACAAATTTATTTAAAATTATTAATATTATTATATTTAAGAGGAGAAAAAGAAATAAAAACCTGTGATTCTGATGCAATGAATAATGGATGCGACGGTGAAGAAGAAAGAAGATAGCAAGTAAGGTGTGAGGCTTAAATAAAGGTTGGTTTCAATTCCGCGAAAGGTTTCAATTCCGCGTTTTTTTTGGTTTGGTGAGAGAGAGACGATAACTACTTGAATCAATGTCAAATGCAGACGACACGTTATTTTTATTACTTTTTTGACGGACACTAACGCTGGAGTATAGGATCTAAATAATAATAACTACGCTATCTAAAAATCTATGTAGATTTGTACTTCTAACTTGTCTCTTATTGTTCAATATTATCTTATTTATTAATCTATATTAGCATTTCTATGTATGAACCAATTTGAAGTAAAAAAAAATGTATGAATCAATTTAATAAGTGAATAAACATGTTACATGCAGTTTCACGATGACTCCTCTTAAATGCTAGTCTGCTTGATATTTTTTAAGTAATATATTGACCATTGATTTAGTTTCATAAATATAAAAAAAGTTGTTATAAGTAGAGGTGTGAAAACGAACTAATCTGATTTATTTTAACTCATCTTATCAATAGATTAATTTAACCCGACTCAGATTAATCTTGAAAAAGCTAATCTGATTCAACTCACCACTAATTAAATAGATTAGTCCACCAATTCATCTAAAATTTTTAAAAAACTTTTAAAAATTGACAAAATTAATTTGAACTTTTCATAAACTGCTCGGCCTACTTTATACAAATCTCTCACATTCCCACAAATCAACTCTTTTAAGAATACATAATCCAAAAAAGAACCAACTTCTATGTTAATCACTTAAACATGAACATGATCCAAACCAAGGATCTAATAGCAGACCCCAACACCTTAATTGCAGAAAAATGCCACAACCATATTACAGAGTACATATTACGTTAGCTTGCAATGGCTACCAATGTCAAATTCCAGAATGACAATCACTGCCAATGTTAAATTCCACTCCCTCCAGAGCTATGACAATAAAACAAAAGAGCATCCCACAAATTTCAATTCCAGATCCTCTTGCATAATCAACAACACACCAAATGTAATCCAAAATATTTTAAAAAATGATAATTTAAGGATACTAAGTTTAAATTTGTGTAATTTTTTAGATGGATTCGTGGGTTAACCCAGCCCACCACTAATTCAGTCTAAGTGGACCGAGTCAAAGGTGGATCAAAATTATTTTTTAGTCAATCATAAAATATTTATTTATTTAGTCGAAATCTATAGTTGGACAAGTTTTAACCCATTTTGATAGTTAGTTACAAATATCTTAAATCTTTGTATTTTTTTATTAATATTTCCCGAATTTCAACCTTTTCCTTCTTTAGATTAGACATAATTTCTATCCTCTATTTTTTTTTCATAAAAAATTTACAAGTAAGGTTAACATGATTTCATAATTTATTTTAAAATATAACGAAGGATATTGTCTCGATAGCTAGTGTTTAGAATAAAAGCTAATGTTTTTTTTAAATAAATCTTGAATACAACAAATACTTTAAATTAAAGAGTTATAATAATTTGATTAAAAAAAAGGAACTTTTAAGTGAATAACTTTTACATGGATGTCAATATCCTTGCGAGTTGAGAGTATGATAGTGGTACTCTACTCATTTATGTCAGCATTGTTTTTTTTACGTTTTATTGTTTCAATATAATTTTAGAGAAAAAAATGGCACACAGTTGAAACTTGAAAGTTGAAATGGAGATATATAAATGCCAACTAGGACAGGGTTAACTAGTTGGTGGCAATACCGTGTGTGAGGTCAACAAGACCACAACGAATCTTTTGTTGCGCACGTGCATTAATATATTTACAATTGATTTAATTTAATAAATACAAAGAAAAAAGTGGCTGCGATACTAGATGAGTAACTTGACAAATGATAACAAATAGGTGTCCTTTTTTTAGGGTAACAAATAGGTGTCCTAACTCGTATAACTATTGTTTATCACAATTAATTTCTTAACGAAAAAAGTTACTATATTCGTTCTTAAATACAATATTATTTTAACTAATTAATATATTTTTTTTTAAATTTGATTGATTTAATTAATACCATTAAATTTATTAACAATTTATATTTTTTTTCAAAATTATTGACACTCATAATCTCTTTTTTTTCACTTAACTACTTTCTACTAAATTAATTAATGTGTTAGTTTTCTTCTTCAATCATTATAAGAAAATAGAATGTATTTATCTTTTTAATTTATAATGAAAAAACAACATAAAAAAGTTTTATAAAAAGAGATGAATAAAATTGAAAAAATAGTTTTATATTTAAGAACAAATGCAGTGATTTCTTTTGTTGAGAAATGTCTAAATCACAGTTTTTATTTTATTTTAAAATATAAAGTCTTCTATTTTAGAAATGAATATATATTAACAACTAAATATAAACATCAACTTCATTAATTTTGTAACATTAGAAAACAAAATAAATATCTTATATAAAATTCTAAATGTGATACTATAGATGTTAAAAACTTCATTCCGAACTCTTAAAAATATTAAAACAATAATAGGATTATTTCCAAAACTAATTAACTTGTATATTTCATGGGAGATAATTTTTATTTGAGTCCTATAGGATCTCTTGGACAATAAAAAATTTTCTTCAAGTATTTAATGCACTTGTATTCTTAAGACTCAAATTCAAGATCACTAGTTAAGTTTGAACAACCAAAGACCAATTAAAACATGCATTTGAGGATACATTCATTTATATTAAAATGAACTTAAATACAAGATTTAAATATTTTTTGTTCTTTGTAATTTAGTATTTTTTTATTTTCATCTCTAAAAAAAATTGATTTTAATCCTTACAAAATGTGATTTTTTTGTTTTTGGTTCTTAAAATATTTTAGATAATATTTTTTTTACTAGTCAAGATATTATCTAAAATATTATAAAAACGAAAAATAAAATAATCATATTTTGAAAGGACTAAAACGAAAAGAAAAAATTTAGAGGAACAAATATGAAAAAATAATTAAATTATAATAACAAAAAATATATTTAAGTCTAAATATAATATATGTTTATCTCTTAAAAGAAGATACTATAAGAGATACTACAATTTAATCATCTCATAAAGCTAAGTTTAGATTGATGAAAAGAGATGAAATGAAATGGAGTGAATCAAAATGATTGTGTTATGAATATATGATGTTCCTTAATAAGGTAGACAGCAAGTTGTATGCCTAGATGCTACCGAGTATAGTGAGGTGCAACCAGTTAGGCTGTAACATTAAATTTGAATGTGTGTAAGCTATGTACAAACTATCCTAAGGGTATGTGATGGTTTATTCCCTATAGAAATGTTATGTAAGTCCTAGTTGGACAAGCACGAAAGGTAAAGAATGAGGAAAAGTATGTTCTTATTGATATGACAAGAGAGTACAATAATTAGCAAGAAGTTAAGGTTTATGATTAAGGCTTAAGTACTGCCTTGGTGCATTAATTCACAGTCTTAGGTTTGACCATGATAGTCAACTCTAAGTGCCAAGGTTATAAGAGGAAGTGATAAATTGTAACATCCTAATTTTCACCTTATAATAATTTATGTTGTTTAATGCATGTTAAAAAAAATATTTCTTAAAATGAAGTTTGGTGAGAAGGAATTATGTTGTTTGACGCGATTAATTCCTAATGTGCTTAAGTCGTTAAGCTTTTATTCCTTATAATGCATGACTTGAATAGTGATTTAATTTTTCTTGTATGTTTAATTGAATTGTATGATTAATTTAATTGACTATATTTATTATGTTTAATTTATTTGATTTTTTACTGAATTGTTTAATTTATTTGATATC
Source organism: Glycine latifolia (assembly GCA_013407115.1). NCBI lineage: Eukaryota > Viridiplantae > Streptophyta > Magnoliopsida > Fabales > Fabaceae > Glycine > Glycine latifolia. Next base: position 38,811,574 of record CM023948.1, read on the forward strand.
ATGTCTTAATTTATTTCTATAATTATTTGGTATGTTGAATTTAATTAAATATAAGTATATACATGATTTATTTATTTGAATGTCTTGTTATGAAATTTTGTTATATGATTGATGGGACAGAGATAGGAAATAGAAAACTAAAATCTGCCAGGAGGGGTGTGCTTAGAAGAACCAGAGATGCAGCTCGAAATAGTAAACCGGCACTAGTCCACTTGTTAGCATATTTGGAAGGGCAAACAGTGATAATATTGGGTTGTCACGTGTGTTTCGCCCACAATAAGCCACAACACAGCTTTTTCTTTCTAAACCTCACCAAACTCACCCAAACCAAACCTAAAGCAAGAGAAAAGTATCATTTTCTTTCTAAACAGCTTTTTCTTTCTAAACGCCACAATATTAGTATCTTTACCGTCTGGGCAGCAAATAAACACTTGCTCCTAAAGTACCTCTTATACTCAATTTCATTCATAAAATTTATTTTGCTAATAATAAAATTTTCATTTATAAAATTGGAGTACGATAATTCGGATTTGTTTTCCTCCCTTTTAGTATACTTTTAAAAAGGATTATGGGCTCAGTGAAAAAAAAAGAAAAAGGATAATGGGCATTGGGTAGTTTGCACCTCTGTTCACGGACACTTTTGAATGTGGTGAACTCTAAGTCCAACCTTTATTGGGCAATGAAGTGGGTGACTGGGTGTGCCCTCTCTACCTAATTTTATCCAACAAAAATGTCAGAATTTCATTTCCATTATACCAATCCCTCAATCCAATTACTATTTTCTTTCGTTCTTCATTTACCTTTTTTTTATTTTAGTTTATTTTTTCTTTTTTTTATCTTATTTTCACTTTTTTCTTCTCTTCTTCCTTTCTTTTTATTTATTTCATTTCTAATTTATTATTGAATTCATCTACCACCGACTCCAATTAACTTGAGTTAAAAGTGTTGTTGATATTATTGATGATGTATATATGATATTTATATATATATGATATTGATATATAATATTCACTGTCCAAAATAATGACTAATCTATTGAAGTTTGTGAAAATAGATAAGATAAATGAATTTTTTTTAACATAATTTATTTTATTATCAAAAGTTATCAGAAATCAAATTCTATATCACATAGTTAAAAGATAAAATTACTATCACATGCGTCAAGTAATGATATCTTGAATTTAGTGCTAGTATTAATTTATTAGGTAAAGAAGAAATATATAGGATAAAACCTTTGTTGTACATATTATTTATTGGAAGCATGATGGATGGTCAGAATTTTGAACGCCAACTAACAAATTTAGCCTTAATTACGCACAACCTGCCCCTTTTGTTGGAACTTACTTACCAACTACCCCTTCTTATTCTAGCGGTTGACGAACAACTAACTCTTAAATGACACAGCAACTGCCGCTACCCTGCCGGCTCATGAAAAAGTAACAACATAGAAGAAAATAATTGATTAGACAAATAATATGGTAAAAAATAAGAGAAATGAATAAAATAAGGTACACATACTGAAATAAGATGCAAGAGAAAGTGAATATATATATATATATATATATATTCCATAGAAGAAAACTTAAATATAGTTCTTTAAATACTTTCTTTATTGTTCTCAAATTAATCAAAATTGAAGTATTACTTCGATTATCAGTGAAATACTTTAATATAAACTTTTAATATGCAGATTATCAATAAAAATTAAAAAACAATACAAATAACACCTAAAAATATATTATATATAAGTTCTGTACTATTCAATATAGTTGGACATTCAATTAAAGTACACATATATCATTGATATTTTTTTATAATTTTTTTATTAGATCATATCATTAATCTCAATTGTACTTTTTTTATAGACTAATATTAATTATTAATTTATTATTTTTTTAGTAAGAGAGAGATATTCTAAATCACATGACCTCTTTTTTTTTTTTTTTCTCTTTTCTCTTTCACCACCAAATTAATTTTATAACTATTTTTTTTCTTATCCCTTTAAGGCAGATAATCATTTTTCCTATTCCGTGTTTTTCTTTCTGAAATATGGGCTAGTTTGCATGCACTTGATTTGTTGGCACGTACTAGCTAGCATGGATTTTTAATCTCACAATTCACATCGTAACACATCGAATCACTTCTTTTTTTATTCTTACATGCTTTCATGTCACAATCATGACCCCTACCTGTTTGAACTACTTTGGTACGGGAATGAGGTGCATGCCACTGCTATAAATTAAAACACAACCACTTTATCAACAAACCCACAAACTCTTAGTCAGACAAAGATGAGAACCTCTAATAACAATCATGATGCTCCTCCACCTCCCTCTCTACTTCAAGACCTGAAGCTGATCATCCACAATGCCTCCATTGTAATATCACTAAATTTAATTAAGGTAATTTGGGTGATATTTGCGAAATTAAGCGGATTTACGAAAGGGTATTTTGGTCTTTATTAGGGGTAAGTTGCTGAACGCACCCCCGATTTCTTTTTAAAACCAGCAGACCACGTTTTGCCTTGCATCTTCTTCTCTTTTGCTTCTTTTCTGGTTTCTTCTTCTTTCTCAAGCTGTTCCCAAGCCATTTCCACTTGTTTAGTGGCTGAAATCACAAAGCAAGCAAGGAAGAAAGCCTTTTCTTTAGTTTTTTGTTGCTTTTGAGCTTTGGTGTTGGTGATTTGATGAAAAGAGTGGGTTTTGAATCTGTTCATTTTCGTTCGGCGCCGCTAAACCGTGATTGGAAGCCATAGAGTGCTGGTCTACCCTCCATTTTGGTCTTTTGAACTCTAAGGTTGGTAATTTCCTCCTATTTCTCCTTGATTCTTGAGGTTAGGGTTAGGGTTGGAGTGAAATTGATGAATGTTGAGTTTTAAGAGGGTGAGACAGTTTTAAAGTATGATTTGGAGTGTGTAGAAGTTGATTTTAAGTTGAGATGGTGTGCCATGCACAAATCAAGCATGTATGTTCATGACAACCAAGAACACCTATTTGGGCAGTTCTGGTGTTTTGTCCATAACAGGAGCTATCGGTGTCCAAATGATCTAAAACCAGTGCCATTTGAAAGCTAAGAGAATTAGGTTCATTCTGGAATTTTCGTGCTATTTTTGGAGACTCCTAGAAATTGTGGTGCAAAGTTATAACAGGCTGTTATACTCTGTTTTTAGCAGATTTTTCTGCTGCAGTGGTCAATTTTGCAGAAATCATAACTCTGTCTAGGATGATCCAAATCGAGTGATTCCAGTGGCTATAGAAAGATGGGTATGTGAACTTCATGCCTGTAAAATATCAGCTCATTTGGACGAGTAATCAGGTGGGGGTTGTCATTGAAAGATGGCTGTTTGAGTTGGAATGTTGCTGTCAGCACTATTTTAGTGCGTGACAGTTCTGGTTTTTGGTTCACTGCAGAGGCTGTGGTTCATGGTTTTTGATGAAACCAGTTTTGTTTAAAAGATGAGAGATATATCTTGATGCCTCTAAATTCTCGTGATTTTAGGAGCTTCCCACAAGGATTTGTGATTTTTCCAAGTGGGTGTAAAATCTGCAGAATTTTATGCAGCGATTTATGCTTTTCCGTATGTTTATGCCTTGTGTAGTTGAATTGGCTGTGATATGTGCTTATGTACCTTGTATAGGGCGTGACACCGAGGGTGTCAGTGGCGTAGACCACAGAGCAGGGAAAGAACTGCAGAGCTCGGCTTTGCCAGGTAAGTTCTTGGTCCCTTGGAGATGTTTTCCACTTGTTGTGTTCCACCATACTCCGAGGGAGTGATGGTTGCATTCATGATGCATGCATTGATGGTTGTTGCATTACTCATAATGATATGTATGCTTGTATCTATGCTTGTATGTGTATGATACCTGTTGATAGATCTTCTGGCCAGTTAGATAGATATGGACCTCCCTAGGAGATGGTTTCCTCCTAGTTGGTTTGCTCTTGGGTGATGATGATCCCGAGGTGATGATGATCCCCTAAGACCAAGAGATAGGTGTGTCCCGTTGCGGTTGATTGCCTATTCTCGGAGGTACCATATACGTGCGTCCATGCGTAAGGGGTAGCTCCCGATGGGATGGCACGGGTGTGAATTCCGGTTTCACACTGAGGTTTGGTGTTGATTGGATCCACCTTACATTAGAGCTAGATGACTTGCTTGTATTATTATGAGGGCCGGGAGGCCGGTGTGATTGTGATGCCCTATGTTTGTGTCATGGGAAGTGAGCCAGGGTGGAGGAGACGCCTCCAAGGACCCTGAGCTTACTGAGATGTATATCTCACCCCGTGTGGGGTTTATGTTGTTACAGGTGACGCTTCTAGCAGAGAGGAGCGGTCTCAGGGCGGGAGGCCCCAGTAGAGACACTGTTTGCCTTGCTGTGGACAGCTGAAGAGGAGCTGGGTAGCTCTTTTTGGTTTGATGATTGTTTTGTACCCCTGCAGAGGGAAGGTGTGTGTGTGCACACATGATATATTTGTATATGCTCTATATAGTTTTGTATACCCTTATGTGAGGAAGTGGTCTTTGAGGCCAAGGCCAGTGTTGGCTCATTCTTTTGTATAACCACGGGTGTGGTTTTGATAATGATGTATATATGTACATAACCAGTTATGATATGTTATTGATGCTTCCTCCTGGTTATATCTGTTGAGATATTGTGTTTATCTGCCTATGGTTTTGTCATTCTGGATAAGCAGGGGCTTGTGTTGTTCGTGATGAGATGTTATATGTTCCATACATAATGAAATCAAGAAATATGGTTTTTGATTATGCTTCCGCAAGTTTTTAATTAAAGAGTTTAAGCGCTAATATGATATAATCATAATGATAATACACCGGGTGCACACAGGGTGTTACATCCATGATTTTCCCATCCAAAGAAATTGAAAGAAAGTCCCTTTTCTTGTCAAACATTGACAAGGTCCTCACCTTCGATGTAGAAACGGTTCACTTCTTTGGTGCCCACAAAGATTTTCCTCCTCATATTATGAATGAGAAGCTCAAGAATGCCCTAGAGGATGCCCTTGTGGTTTATGACTTCTTGGGTGGAAGATTGAAGCTCAACTTTGACACCAAAAGATTGGAGATGGATTGTAATCCAGAGGGAGCTGGGTTCGCGGTGGCATCCAGCGAGTACAATTTGGATCAGATAGGAGATTTGGATTATCCAAATCCAGCTTTTGCACAATTGGTACATAAGAATATTTTATTAAACATGGTACGTCCCACTCTGTGTTGCCCAGGTATACACAAATTATCCTGTAATTTACATCATTATCATTATCATTTATTATTTAAAAAAACATGTTACTAATATATTCTCTCTGACTCTAACACTCTCTTAAACACATTTTTTATCATTATTGAAATTTATAAAACAATGTGGTTTTTAATTTTTGTTACTAATAATAATAGTAAGTGTGTTAGGAAGAATGTTAAATAGTGTATTAGTAACCCTCCTTGTTATTTAGTCTCTCTATATAATTATTTTCATTTCTTCCTTATTTCTTTTATGTTTTACCACATACACCTATTAAAAAAGCATGAGCCTTAAAATCAAAGAAAAAACATAAGTCATTTAATTTCAATTATAAAAGAAATATTTTCCTTTCACGACTTTGCTTCGATGTAGGTAATGTCCTTTTATGCAAAACTGATATATTTATCTTTAAAAGTTGCCTAAGCAGTACTCTTTTTATAAATAAAAAAAATTGCATAGGGTAAATGGACTTTTTGAAAATCGGTTTGAGTTAAGCATAAAAATAATCGATTTAAGATTAGTTACATCAATTTTTTACAGCTTTTTATTATAAAAAATTTACAGTGTTTATAAACTACTTGTGGAAACACAAGTATGCCCTGTGTGTCTATATTTCTATTGCACTATCATATTTTATTATGTTAAAATTTATATATTAAAATAATATTTTTATTATATATAAATTGATGTATATATTAATTTTAGTTTAATATATTTTGTAATGTATACATAATTTTTTTTATATCTATTTATTTGGTATGATAACATGATATTAATAAATTATATTTGTAAACACATGTCTATCTATATATACAATTGACCAAATCATTTGTGGTATCATTCTATTTAATAAATGCATTTACAAAATATTGAAATGGTAATATTATTATGTCACTTGTGGAATTTTTTTC
>CM023948.1:38833008-38912903 GCA_013407115.1 Glycine latifolia
TAGTACTAGATACCTTATCAACATTATTTATTAGAATAATAATAAAAAGACATAAAAAGTCCAAATCTTTTCTATGATTAAAAAATAAAAAAATTCACACCGCATCACTGCTTTGCATCTCATTCTCTCAAGTATGCATGTCTCGCCAGTAATATATATATATATATGAGTTTAAATTAAGCAGCAACGTTCTAATAAATTTCCTTCACTAAACTGAATCTCATCAAAATCATTTTTCATCCGTTCATGCACATGCAAACAAATTTTATTCACCTAACTTAACTAATAGAAGATGCAACAATGCAATATATATACCTATTAAAGTCGTGTTCAACAGGCGGGGATATATAAGCACAATTGAAATAATCATATAATTATTTAAACATAAAACAAAACTCAGTTAACAAACATAATAACAAAAAAAATAAAAGTATAAATTAACAAATTAAAACAAAGTTAATATATGTAGCTTTTCTATGCCAATTGCAATCGGACATTGGTAATATCTTCTTCCTGGAATTTTGTCGGCCAATCCATTAATGATTAACTACGTGAACCGACAAAAACAGTGGTTTGAAATTAGTTCACTAGAAGATCTACATTTTCTATGATTTCACCTTCATTAGTTCTTTTTGTACATCATGTGTTGTCATTATGCTCATCACTCTCGCATTATGTCACAATTTTTATTTTTTTTACAGCATGTCACAAAGTTAAACCCTATACATTGTCATATATTTTATGTCATAACCTTCAATATTCAACATTGATATCATTAGTCCTCGCTTTCTAAAATCCTCAAATTGAAAATTATTAATTAGTTATATATAACATTAAATACCCACTTTTCCTTATACACTTCATTATAAATAGAATACACACATCGATCTCTGAATCAAACTAAAGGTGATCGATTTTTGGTTAATAACTTAATTAAACACTTATAAAATAAGTTTTTATCATGTAAGAGCATTTTGGTATAAAAAAGTTTAGGTAAGTTACGGTTGCATTTCAGAGGTCTATTAGGGTCAGATAAGGTTTACTGAATGCAAAGATACTAATGGACTATTCACCAACAACAAGATTTTCAGGTTAATAGTGGGATTCGAACATGCTATGAGATTTTAATCTTTATTAATTGGACTAATCTTTTTTGACATATCATATAAGAGTTTTTGTACATAGAATGTTTTTTTTTATAATAAAAAATGAAATAAAATTAATTTGTTTTCATATAATTGTAAGTTGTTTTTAATTATAAGTGTTTCCTTTGAGAGCTTATTAAAATAAGTTTATTAGGTCATAAGCCAAAATTAACTTCAAATAAAATCTTCTAAATGCAGCCAAAATGCTCTTAATTCAGAGCTTATGTTACAAACTTCAGCATTCATATATCATCCATTTTGATTGTAAATTTTTCAAGATAGACTTTACTACACAGTACACACCACATATATGTATTAGACTAAAGTGTTTATCACTCTTAGCTTTGTTGAACATAATAACCACATATATTTTCATTTCATATTTTAACATTGATGTCGTTATACATAACTTCCCAAATCCTCAGATAGCAATTAAGAGTGATTCCCTCCATTTTGAAAGCACATATTTTAGAATAAACATCTTTAGTTAAACCTGTGTAAGAACACCATTTTTATTGAAACAGGATCGGACTACGTAAATTCCAAATAAATAAATAAACTAGTTTACTTATTGAGTTTACATAGTTCTCTAGCAACGATGTACAACTTATCTTTCGCTGGATACATCTTTGAGTCGTTGGGTTTAGTCTGCCTTCAAAACTCTTAACCCTTGATTGATGTTTGAATCAAGGAAATCAAACACACTTTTTTCCCATTAACAAAATGAGGGCTTCACACATAAGTGACGTGGTTCGTTCACATTAAATCGACCAATCAACAACTATCTTTTGGTTAGTTGGGTTTAGTTGTCGCCAACAAGTTTGATCATGAAGGATATATAGGGACGAACTTGCAATAACAACAAACATTTGAAATTTTGAATGGCAAATAAAAAAATAGATAGTGGAAGATGATGCGGGATAAACTAAAATATTATGCGGGTCCCGAAGAAACTCACCGTTTTTTTTTCTTTCTCACATATAGGGCCAAGATCTCTTAATTATTTTGAAAGCGATAGCATGTGGCTTCAACACACAATGGAATTCGAGGCCATTGACTCGAGTATAAATAGAGTAGAGAAGGCTTCATATTGGGGCTCATAACTCATAACATAGCAAACGATCGATCGAGTAGATAAGAAAGAAAGCCAAATTTTGAGTAAACTAGTGTGCACACTATCCCTTCTTGATCGATCATGCCTAGTGGAAGTAGGGACACACTCGTTTTTGTGAGAGTGATTGGGGATGTTTTGGACCCTTTTGAATGTTCTATTCCTATGAGGGTCTCCTACAATAACAGAGATGTCAGCAACGGATGTGAATTCAAACCCTCACAAGTTGTCAACCAACCAAGGATAAACATCGGTGGTGATGACCTCAGGAACTTCTACACTTTGGTAACTCATTAATTATATCCAATTACTCTTTCTGTTGCTCATATTTTTAGTGATTTTAAATTGTAGTAATGATTGCAATATAATTATTATTAGTAAAAGTGTTAAAAATATCTTTTTGGTTTCATTAAAATGAATTGGATTTGATTTTTGTAATAAAAAACCTTTTTATTTTTATTTTTTAAGAATATGACGTTATTGTTTTTGATCCCATACTGTTATATGAGGTGACATCATTTAAATGTTTGTGTTTAAGGGAAGGTGGTCAAGTACCATCTCAAGTAGATATGCACATGTGAGAACGTACACCTCTATAATATTTTATAGATCTCCAAAATAAATACTCCGTATTATCTATCTACCTTAAAGTAAGTTAGGGATAAAAATAGAAATTTCATATTTTAAGAGAATGAAAAACAATGATTTTAGAAGAGTTAAAACCAAAATTTGTTCATTTTATAGAGATTAAAACAATTATTCATATTTCATATTTTTTTTTTTACAGAAAACTTAAAAAAAACCCACACATTTTAATTATAGGACTTAAACTCATACTTAAACCTTACTAAAATTGCAAGAAATATGGATGTAAGCAGTTAATGCAAGACTAATACTTTAATTGCAATACTAGCTAGCTAATACTAATACACTAATTGCAATCGTAGATCAATAGATGTTACAGTATATAGTAGTAGTTTCTAACTTAATCCAACATGATTTCATTTCTTTTATGACAGATCGCGGTTGATCCCGATGCACCTAGCCCAAGTGATCCAAATTTGAGAGAATACCTCCATTGGTGAGCCAAAAATTGTTGTTCGAACATGCCATATGAATGCATACCTATACATGAACTGAACTATGCATTTATGAGTTTTTCTAGCTTAATGTTGCAATATTATACTCATCTTCCCTCAATTAATGTAATGTATCTGCAGGTTGGTGACTGTTATCCCAGCAACAACGGGGCCAATTTTCGATACGTATGATGTTCTTCCATTTTTAAAACCTATAATTCTCTGTGCTTAAACTTATTCAAACCATTATTTCTAACTTATATAAAATTAATGAGTTTTATTTATGTGTGTATCTTAATAACAAAGTTAGTTCACATATTCTATTTTATGCATAAAGTCTATTAATTTGGCTTGATCTGAACAAGTAAATAATCATATCAAATAAAGGAAAATATTTTAAATTAAAGTATAACTGAACTAAGAAAAATGCTTTTAGTCACCAAAAACTAATAAGCACAAAAAATAAAATAAAATAAAAATGAATGATTGATTGATTACTTATTCAAATTCACCCTCGCTCGTATTGTGTCAAAGCAGAATGTTCGCCTCCTGTTTCTTTAACAAATGGGCACATGCTAAGTGATTTATGATTTCTTTAGTTAAATTGATAGGAAGCTCAGTTTTTCAAAAACATTACTATTAATTATCTTAACTGATGAAGATCTTAGAAATTTTATTGAACACTGAATTCCTAAACTCGAAAATTTTGGAATCAGTTAGTGGTTATTTGATAATAAGAAGAGAGAGTATATATAGTGGATGGGAATTAAATTATGGATATTCTACAAGGTTCCATCAACTTCTATCTTAAAAGTTTCTCTTTTGTCATTTGGAGTAGTACATCTCCTTTCATATATATATGAATTGATGTTCGATTTTATCAGAATATATATGTGGTCCAATTTTTAAAATTTTTTTTTATAGTTTTTTATACATAATTTTTATAGTTTTAATATAATAAATATTTTTTATTGAATGCTTTTTATTTTATATTTATATCAATACTTGTTAGCATTATTATTTTTATTTAATTATATTAGAGTAAACCAAATGATTTAGTTAACTAAGAATTAAATCTCCAGTATAGATTAAAATCTGAGTTTATGAGATTGGTTTAAGTTGTTTAATTAAAAACAAAAACAAAATCTTAATACGTACTAAACTAAACCATGCATTTTATAATAAAAAAATATGTATATATAGTACGAGGAACTTGATAGATAGTTAGATACTTAGTTCAAGCAAACAAAAGAAAATTATGCCTTGAGTACTCTAGCAGACACTCAATAATATTGAAAATTAATTTTGATTTTGATGTTTTCAAAAAAGTTTTTATTGGTTTTAATCTTCGTAAATTTTAAATTTTTTAAAATGGTTCCTGTACTCATTACTTTGTGATAACATGGCATGCATTTATACGTTACATTATCCTAAAATAATATGTAATGTGAGATAGTTAGATGCATATTACATTATCAGTATGTAAGTGATGACAGAGGTCATTTAAGACTACATTAAGCCATATTTGCAAGAATTAAGAACATGTTTTAGCATGATAAGAATCAAAATATGCAGTAGTTGGGAAATCCAAATTAGCCAAACCTCGAATCATTAAAACATTCAAGTCTTGTTTAGTAATTTATGTTTTCCATCAGAACTCAAGTAAGAATATGTAGCCATCCGAATTCTTAAAGTGCACGATCAGGTGCAAAAAAATGAGAAGGTTGACTCAGTTAAAGAAAAAAGACACAAAGCAACTATTGTGACTAAAGGAGAATATTCCTATTGAATAGACTACCTTTTGTTGGCAAGATAACACTAAAACCTTCATAAGATCTACCGAATTACAGAACATCATAGAAAAACTTCATAACTTCTTGAAGCAAATTTAAATAAGGTGAGTTAGTAGAATTAGAATTAGATTGGTTCAAACTCCATTTCCAAACATCTTATTGATCAAAACTCAGCATCATATATAATTCAATAAATTCATCACCTTGGCAAACATGTGTTCTTTCTAAGTGAAAAACACTGCTAAAAAAACAATTTTTTACGAAGTACTTTTTAAGAGGGTTCCCAAAAATCGTCTTAATATATAAGGTGGTGTCAATTTCTGACATGGGTAGCAAGGAGCTTACCTACCTACAGTCATTCCCTCGTGGCATGGAATGTGTTGATCCACTGGGGTTGGGGTAAAGTTCATTTTGATGCTTATCTTACATTGCTTGTGCACTATTTTCCTCTTTGTAATGTAGTCTTTGGCTCTATTGCTGGTGTTGTTTCCATGTTTCTTCAGTTCTCTAAGGGATTAATCCTTGACATTTAGTGGTATTGGCATTTGGCAGGATCATAGACAATAGAACGCTAAGGTTGATCACTGAGTCTGCATATAGTTCTCCCAAGAGTGACAAGGATATTCAGAATGGCAACTTACATGGTAATTATTATTATTTGATAGATGTTATGTAGAAAATTTACTTTATTAAAGTCGATGTTTATAGTTCTATTTTTTTTTGCAAATCAGGTATTCTTGTGAAAATATTTGATTAACAGAAAAGAAATACCCATGAAGCACTCTTACTATCAAGTTAATACAAGATGTTGTAGAGTATAGCAAATTCTTTAGTGTTGAAATTCTGGTGCCATCTTGTGCTTATAGTGTTTCCCTACCCAATTGATGAAATAACACAAACACTAAGCGATGAATCCCCATCATTGGTCATGGACTTTCATATGTTATAACCTCATGGCCTATGCAAATAATGCATAATGTCGTTACAATACTAGCATGATAAAATAATTTTACCAGATTAATAAACTTATTAATTTTTATAATTATATTAAAAATTACACATATTACTATGATTTTAATAGGTTTATTTTGACACTCGTTAAACTCTTATGATTTATATCCATGAAATGATAATATATTTCAGTTTGATTATCAAACATAAAATAGTAGTATTATATTTCTTCTTAGATAAGGTATTGTATTAATAATGTTTAGATATGTATGATTCTACAACCATTGTCCTAACACACTTAAATAATACGATGGATAAAAAGTCACATTCTAAGTATGAATATTTAGGTGATTTGGCTCCTTTCTAAAATGTAGAAGACTTTTTATCCATCGCAGGTTATTTAAGTGTATTAGGACAACCCTTGTAGGACCATACATGTCTAAACATTATTAATATAATATCTTATCTAAGAAAAAATATAGTACTGCTATTTTATGTTTGATAATTAAACTGAAATGTATTATCATTTCATGGATATAAATCATAAGAGTTTAACAAATGTTAAAGTCAACCTATTAAAAATCAATTATATATGTAACTTTTAATATAATTATTATAAAAATCAATAAATTTATTAATCATATAAAATTATTTTATCATATTAGTGTTGTAACGACAAATATGCATTATTTGCATAGACCAAGAGGTTGTAACATATGAAAGTCCGCGACCAATGATAGAGATTCATAGTTTAGTGTTTGTGTTATTTCATCAACAGGGTAGGAAAACAGAGTATGCACAGGATGGCACCAAAATTTCAACAATGAAGAATTTGTTGAACTCTACAACCTTGGATTGCCGGTTGCTGCTGTCAATTTCAACATTCAGAGGGAATCTGGTTCTGGTGGAAGAAGGTTATACCATTGAGGGTTTTAGAAATATTGGCAATCTCCAACACTCTTTAGTAGTAAATGAGTGCTTTTCAACTTAATATTAAACTGAGCATGCAGTGAAATAAATTGCTAGCTAGATCAGTTGGTAGCAACAAGTCCTTTACATATACACATAAATGAAATCGAAGCATCTCGGTTCATTTTTCTTATTTCTATTATCAGCTGCAGAATGTTATAGATATATTATATATGTAAAGTGGAAAACAACTTGAGCACAAGTTAAGTGATGGGGTATTTTATACTTTTGCTTATTACTATCCATTTTTTATACGACTAGGGTTCTACTATATATGTAATTGTGCTATTAACAAATATGATGAAAACTTTCTTTAGCACGACTTGTACTTAAAAGTTAAAATTAGCTCTTTAATAAATTCAAATCGTTTAGCTAGCTTATATATAAAAAAGAATACGACTAGTTTATATTATATGATCTGATATGTATATGTACTTGCAAGGTATATTTTATGGTTATATCATCACTTTTCGGGAAAGAAAAAATTCTCCGAGAATCACATACTATCAAGAACAACACATAAATTTTGAATAAGCACTAATTAATAATGTGTGAGGTTTTTGTGGACTATATCTTAGACACGTAGCTTTCAACGTATATAAGGTGGGTTCAAGTAACTTTCGAATTGGTGTGGGTGTAGAAATGATCCTAAAATGATAAGCAACACTTTTACACGTGGTCCAAAATGAGATGATCAATGAACCAAATATAACCTCAAAGTCATCGAGTGCAAGATATGAAAAATGAAGGTACGGATTCCTGAAGATATTGACTGGAATATATTTCTCCGGTGTTCCAATATCATCTTTCAAATATTGTTCTCCAACTAATCTTCAAGTCTTATATGAAATAAGATCCATTTTGTCTTTAACCTTTACTCTGTTGGATTTTGTGGACGGAAATATTGATAAAATTAATAGTTACTTTTAATGGGTTCATATAAACACCATTACAACTTAACACCGTGGTGAAATCTGAATTTTTTTAACATTTAAGCATTTAGTTTTATACAGTATGATTTGGTCAACAAAGCAATTGAAGTAACATGCATGTGCATTAGATTTTCCCATGTGTACCAAAAAGTGATATATAGCAATAAGTTAAAACTAAAAAGCCTAATTGGTATAGAAACAAAACCTGGCCTCCGTTTTGTAAAAGTTAAAAACGCTGGCGTCCCATTTTTTCCTCATTTTTCTGAATCACAGATAAACGTAGTCCAATAACTTTACTAATTACTCTTTTAGTCTTTTATCGGAAACTTATAAAAACGTAGGAAAAACAATATTTTCATGCTAAGTTAGAGTAATACTGTAAAATATATTGCACGCGAATCAAGACTAATAACACATGGGAGTTTAAACAAATCTAATGAGAGAATTTGTTTGACACCATGAATAGTCATATATTAGACGTGAAAAGCTTTTCTTATTTTCATGTTTTTCGCCCACATCCTTTCAAACGTCGTATCTTATCTTCTTCCCTAGCTAACATCATGTATTCTTTCTCTCGGCAAATCCATATACATGCCACAAACAACTTCTTGATATGTTTATATAGAAAGGTGTGAAGTTTCACGGTTGGAAGCTTGGCTTAAAGAAATGCATGCTCAATGAAAATTAACAAACTTCCATGCCAAGTTGCTAACCTCAAAGTACTACAAGCACAAACAACACAGAAAGATGGAAACACATTCTCCCAGCTCAAAATCCACCAATGCCATTGCAAGCATGCATTAGGCTGCCCTCTACACAAGTTAAGGAAGGGAACATATCAAGCTCAAGAGTATCTTTAATCCAAGTGAAGTGTTATTCTATTTATTTTTTATCAAGAAGAATCATACATAAACATCAAAAAATTTATAATAACTCATACAGGCTCTTTAAAAAAATAACTCAGACATTTTGTCAAACTAACTAGATTAGATCCTCCATATTTATATTGATTTGATGCTCTTAAATACGACTAAATCAGCCCTGTCACAAAATTAGGTCATTTCAATTGAGGAAAACCCAGAAACAAAAAAAGAAGAAGCAATTACCACGGATGGAGAGCGAAGTAAGGAACGACGGAAGGGTATGTTTGGGCCAATTGCTTGACGGAGTGCCAGTCTTGTTCGGAAACTCCGTTAACGGCGAAGTACGCAACGCCGGTGTCCTGTGCGGTTTCAAGGAGCTGGGAATAATCTTTAACTTTCCGGCTGAGTAATATCTTATTTTTTTTATAAAAAAAAACTTAGAATAGAGTATAAAAATATGAATAATTAAAATAAGATGCAAGTACAATAATTAAAATAGGATAAATATTATTCAGTATTATTAGGTTATTAATTAATAAAAACATTAAAATAATTAACGAAACATAGTTTAATATTTCTTCTACTCTTAATTATAAGATAAGATATAATTGACTAATTTATTTTTAATAAAAATTAATTTATTTAGTTGTCATCATTAAATTTATTTACAATTATAATATTTTTAAATCTATCTTTATTTTAACAAAAATAACGTACAAGACAAATAAAATAAAGTCTTATATGAGACAAAAAAAATATTTACTATGACTGATAAATAATTACGGAGGAATTACGTTAATAAATATAAATGGTTGGATGGATAACTTTACTTCTTTCGGTTTCTTTCCGTAACATCAGAGGTACGTATTCTAAAATGAGTTGTTGGTGTTGGGGATCCACCAAAGTTAATTTGCTTTCCAATATTCGAATTTTGAATATGATTTTGAACCCAATGCTCTCCAGTTCTTCCACATATTGTAAAAAAAGCAAAGGGTGATGGCAAACGATAAGTTCAAAAATGATCCATATTCAAGTCTCTTTCAAAATTAATCTTATCTTCATTTTAGACTCCTCATTTCTACATAGCTATTGGAGGAACCAAAGAGGATCACCCAATTGAGGTCCCAATGCAAAGAAGATTTTTCTAGCCAATAAATGCTGTTGAGAACAAAGGCACATATTTCAAAAGAAATTCTAATTTTCAATTCGAGCCAACCAATTATTTAAATAGTATAAGAGTTCCACCGTGTGAGTCATTTTCATTGTAAAAATTTATATTTGGTGAACAACAAAAAAGAGATATGTTTGTTCAAAGTTTCATATTTTTTTTTATCAACCCACTATTAAACTCAATTAATCAGCCTTTATAGTTGCAATCAACCTTAAACTAAATTAAGAACTGATCACAATAGTTGTATATATATAATCGTTACAAAAAAAATTATAATTTCATTGTAGACTTTATTTGAAGTTGTTTAAACTAGAAATAAAGTTAGACTTTCTTAAATAAATAAATAAATAAAGTTATATAACATTAGGCATAAAATAGTGATCAAAAGATTGCAGCAAATGTTGGTCCAAGAATCTCTTTCTTGGCGACAAAAAGAAACTAATAAAAAAATAAAGTAACTTCATAACAAAATTCTCTTGTGAAATGGCTCTTTCTCGACGACCATGAAGAAGAGAAATACAACCGCGTTATATTTTCGTCCAAACCAAACATTGTCATAGTGTGACCTGGCCAATATTTTGGACTGGTATATGTGCTATATGGAATAAGTGATGGTGTTGGAATTTGTTGCTCATTATAATACTCCCTCCAAAATTTATAAATGAATTAATAATAGAATAAAATTAATTATAAAATTAATTTTATAAAATTAAAATAGATGATGAAATTCTTCTTTTAAATATTTGTTTAAATTGAAATAATTTTATGCCAATTGATTCATTCAGGTGTTTGGTGATAATAAAAAATTCACATGTATGAATAATCTTTTCATGTGAATATTTTACATTCTTTTTCATATAAAAGTTTTTCATTTATAAATAATAGTATTAAATAAATGGCATATCTTATTTTGAAGGAAAATAAATGGAACATATCTTATCAAAATTTAATCATTTCTATAATAAAAACTAGAAAAAAGATGATACACTAAAGGGTTTAACTTATTTTGGTATGATGCATGAGTATGAGTGTTGTAAATAAGATAATACGTTATGATGTTTAATTATTATTTTTAATAAACATTATGATAGTTTTTTTTTGTTAGAAAAAAAATAGTATATATACATTATGATGCTTAATTATGTATTACTTTTAATACATGTATTAAACACTAATTATATGCTAATTATTAATGCTATCATTAGTGAATAATTTAGCTTTGAAAAATAGCAAGAAGTAAAAAAAATGAAAAGCTAAATGATTTGAATTAAATGTGTTACATAAACAAAATTTATGAACTAAAGTTATATGTTTATAAGTGTAAAACAAAGTAGAATGACATAATTAAAAGAAGAAATTGTGATAAGACAATGAGGATAAAATTTAAAATGAAAGAGAAAAGAAATATGTATTGATATATAGTCTATTTACACTGTATTATCTAATTACTAATCATCAGAGTTTATTTAATTTGACAATAATCACTCAAAACGTTATATTAAAGTTGATTTTTAATTGGTTAACAATATAAAATCTTTTAATGTAACATGATATATCCATTAAACTCAAAATAATATATTATATAAAGGGTATGTATTTTTTTATAAGCTATATAAAGAATGTGTTCGATCTACTTAGTTTTTTTTCTTAGACTTAAATATATTTTATATCTGTGAATTTTGTTTTGAAATTTTTACATGTCAGTTAATATGTCAATTTCTACTCAATATAACACTTTTTTTTTCTTATCAGACTTAATATATCACTTCACATTCACACTTAACTTTCATTGAACACTGAATGCCTAAAACTCGTAAGTTTATCATGCTTAAAGACATAAAAAAAATATTCATTAAAAAAGAATATTCAGCATATCAAAAAACAAAAGAAAAATAAATTTAATACAATTTAATTTGTAGCACATAAATATTCTGATAACATAGATGTCAACAATGGATGGAACCTTGTAGAATATCCATGGTTTAATTCCCATCTATCCAGTATATATTCTCAGTAAAATAATTTTAATAATGTTGGCTTCTTATCATATATCCACTTGCCTTTGATTCCAAAACTTACGAGTTTTAGGCATTCAGTGGTCAGTGAAATTTCTAAGATCTTAATCAATTAAAATAATTAATAACGATTTTGAAAAATCGAGTTCCTATATCAGGTTTAAGCACAGAAAAATTCAGGTTTTGAAAAGGAATGATCATCATACATACCGAAACTAGGCCCCGTTGTTTCTGGAATGTTAGTCACCAACCTGATCATTGAGAGAGGAGTTGTATAATATTACAAGTTTACACAACATTATGCTAGAAAAACTCAACATAGTTCAGTTCATGTATATACGAATATATTCATGGCATTTGGAAATTGGAACCATAATATTTGGCTCACCAATGCAGGTATTCTCTGAAGTTGACGAAATGATCATTTTGAGATTATTTGTAAATATAAATGATGAAATGGAATATTTTTTAAAACACAAAGAATCATATTAAAAAAAATACAAAAACTTAATGGACAAAAATATTAAAAAAATCCAAAAACTTAATGGACAAAAATGATAGTGTTAACATTGTTATTTTTCAACTGTTGATAAATGATTTTTGATAAAATATTAAAAATTGGTTTTTTAATAGATTATTTTAACTAAGTGTTAAAATATAGTCTTTCGGCTAATTATACCATTATAGAATAAATGAAGATTTTTAAAATATCAAGACACTAGAAGATATCAATAATAGAGATTAAAGATATAAGTCATCAACGGTGAAGATCAAAAATCAAAACCATCAACAATGAAAATTAAGGAGAAACTATAAATAGTTGATATCGAAGACTAAAGCCATCGATGATGAAAATCAGAATTTATAGATTATAATTTGTATTCTATAAATATATAACTTGTATTTTGTAATAAGGATTGAAATATGTAATACACTCTTATTCTCTTAAATCCACACGATGTTTACATATTGACGGGTTATAACAATATTTTTAACCACCATTTCAATTTTAGTTTTTATTTTCCTTTAAATCTTTTACTATTTTTAATCTTCATTCTTCTCAAAATCTTATTTTTTTCAATTTTTATTTCTTCTTAAAACTTTTACAATTTCAATCTCTACTTATTATTATCAAAATTTCTATTAGAACTGACATCAAAATATTATTAGAATTATTATTAAAGTCAATATTATCAAAACTCATTTTTTATTTATAATTTGTTTTAATGATAAATTTTTGATATTAATATAAAGTTAATAAAAAGATCCATGACGAAGGAAGGGCCTGCTATCAAAGGATAAAAGATATGTAAAGGAACAATTATCTCATTCCTTAAATATACTATAAAATTATGTTTGTTAATAAAACAAGCCCAAATTTTACCGGATAATTTAGCTTAAATTAATAGATTAGGTTATTACATGAGTTACAAACATAAGTATTTATTTTAAGTGTAAAAATGTTGAATAATAATAACTTATTTTTTTATACGTGAGAATTCATATTTAAATCATTTTAATATCAAATACAATCTTATAATTTGAAGTTTAGATTCAGTGTTTGTGGCTCTGATTTTATGAGAATCTGTCGAAAAAAACAATTACGTCATATCACTAGTGAGGACCGGTATATAATACTATATCTTTCCTCTCATTATTCTTTTTCTTTACAACTATGTTTTGTTTAATCTTAGAAACTATACAAAAAAATTTCCCTGTCATCACTTTTTACAAGTTCATTGTAGCCTTTGTAGGCTAGTAGGTACTTCAGCACAAAAAAAAAAAAAATAAATAAAATAGGTGGGGACTTCGTTGCATAAAACAAACAAAGAAAAGGAAGGGAAATATACGATCCAATCCTTAGGCTATGATATTTATTTATGATGATTCCTTCCGTTGTTGGTCCATATTTGTCTCGCTTCAAATTACTATCTTTAGAGGCATTTGTGAGAGAAGTTTTTTTTTAGGTATTATGAATAAAATTTCTTTAATTCATCATAAATAATTTTAAAAATATTTATATATATTTTTAAAAAAATTATATAATATTTTTATCATGTTAAATAATCTAATAAAAATAGCTGTGATATTTTTATTACAATATAAAAATATTAAATTAGAAAAGTTAAATTCCTACATCCCAAAAGAAAATTAGGATATATAATACTATATCTTTCCTCTCATTATTCTTTTTCTTTACAAGTATGTTTTGTTTAATCTTAGAAACCATACAAAAGTTTTTCCCTGTCATCACTTTTTACATATTCAATGTAGGCTAATAGCAGCAACAGAGAATACGTACTTCAGCATAAAAAGCAAAATATGTGGGAACTTCAATGTTTTTAACTACCATTTCAATTCCATTTTTTATTTTATACTATACTTTTTATTTTTTAAAATTTTTATTTCATCTCAAAATATGTGGGAACTTGGTTGAAGTTAATATTATCAAAACTCATCATCAATCTTTTATTTATAATTTGTTCCAATGGTAAATTTTTTATATTGATAAAAATTTAAGAGATTGATCCATGACAAATAGCCTCCTACTAAAAGGATAAAATATATTCAAATGAATAATTGTCTCATTCTAAAACTTGAAGTCGTAACATCTATTACACTTCTGAATTAAAAATCATAATCGATGTTATGACTTCAATTAATTTTTTTTTACTTTACAATTTCAAAGTCGTAATTTTTTTTACTTTACAACTTTGAAGTCCAATTTTTTTTACGTTAAAAAGTGATAAAAAAAATTTCCAATTTTTTTGAAAATATAAATAATTTTGTAATTTAAATATTTAATAAATTTTTTACCTTTTTTAGTTTTTTTTTAATATTTTTTTATATTTTTATATGATTTTATTTAATATTTTCTTAATTTTTGGTATATTTATTTTTAATATATTTTTTATTCAATATAGTTCTTATATATTTTTATTAATGTTAAGATTATTACTTGTTTTGTAAATAAAAAAATAATGCAAAAGACTTAAATTAAAATGAAAATATTAAAATATTTTGCTTCTAATATTAACTTATAATTTATCAAATAATATTAATTTTTTAAAATTTAATTAATTAATTTTAATAATTATCATTAAGGAAATTAATAATTTGTTGCAGCAATATTAATTAATTTTATTTTAAAAATTATTTTATATAGTTATCACGATTATGTCTTTCAGTTCTGCATAATGATCATTTTTTACGACGATTTGAAATTAATATGTCTATCTCATTATGTATTAAACAAAAATATATATTAAAAAATAAATATATTAAAAATCAAGAAAATATTAAATAAAATCATATAAAATATAGAAAATATATTTAAAAATATAGAAAATATTAAATAAAACTTTAAAAACACTTTACAACTTTAAAATCGTAAAGTAAAAAAATTTTACAACTTTGAAGCGTAAAGTAAAAAAAAAACTAAAGTCGTAAAATATTTTACGACTTCAATTAAAAAAAATTCCTAAGACTTTAAAGTTGTAATCTTTTAAAAAAAAGTTAATTAAAGTTGTAAAATATTTTGACCTCATTTAAAAAAATAAAAAAATTAGAAGTCGTAACATCAATTACGACTTTCAATTCAGAAGTCGTAACATATGTTACAACTTATCACATCTTTGTTATTAATTCAAAATTGACTCTCAAATGATAATTAACAAAAAATATACCTTTGACTGATTGTTTTGCCGCATTTGTGAGAGAAGTTTTTTTTAGGTATGATGAATAAAATTTTTTAATTCATCATAAATAATTTTAATAATATTTATATATTTTTTTAAAATAAAAAACTATATAATATTTTTATCGATTATTTTAATTATTTATCATATTAAATAATCTAATAAGAGTAAACATGATATTTTTATTAGAATATAAAAATATTAACTTGAAAAAAATTAAATTCCTACCTCCCAAAGGAAAGTTAGGATGCCATAATTATTACTAAAAATTAGGGTATCATTAAAAAAAAAACTAAAACAATTTTGCGTAAAAATGGTCTGAATAAAGGTGGATGAGGAATTGGTAAGGCGATAGGGCATTATGAGAGCGTCGCAGTACCACTCCACTCATCTTTGATTATTTTTACAGTTGCTTTTAGAAAATAAATTTTATGCTAATAGAATTGAATTCCAAGTGACAACCTAGCTTAATGTTTGATTGATTTAAATTTTCTTCAACCCTTGGATTTTTATTTTTAATTCAATTGATGGACATAACCCCTTGCCTACTGCCTGTTAATTTAGAAATATTTACGTGTCCTTGGAGGAATGATCAAAGTTGTACCTTATATTAACATCTAGTTGTATGTTGAGTTGAATACGAACAACACTTGTGTCCGCAATCCCTTCTTTTAGGATAGGAAAGGAAATGCAACATTTCATGAGTTTTTCCTCCAAAATAACATTGGTGTACTTATGGCAAGCCATATTATTTTGTACTCTATTTGCTCATTTCATGTACCCTTCCTTCTCTAAAATAAGAAAGAACTACATCTAAAGGTTGTTGCATTGAATGTTTAAAAGCAGATAAGACGACAAAAATTACTATATCCAATGAGGATTGATCATATTGAATGTAATAAACTTTGGCAGGGATACAACCTATCACATATATCATACACGTTAGCAAACTGTTCCTGTAATCTATATATGCTCGTACTTGGATGAAATTTTATTTGGAACTTTCCAAAGTAAACTTTGCCAAGCTAGGAATCGTTTCATTCAAGAAGCAATTGTTTCGTCTACTTTTGAAGTACTTTCGAACCTTCATAGGATAATAACCCGACAGCATTCTGGTAACTTAATTCAGCAAGCTCTTCTTTCGTAATTTGAAGCATAGATGCAACATAATCAAGTACCTGCAAGTAGAACGAATTGAAGAGTTTAAATCTAACGAAACAAGTCCCTATAAAAACTTATTAAGGTTAAATTAATGTGTAGGTCCTTGAACTACTTGATAAATTTCAATTAGGTCCTTGAACTATTTTTTTGTTCAATTGGGTCCTTTAACTTGTATTTATTTTTTAATTGAGTGCTTTCGTCTAATTGTCACTACGGAAAATTAACTGTCTGAGTAGATGTGTCAGTCTTTAATTAAAAATATCAACATATATCTCCAAGGGAATCATATAATAAGATGCTTATTTTGAAAACCCAAGTTTATAGACTGAATAGACACAGATACTTGAGCTACATACATTATGAATGTTTGCGGGATGATTGAGTGTTTCCTTTGGCAACATCGAAGCATCTGCCAAGACATGGGATGAATCACCGGGGGAAGAACCAGAAGTTGATGAAGTTTTTGTTTGGGCAAGAAGCTCTTCAGTGAGAGAAGTATCGCCTTCAACAAAATGAAGAGAATCAATGTTTGACATTGGTAGTGCATCAGGTGCATCTGTCTCCAACAAAATCCTATCAGAAGGGACCTAAATAAAATAGAAAATAAGTATGTCAATGTTCTGACATATATAGTACTAAATTACATTCAACATTAATCATATATCAGGAGTGATGAAAATCACCATCTTCAGCATTTTCTTTGCTTTACTTGCTTTTAGTGACATAAGAAACCCAGAGAAGGAAAAATAAGCACCAAGCTTGGAAAATTCAGGAACCATCTCTGCAGAACCTAGGTAAGAATGAAGAATGACACCAGCAGGAAAAGGCCCCAAAGACCTGAAAATATTGAAATTTTTTAGACTGAAATTTCAGAGATGCCACTTCATTATGAAAAATGAGAACACCATAACATTAATTGAATGGCTTTCCATTAGATAATGAGAATCTGAGCATCTAACCATGTAAAAAAGGAGGCTAAATTACAAACATCAGGAAAAAGCCTCTGGTATTGTAAACATCTGAGGCTCTAATACAGAAGTAATTTGTAAGGGCAGACAAAACATTGTGATACCCAGCAATGTTTACAGATTTTTAATAGCCTTTCAATTTTCTAAACCCCCCCCCCCCTCTCTCTCTCTCTCTTAAGAGAAGTGATAACTTTATGAGTGTATCTATCAATATCAAATCATCTTATTTTCAGCAGTTGATATAAGACCAAGTGATAAGCATTGTTACCATGTACCAATTAACAGTACTGCAAATATCACTAAATTTTATTTGGTACTACACTACTACCGACAAGAAAAAATACAAGCAGTTTAAATATGTAGCTGATTATATCAGGTGAATTGAACACATCGCTTAGGTAACTGATTTCACTACCAAAATATTAGAAATTCAGGCAATTTGGCATGATAAACAAAAAAAAGGAGGAAGTCAGAGAAGCTCCAAATGTTGAGGATGACAAATCCTCCAATAGAGTTTACTAAAATTAATATCAAATCCAACTATATCTGAGAAGCACTGGTTCATTATAACTATATAGCAAAGCAATTCAAAACAGAAAGAAAAATAAATGAAGAGAGCAAAGGAAATCACAATTCCATTTGTAACAGAGATAGAAAACCTTCATTATATCGTTTAGAAGTCTTACATACTTGACAAAGTCTACAGAAACAACAATGCATACTTTGACTTTGACCTTGTTGAAATTATATAGTTTCTGAATTCTGATAGGGAGTGACCCCATATCAATAGGGTGTATGTCAGGTGACATAAAAGAACATGATTAGTTAGGAATTTGAATTTCTGTTTGAATTTAATAAACCAAAGAGATGGGGGATTTTTGCTAGTTTGAATATAAACACTCAGATATAGTAAAAATAAAAACATCACCAATAGCTGTATCCTACAGAACACGTCCTTTAGTCAAATATGTTTTTTTCTCTTTCCAATCACCTCAGTATGGAAAGGAACTTTTGCAGTTCGAAAATTTGACATACCATCATCACTATTATTGAGCAATCTTTTAAAGTAACAATTGAAAGAAGAGAAAAGAAGAATAGATATTCATACTTCATTAGCTCAAGAAGATCACCAAAAGCACGAACACAATGAACAGATGCTGGCTTGTTTAACTCTTTTGCAAGTTCAAGCTGCAGCCTCAATACTTCAATCTGCATCAATGTCCTAATGCATTAGAAGCCAACAATCTAGGTAGCATTCTTCTGCATAAACGGTCATCTTCTGTCATTAATATATGATTGTTCAATGTGTTTCATATTTTAGCTAAAGCTTTGAATCATTTTCTTTTTAGTAGATCCAAGTTTCCACAAATACCAGAAGGCCAGAGCTCTATTTGATAATCTGGCAGTGAAATGTCATTCTTAACTGAAAGGAAAAGGGAGATGGGACTGGGCTTTAGCCTTTGTATGCACTATATTAGAGGCAGCATTACAAACAACAAAACATTGATAAAGATTATATAGAACATAACCTTTTATATCAAGAAAAATAAATGTTCATTGAGAAATTGCAGTTTGACTCATTTTGAAGCCTAAATGATATGCTTTTTAGTCCTTTGAAAATTAGCTTATCCTTAAGGCAGTAAAGCCTCAGAGATTAACAAAAAGGGCACCAACCATAAATATTCCGAATTCAGCATCTTTAAAGAAAAGGCTTTTATCAAATTACACATAACCCATCCTTTTTTATTTTCCTACATGAACCCCCCTTTAAGTTTGAAACCATTACACTAGCACACCCTTATATGTATCAAAACATTACACTAACACCCCCTCAAATCTTATACTAACACCTCCTACAAGGGAGGTGAACGTAATGGTTAAAAAAAGTAAGGAGTACTTATGTAATTACACAAAACCTCATGGAGGTGTTGCTGTAATTTGCTCTAAAGAAAAACCTTCACTCTCTCACTATGATCGACAAATTCCACAATTGCCAAAATTCCTAATTATGTCTATGCTGCAAATTCAGTTTGAAATTTAATTTACTGTTTTCTTTACAGACAATTAGTCAGGGTCATTAACTTTAAGCTCACTTTGCTAAGTAATAAGATTGTTCTCAATCCAAGTTCCTTAAGAAAAAAAGGTGTTTAATTTCATGTACATACAGCACTTTTGGTTCTCCTACCTGAACCAAGACTGTAAACAGTTGCCAAAATCATCTTTGGGCTTTTTAACCAACAGAATAGGACCACTCATTCCTAGCCAGAGTTTAAGTACATTATTCTTTGGGACAGAACATAAGGTGTCCCTCAAAACTAAAAGGGGGAGGGACTAACCACTATCTTAGGTATCAGCTTAGCTCAAATCACAAGGTGCATCCAGTGGGTTTCAAACCTTGAACTGCAGTATTTAAGAGTACTTAGATAAGTAACTGGCTACATTTCAAAATACTCCAAACAAGTAGATATTTATATCGTAAGACCTTTTTATATGTACTCTTCTTGCTTAAAGTGGGAAATGGAAAACAAATCTATTTATGTGTAAAAGCTCTTTACAATATATGGTACAAAATATTGGAATTCTTACAATATATGGTACAAAATATTGGAACTCTTAAATAACTTGGCCAATATCATAGTCTCCATTACAACTCAAGATGTACCAAACTGCACCTTAAATAATTCAACCACTATATATGATAATTATAGGGAAAAAAAATAGTAGTATATTAAAGCAATTCTAAAGTTTAGCCCTGATATATTCAAAAAGTAATTTACCGACTGAAATAAAGAATCTGCCCAAAATATAAAGCAAAAGTGCTATTTAAGCATTACTTCACCGTCGAGTAACACTTGTCCTCTGACCCATCAAAGTCTAACACTCACAATATTGGTCAATTTAATTAAATTTGCGAGGATTGGCAGCATCAATGACGATGATATTTAGTCATGATCACATTGCATTATATACATTTTCTATATTACAGTAGTATCTTTAGATTATTTAGAAAATCCAATAATATATAGATTGTGTCATAGAATACTTTAGGGTATGTTAGGGATTATCTCTTAGAAGTTAGAATCAGTTTTCCTATTTTCTAAGTTTCCATATTTCCTAATATCTTATTATTTGTTTCCTTATTAGTTAGGATTATGATTAGTTAATAGTATAAATAAGGCATATTGAGTTAGGTTTTACGAACAATAGCATCATATTATAATACGGATCCGGATTATCTACAGTAAAAAAATATGTATTCATGCAGTCAAACGATTAGAACCATCTGATGGAGATCTAAAGGTTCATAAATCATATCAATAAATTCATCTTTAAAAACACCTTTAAAACACTGATCGTCTGATGAAATAAAACGATCCATATTCATGACTACATGAATGCAGGGAATCCAAATCCGGCATGACAAGCTAATACCTGCTCAGAAAAATCAATCTTCTTTCCGTGTGATCCTTTGTCCACACCAATCTGAGGAAAAGTAAAAAAAAATCAAACACACCAATTGTTAATTTAAAGATGAATGAAAAACAAGACCAAAAAGAAATTACATGCAATTACCTCTCCAACTGCAGCAGAGGGTGTGGAATCAAAGTATTCTCTTAACGTTTTAAACCAATTGGGACTCCGCTCTTTAACAAACCTTCAACAACAACGTCACAAAATTAGGCCGTCCAAAACACTTCAATTGAGCAAACCCAGAAACAATTTTTTTTATTTATCAGCAAATGTTAATTTATTAGTTTAGTTAGAAAAGTCAACGGGGGATTTGAACCCGCGACCTCCCCGTTTCTGCAACCGCAATTGCGGCCACATCAGCCGCATTTTCCAACAATATAGAGGTTTTCTGATTCACCGTTACCACGGCAACGGCAATTTAAAACCATGGGACAACCTTATATCTACTGAAAAAAAAAAAATTACCAAGGGTGAATACCGAAGCAGGGAATGACGGAAGGGTATGTTTCGGCCAATTGCTTGACGGAGTGCCAGTCTTGTTCGGAAACTCCATTAACGGCAAAGTACGCGACTCCAGTGTCTTGAGCGGTTTTGATGAGCTGGGGTGCCTTCCCTAAGATTCTCGGGTCCTGCAGGTGACAGTGTGCATCGAACAGTCTCAACATCGCTCGCAAAAAACCCTGATTTTCTGTGTGGCTATTTTTGTCAATTACTCTTATGTGGTTTCAAATGGGGAAATTTTATTCGATCAGCGATGGAAAGAAAGAAAGACCGTGATGCTTTCTTCACGATGAATAGAATAAGGTAGGATTGGACCTTTTTTTTTGCTTCTGAAAATTTAGGAGAATGGGTTGTCGCGCAAGTATAAGGCAAACAAAGCTTCCTAACTCAAAAAACACTTAGTATTTATCTCTCATTGGGATTCGAACCGGCAACTTGTCACATGCAATAAGTGAGAACGGCTTTTATCTATATCACGTCATTATTAAGTAATGGACAATTTTTAAAAATTTGCAACAAAAAAAGATTTAATTTTTCTTATGTTATTAATATTTTTTATTTTATTTTCATTCACTAATTTAAAAATAATAATCATATAGATATTCTTAGTGATAAACTAATATTTATGTACCAATTTCTATTAGTTTAAATAATAAGAGTTGGACTATTTTATTTTACTATTTAGGTATTGAGTAAATTTTACTATTTCTTAAATAAGTCTACTTAACTCAATTTATTTTAATTATAATCCAACATAACTGTTAAATATTGAAAATCATATACGCACAAAGAAAATATAATATTTAGAAATATTATTATTATTAATCAAGTATATTAAATTAAGTTCAAAAAATTTCTTTATAATTAACTCACTAATAGAATGTACTAAAAATGACTGGTTATTAATTAGTTATAAGGAAAAGGCTAAAACATCAATGATTAAGGGAACAAGATGGTAGTGATTGTATGTAAAAAAAAGGTACTAGTGCTGTGAACTTCTAGCTTTAACATTTTAGTGAAAGTGGAGTTGTTCTAGGATAAATATTTATTTTCGTTCTTAAATATGTAGATCATTGATAAATTCATTCTCAAAAGATAGAAATTCAAATTTTTGTTCCTAAAAATAAAAAAAGTATGACAAATTCATCTCTCCATTAACTTTCATCTGTTACCGTTAATTGAAAGAGCATACAGTTAATTGAAAGAGTATGTGGTACATTTAGGAGCGAATTTATCAACGCTCTTCTACATATTCAAGGACAAATTTATCAACTCTCTATCCAAAATATAATTTAATCTTCATATTCTCCCTTTCTTAATCATTGCAAATATAAAATTATAATAAATACTTAAAAATTAGGACAACAAACGTAAGTTAAAACAAACATAATAATAAACATAATATTGATTAATAAACATAATTTGTTTGTTGTTTTAAAATTTCTATTGTAACAATATTAGGTAATGACAAAATCAAGTTGAGTCTCATATTTTTTGTAAGGATTAATTTAATAGCTGTGTATTTTAATTTGTTTGAGTTTCGTATTTTGGATAAAAAGCTGACAAATTTGTCCTTGAATGTGTAGAAGAACATTGATAAATTCGTCTCTGAATATACCACATATTTTCTTTCAATTAACTATATGCTCTTTCAATTAACGGTAATGGACGAAAGTTAATTGAGGAATTAATTTGTCACACTTTTTTCACTTTTAGGGACAAAAATTTGAATTTTCATCTTTCGGGAACGAATTTGTCAATGTTCTACACATTCAAAGACGAAAATGACTATTTATACATTATTTAATTTTGAAGAATGTTGTGGCCAAATTTGTGGAAATGGTATCCAAATTTACCTTACCATATGGTTGTTGTTGCTAAATATTCAAACTATACCTTCTGTGTTCTCGTTGTTATGAGTATGACTGATGAAGAACCACCAAATAAGTACACTATTACATAGTATGTTAATTCCCCTCACCTTATATTTTAAGATGAGATTTGCTAAGTCTACAATTTTGATCATCAGCTTTATAAGCAACCTGATAATTGACACGATAACCTAAATAACTATCTATCACTTCTATAATCTATGGCTAAATTTGATGGACGTGTAGAAATGTCATGTTAGGGAGATGAATGCTCGTGAAAGTAGAATATGAGACTTTCAATAGCATTCGAAAGAAAGTCATTTTCCAATAACATGGCAAGGACCATATACAGATCACTTCTACGTATCAAATCATAATTCCTTAGCCACCTGAACTGGTCTATAGAATACTAGAGTTGAGTTTGGAATTAAAAACGAACTCAAAAATCCATTACAGTAACAAAAATAATTACAGTCGGAATAGTTAAATTTTCATATTTTGCTTTTTGGAAATAATTAAGTAAACCAAGTGAAGAACAGTCCATTTAGTTAGTCTTTCAACAGAGATTTTTTTATGTGTGTTCCATTGATATATACAAGGCTAAGTAGCATCAAGTCCAAGTAAGAGAGGCACCATCATGACAATAGAGTCCAAGTCATCAAGCTTGTGTGGGTCTCGCTGCATTAGAATAAGGAAAGTTTATTCATCGCTATATATCCTTAGAGTCTTGAATCATGGTGAGACTCTTGATTCTGTACCACCAATTCTTTGCACCTATATATTCAAATCCAGCAGTCAAGTGTCAAGACACATCACAACTTAAGTCTTCTGACATAAATATATCCAACTACTTCAATAAAAGATCATACATATATATATGATTGAATTATATTTCAATTTAGCGAAGATAGAAAAATCATGGTTAAGGTAACACCTTAACAACAATTAAACAAATTTGCAGGAAAAAAAGATGAATCATTATCTCCCATCAAGAACTCTAAACACGATGAGTCAAGAAGAATCATCATCATCATCCAAAGTATCCTCAAAGGCCTTCTCCTCCTTACAAAGCTCAAGAACTGCATAAACTGGTGACAATAGGAATAACAATAACCAGAATAAGAATGAGCAGCAGAATGATCCCAATGCACATCCACTTCCTGCTCCTCTTTTGATACCCCTTTGCACTCTGGAGACTCTTGGCCCCATCCTTGACATAGTGGGAAGCGTGCAAGACGTGATGCTCGATGTCGTCCATCTTCTCACCATGTGCATCCACCATAACAGCCATGTCAAGAAACACCTGGTGCAGCTCAAGCAGACTCTTCTCCAACTCCTTGGCAGCGTCATGCCTGTCCTGAATTTCCAGCACGGTTTCCAAAACCTTCCCTCTCCCGTGTTCCTGTATGGCCTTACCCAGAACCTCTTCCTCGTTCCCGTTGGAGATGATCTTCTCAATAACTTCCTCATCAGGGTGCTCCCCAGTGACAGTGAAGTACCTTCTAGCCACAGTATCCTTGTGCTCAGTCATCATCCTCTGCCTCAGCCCCTGAAAGTCCATCATGAGCTCCTTGAGCTTCTTCCTAAGGCCATTGGTGACCGCAATCCGGGTCCTGTAGATGGCAGGGGTACCGTCCTTGAGGGCGGAGAGGCGCCTGTTGGCGGCATTGGCGCGGTCCATCTCCTCCAGCTGGGTCCGGATTGCCCGGGCCTTCTTGAGTACAGCCAGGATGTCAGCGTTGATTCGGCTTCTGAGGGCCTTGAGGGCTTCGGGCTTGTGGAGGGACTTGCTCTCCTCGTTGGCCTGCTGGAGCCGGCCCAGGATGTCGCAGAGGGACCCCATCTCGGCCTTCACCTTCTCTGCCTCTTCTAGGAAGAGGCCCATGTCGGTGTCCAAGTGGGTCGTGGAAGAGCTCAGTTCCACTTTGCGATCACCAGGAGCACCCGCTTCCAAATCAACGTCTTCTTTCATTGCCACCTTCTTCAGCTCCACGTAGCTGGTGAAGGATTTCGTCATAAGATCGTTCATTTTTTTTTTTTTTTTGGATTAATAGAAGAAGAAGAAGAGAGTGAGCGTAAATTGAGAAGCGCAAGTGTGTCAAGGACGATAATTGAACCAGTGAAGGGAAAGTAATATGAAAATTTCAAAGGAAGTGAAGGGAGTTTTATGACTTGTGAAAGGAAGCGTAACGGATAGTTTCACGACAGAAAGTAGCCGTTGTCATTTATCATCTTTGACTCCAACGGCTAGTTTTTTTTTTTTTTCCAATTAGGATTAATTTAGTGACTGTTTTTATTAATGTTAAACTCCTCTTTAATTTCAGTCAAAGAAATTAAAAAAACTCCTCTTTAATTTTTTATTTAGTTTTGGAAAGTGGGGTTTTCTGATTGAATCTGGATTGGATCAAGGAAGAGAAAAAGAAAATTGAGATAGAACAAATCTATCAAATTAGAAGAGAACGAGCGGTGCAGATTGATTAAATATTTAGATTCTGATTTAGGGGGACATTTTTTTGTTTTCTGAGATTTCTCCTTGTTCATTCAATTTTTTTTTTAAATGATGATTTTCGTGTCCATGATCGGGCATATATATTCGCATAAGCATTTATTTTATACAATTAAAATTTATATAAAAATAATATTTAATATATTCTAGTAATTAAAATTTATACTAAATATTATTTTTGAATATATAAATTACATTTTAGATTTATAATGGATGATTTATATTCGATTAAGGTTATTTTTAATTATTAATAATTTATTTTTAAAAATAAATATGAAAAGGACACGTTAGAAGTTAAAATAAATTCA
Organism: Glycine latifolia; assembly: GCA_013407115.1. Lineage (NCBI taxonomy): Eukaryota > Viridiplantae > Streptophyta > Magnoliopsida > Fabales > Fabaceae > Glycine > Glycine latifolia. The sequence continues at coordinate 38,859,522 of CM023948.1, forward strand.
TAAAAATTCCCATGTCGAATAAAATCTCTTAAAAATACTATCATTAAAAAATAGTGCAAATATTTACAACAATATTTCTTGAATTTTTGTCAAATTACACATAACTCCAGGAATTTATTGTAATTCGCTCTAAAAAATGCTTTTATTCAATATAGTTATTTAACTTACCTTCTATTGAATTTTAACCATTTTTAAAAAGATTATCATGTCTTTTTTATGAATAAATGAGAAAAGACCCCAAACAAAATATGAAACACACGGTTGAAACTGACGTTGAACCACACTGAATTTGTCCACCAAAATTGAACTCTTTTTATTAAAAATTGAACAGATCAAACTATTGTTCAGTTATGAAATTATATAATGACAGTAGAATGTTAGTATCAAATTACTAATAGTAACATATTCACTTAAAAGAATAGTGGCAGCCAACTAGCTTTATTGTTGTATTCTTGTCTTTTTTGCATGCTACTATATAGTTTCAAATAATTAGTTCTGAATTGTGTTTGGAAAAATATCTGATGATCTGAACCTGCATTAAGTTATATTCTAAAGGTTGCTTCCTGTAAGTTATATTTTCACACCATTGATTTTGGGTCTCAAATAATGCTGCGGAAAATGGCAATTTACGACACTTTCTTGTGCCTGCCACTATTCTATTGGTGCCACAACTTTGACAAATGCTAACGACAATTTTTCTGACATTTTTTAATATTTTTTGTGATTGGACAAAATTTATTAAAAATCTTTAATTTTAGTGAATCGTGCTTATCATTAATGATTTTATCTCCTAATTTAAAAAGAAAATCTATTAAAATGAACGAATTTCAATAAATTATAATCAATCATATAAACAATAATAAAAACAATAATAAAAAACAGTGTGAGAAATTAAAAAAGAGTGAAGAGAGTATCGATAGTATACATTTTTAGAATTAACTAAAAAATTACAGTTCAAAACAATTTCCTATAACTCGGTTCAATCAAATTCAAATTCAAATTCAACAACCATAATCATAAAATAAAAAATAAAAAATACTTAACTGGCCATCAACAGAATAAGCAAACTTTGTCAAGGCATGTGGCACTTGGTTGGCTCCCCTCATACCATGAAATCACATTAAATGACCCTCCGATTTGAAAATTCAGTAATACGACTGACTAGAGGAGCACAAGGATGAGAATTGCAACAACCTTGAACCTTTGCGAGTTAAATCAATAGCTACTCCACGCTGAATCAATGCCAATGTACATGGCCCACAATTCTGCATATTTGATACAGCAAAATCCATGATCAACACAATCCCCAAATGCTTCCTAAAAACACCATCAGATGTAGCTTTCTTAGTGCTCAAATTAAAAATCGTCCTACGCTGCCGGGCTCGGCTCCGATACCCTCTTCTCAATGGCTCTTCGGTTCCCTTCTCAGGTTTGTTCGTTCGTTATGTTTGAAGGTTTTAAATTACGGTCGCTGTCTCCGTCTCTATTAGAGACCGAAATTTTGGTCACTGTATCGAGGTTTTTGTGGAGTCATTTGCGACCACATTGACTGCAGGTGGTGGTGGTGTTATGGAGGTTATGCCACCAAAATACAGGCACTTGATTGGAGGGCATTCTTTAAAGGTTAGCTTGCATACTGGAGCTATAGCAGAGGGAGTGCTGACATTTGTAATCACCTTTGTTGTTCTACTCATCATGATCAGGGGTCCTCGTAGTGAGGCGGTGAAGACTTGGTTGATGGCAATCTCAACTGTGGTTTTGATCACTGCTGGTTCTGCTTACACAGGACCAGCAATGAATCCTGCCTTTGTGAGCGATTATTCTATACATCTCAATTAATATATTTATTGGTGTTAATTGTGTTTTATCTTTCTGCTTTACTCTATATCTAAAATCGTATAATTCAACATGCTTTCATAGTGGTGTACATCCTCTCTGATCTATCCTATCACTACTCCACTGCCAAACACCCAGCAATTCAGAGTTCTACTTTAATTTGATGTTTTTTCCTTCAAATTGTTTCCAATGCTGTGTCAACCCTCTTACATCTTCTGGTATTTTAGCTCCCTTCCACTTTAATATTTTATTTCCTTCCTATAAGTTGGTCTTCTTCTATCCGTGTTCTTCATTTTGATCACCTCTTTCTCCATCTTAGCTTCTGTTGTCCCTTTTATTAGCATGTTTCAGACGATTTTTTCAGCATCCATGTCTCACTCCTCCTTCCATTAGTCTTTGGTCTCACAGGCTTAAATTATATAGCTTGATTTTTTTTATTTAAAAGAATTATTTGTAGCAAGCCTAAAATCTTGAGGGGGAGTGTTAGAATTAGTTTCCCTATTTTCTCTATCTTATCACGAGTTATTTCTCTAATTAGTTAAGATTATGATTTATGAGCACATCAACACAAGCAATGCATCTCAATCAATATCAATTAGTGTTTCATTTCTTTTATCTCTCTTCCTCCCTTAACACCTAAAATCATATAATTTCAATAATTAGTTTGTTTCCTTTGCCATTTATTATCATTGATTTCCTTCTCTTAAGTATATGTGTTGCGTGCACAGGTTTTAGCACACCATATAATCTAAACTTTGAAGGAAGCCTGATTTCTCTTCTTTCTTTTATTCCTTTTATAGTAGATTATGATTATGATATGCACCTCAAGTTTGACATTTTGTGTTGTCAAATCTTTTTCAGCAAATTGGGATTTCTGGAATTTAACTTTTACCTTTTGTTGTGGTATACTGCTATTATGTGATATGGTGTGTGCATTCATGCTGGAAGATTGTGTGTATAGTTTGAAGTTCCTTTTCTTTTGGTTAATATCTGCAGATACAGATTTTTCCAGTGAGATTTTATACCCTCTGATATGATTTTTTTTCCTGGCTCTCCTGTGTGACAATACTTTTTAGTATTTTTCACATTTTGTACTGTATTTTTCATGATAATTGTTATTGGACATCTTAACAATTCTCATATTTTGCCAAAGTTGGCTTTTAATCTTGAACAATGGAAATGCCATCCTTTTATCTATATGTTAAGGCATATAAAATAAGGGGAATACTTATATAAGCTATTTGAAATTGATAGTACCAAGATCAGCTGTAGTTGTTGTCATTATCTTCATGTCTCTTTATTCATCATTAAAATCACTCCATTTAACCTCATGTGTAGCCTCTTTTACTTTTCCTTTGATGCATTATTGTTTTCATCTAATTGACTTGTATGCCAAGCAGCATCTTGTTTCTGCTAATAAAATTATCAGTGTATAAACTTGTTCCAATGCAAAATTATGATACATTTGTGAAGATTAAGTGCCAGTGTGCCACAAAACTTTATGTTTGGGAAATCTCTTTTATTGATATATATGAATATAGTGCCACGGATTTGAAATCTACCGGCCATTTCACTCCTAAATAGTTATAAATTGATATATACTGCCGATGATAGCATTATGAAGTATGAAGTGTCAACCTTTCCATTCTATCCTTCCATGTTGTTTTTGATAATCCTGAATCTTTCTGATCATTTTTTTCTTTTTGTAACATAAGATGTAATGTTGTGAGTCATATATGCATAATGAATAACTCAATGATTGGTATTATTTTCTGGCATTTGGTTGGGCATACTTTGAAAACTGGCACAACACATGGTACCAATTCTATGTATACTGAATTTGCCCCTTCTTTGGAGCAATACCAGCTGCATGGCTGTTCCGTATTGTCTTTCCCCCAGCCCCAAGAGTGGTAAAGCCGAAGAAAGCCTGAAGAGACATATAGTAGATATGGTTCCTGTGCAGCTGTTAAGCACCAATGCTAGTACATTAATGACTCTTTTTCTGTTTTTATCTTCTTTATTTTTTGCTTAGACCCTTTACTATTATTTTTTTATTATCATCTCTTGTTCATTCCCCTCTATTCTGCTGTTGTTTTGGACTCTAGCTTTCAGCTGATAGTAGAACAATACTTTTATCAGTTTTATGAATAATATAAATTTTAAACATGTTTCACGTAATTTGTAAAAAAAAAAAAAAAATCTATTTAGCTACGAGGTAAATAAAATTATTCATCATAAAAAGATTGAAGAGACTTGGAGAAAGAATACTTGTAAATTTTATAAATTATGATTGATCCTTCAATTATCAACAGTAAATGCAAGGGAAAGCCAAGGAGCAAAATTTTGGTAAAGTAAAAACAATATAATTGCATATTCAAGATGCTCAAAGGAGTTTTACACTATCTTTTAAAGAGATGAACTTTCTCCCCTTCCTTTCTCCAGTTTGTTTCTTTGAAAATTTGTTTCCGGCCTCTCCTCTGCAAACAATATGAGCAAGAGGTGTATATATCGCATAGTGATAAATATCGCATTCAGTAAAATTGTTCAACTAGTTAAATTGCCCAACTTGTTTATGAGTGAACATTGTCATAGGATTTTGGGTGTTATCATTTACAGTAACTGGAAATAAGATTTTCATGCGACTTTTGTTTTCACATTATCTATAAGGGTAAGGGTGTGAGTAATATTAAATTAGATTTTTTAAAATAAAATTTCAGATTTTAAGTCTTATGTATGAAATAAATTAATTATTTTTTCTAACAAAAATAATTAGTTATTAATAAAATTGATGAGAAGGAACCGTGTTGGTTCTAATGACAATGGTCACAAGGAATTGGATTTAGATCTGGTAGACAAAAACAAATTTGGTTAATATTCTATACAAATAGGATGGTAATAAAAAAATTGATTTAAATATGTTTTTAATATTTTAAATTTGGATAATTATTTTTTAGTCCTTTAAAAATATTTTATTAATCCCTCAAATTTTTAAAAATTATTTTTAATCTCTTTTTGTTCATTATGTTCATAATTTCATAATTTGTGATGGTTTTTATTTTTAACAATCAAAATTTATTTATTTTAATTTATTTAAAAAAATTATTTTCTGGTGATTTTAAATCAACAAAACATTTTACTCATGATTTGATGACCATTTTTTACATATTTTAACAATTTTAAAGAAGAAAAATAAAAACATGAATGTAGAATTATCATGATTTTTTATATATTATGATGATTTTAAACTGTCATAAATTATTTTAAAAAAATTAAATAAAAAAATATTTCTAATGGTAAAAAAATCACTTTAAATTATGATATCATTAACACAAAAAATGAGATAGACTAAAAATAATTTTAAAAAAATTGAAAGGCTAATAAAACAATTTTTTAAAAAACTAAAAATAATAATTACCCAAATTTAATTGAGTAAAAACATATTAAGCCTAATTTTTTTATCAGGCAATCTATTTATTTATCTATTTACTCATTTCTAAACTTTTTCTAAACATTTTATTAGTTTTATAAATTATTTGATTTTTTAAATTAGGACCTTAAATTTAAAAAATGTAATTGAGTCCTTGATCTTATATAGTTTATCATTATCAAGTAATCAATTTATTTATCTATTTATCCATTTCCAAATTATTTCAATTTTTTTAATTAAATCCTAAATTATTTGAAAATTTTAACTTACGTCCTTAAACTAAGAATAATATAAGGGTTAAATATATTTTTAAGAATTTGAATTTAGTCATTTGAAAAAAAAATCTTTGTATTTGTCCCCAAAGTTTTAAAAATACCAAATTTTAGTCATTTTCTTGACTTTGTTTATTGCTATAGTTAAATGTCACATCACGTGGTCATCCAAGTTAGTGATTATGAAATGATTTAAAATGTCATCTAAGAGCATCTCCAATAGTGATTTAAGGAAGAAAATCTTAGCTTCAAGATCTGATCTTCCTAATATCTATTATTGAAGTTGGCAGCCAAAATTTTATGTGGATATTTAGTTCTTTCACAAGAATCACCAAGATCTGCATTGTTTTCCAAAAAAATAATTTTTTTGTCTCTCTCCCCAACAGAGACCAATGAGAAGTAATTGCCACAAAGGGGGCAATTCATAAGAAAAGGAAGAGAAGAGATGAACAACAAACATAATAAAATGAAATAAATAAGTTTAAAAAAAAGGCAAATATGGGTTAATGAGCAAATCTATCTTTGCATGTTGTTGATGAGAACAAAGATGGTGGTCGCAAAGGGGAGGGAGTTGAGTGTGGCAGGTCGCATCAAAGGGAGGAGAACATAGAGATGAGGTTCGCAGTGGAGGAGGTGAGGGTTGGGGTTTGGTTCGCAGAGGGAACAAATGGTGGTGGTGGGGTTTGCAAAGGGGAGGGAGGAGAGGTTGTGTGGTGCGATAGAGGGTGGGGTGGGGTGCTAGAGGGTGAGGGATGGGGGAGTGTGAGAGAAAATAAAAAGGGAAAGAGGAGAGGGTCAATGGTGGGGGAACGTAAGAGAAAAGTGGAAGAAGAATGAGGAGTGGTGTGAAGGGTGTGGTTTAGAAGGAAAATGGGAAGGAGGATAGAGTTTGAACTCAATTTTTTTAAAAATAAAATTGATCCTTGCACATCAATTTTTTTTTAAAAAATGGTCATTGCACATCTTTTTTTTTTTTTTAAGTGATCGTTTCTTACCTTTTTTAATTGAAGAAGATTGTTCCTTACCTAGTAGCAATAAAATAAATTACTGTTGCATTTAATTTTGTTAAAAAATTATTATAAAATTAAACTTCTCATCTCCTAAAAATTAAGTTATTGGTCTCAAATTTTTTTCGCACCAATTTTCATTCTTTTTACATTCTCATTTTCTTTGTTACTTACTTAATAGATTCAAATCAATTTAATTGACATATATATATATATATATATATATATATATATATATATATATAAATTTGTTGTAAAATTATCAACAATCTCCTTCAAACGCAAATTTGTAACATCATCCACTATCTTAATAACAATAATGATGAAATTTAATTTTTATTGTTCAATGTCGATGTTTTTTATTTTTTCAATCAATGATATGTATTATTATAAGTTTAAATTATTTTGATGAATAAATATTTTAATTATTAATAATTTTTTTGAATTATTATTTTTAATTAAAATAATATAATTAATTATTTTAAAATAAATATTGAAAGGTAAGTCTCTTGCATAACCTAAAAAAATAATTTAAGATCTCAAAATGAGATGCTCTAAGTTGTAACTAATAAAAAATTAAAAATAAAATAAAATTAACTAATTAAAAAGAGAATTAGAAAACAAGTAATAAAAATAGAAGTTTGGGGAAGAAAATGTTCCTATGATGAATCTGTTCCGTTCAGATTCTATACAACTAGTTCAAGTTAAACTTAACATCGCCATTGAATTCACTCAGAGCATCGTCTCCTATCTCTTTAACAGAGTTAAAAAAGGAAAACTAAAATCTAGTATGTTTAAATTTCTTAGATCAAATACAAAGATTTTTTTAAAGGATTAAAATTAAACTTGATATATTTTCAACAAGAAAAAGAGCTATAAAGTTATCTTCATATATGATATGGAAAATTTATTAATTTTTAAAATACTAATTTTAAAATAATTAAAATGATGATTTATAATTAAATAAAAATATAAAATTATTTTACACTTACTTTCTGAATATTAAGCTGTATTTTCAAAGGATAAAAATGTCCAAAATACAATTGAATTATTAAAATTAGTTAAATCGTCACAAATTTTTTTATTGTTTGAAGTTGTTATAAACTAATTCTAGAGCCTTAATTGCAATTTTTTTACTACATCCAAGATTCAATGACAAATATTTTTAGTTTAAATACCTAATTAAAAAAAAGTTAAAAATATTCAGAGAAGTACTAAAGTTGTTATTTTAATAAACCAAACGAATATAATGGTATAATAATTTTGACCACCTTCACAAAATACCGTTACAGCAAAAAACACCATTCTCGCGTAGAATCCGGTTCCAGACAAACACGCACGCACACACTGACACTCCCACATCCAAATCCAAATCGAAAACACAAACACGCACTCTCACTATTTCTCATTCACACCGACACACGCATTCCCCGAAACGCCGTCGTTTCCCAAGCCTCGCGCCTTCAAATCCAATCCACATTCCCATCAATCAGCACTGGAGTCGCTCCAAGTGCTGAAGCCTCCCTCCCCCTCTGCCGCCGCAGCCGCCGCCTGCCAGATCCGCTTCCGCTCCCCTTCCTCCGCCGGACTCCTCGCCAACGCCGAGCTGGATCTCGAAACCACCAAAATGCTGAAACGCTCCGGCCGGCCCCCGCCGCCGACGCCGGAGTCGCTCACCGACAAGATCTACCACCTCCGGGGAGCGTTCCTGATGTTGGCGGTGCCGCTCCTCCTCGTGACGCTCGTGCTCTACGCCATGCCTTCCGCCTCCTCCAGCGAGTCCATGGAGGACTACGCCCTCACGCACCGCAAGGTCGACAATGAACGATCCACCTCCTTCGCCGTCATCTTCGACGCCGGCAGCTCCGGCAGCCGCGTCCACGTCTTTCGCTTCGACCGGAACTTGGATCTCGTCCACATCGGGAAGGACCTCGAGCTTTTCGTTCAGGTGACTCAAAATCCATGGATTGCATTTTATTTTATTTTTATCGGCAAATATTAATCGTTAGTATTGTTTTGGAAAGATTTAAACTTGCAACCTCTCCCCTTATCTTCTCCCTTCTTGAACACCCTTTTATCTCCAGATTTGTCTTTTATTTACTTCGCAATAATTTGCACTAATCTAATAAATGCAAACCAACAATTTAGTCCATAAAGTATTACACTATCTCCTAAATAGATTTTAAAGTAATGGAATTATATTAGTCAATAAAATAATGAATATCCATCAAAATAATTAATATATTTTACAAATACACTAATTTAAAGGATTTTTTTAATACTTAAAAGGACTATTTGGTATGGTTTTTAATTCTGTACTTGAGAGATTACATTTACAATTTGTTTACTTTAGGAGAGAGAGAGTGATAGTTTAGGGATGAAATCGATTGTTTTTCTATCTAATAATCTCTTCCTCGAGTTTTTGCATGATAGGTTAGTAAAGAAGGGGAAGATGGCATAAACTGGTCAATAAGTGCTTATAATATAAGAAAGAAAGAAAAAGAATCAAATTTGTTCAATAATCTAGAATCAGCTTATCCACCTTAATCTTTTATTGATGTTAGATGAAAAAAAATTCTGTACAAAAAGTTAGAATGTATAAGTTAATTGTCGGAAAGATATCAACATTCAACATCCACTCCAAATTGGGGTAGATTTGGGGTGGAAGAAGACACAGATAGGGAAGAGGTGAAGTGAAGTGAAAATGAGATAGAAGAAAAACTGTCTCTGATTTTTAACTCATGATTTTGAGAAATTTATCTGAACGACTTTATGTCAGAAAAATCTATTCTAGTCTAAACGCACAAATATTGAATTTATTTAAAATAAATCATTTATTTATGGTTAATCTATTAAAGTATTAACAACTTATACTTCACTACTTTTCCTGCCAGAAACTCGTTAACTAAGTTTGTTTATGATATCTCTCTATTTGGCCCATGAGTAGTGATGAGGTATTATACTGAATATGTGGAAATTTATGTTTGATATTTTTCTATTTTATACTGTTGTTTGTGTTTAATCATGGTATAATTTGAATGTGTCTAGGACCTAGTCCTTGAATTTTTCAAAATTGAATTCTGGTCGTAAAAGAAACATATTTTCATAAAACAAAATGTTGGTTCAAAGTTTTTATGTCAATTATGTAAAGGTTTTAACAAATGGTTGTGGACAGCGGTTTCATCGCATTCCTTGATATTGTGGGAAATTGCAAACAAATGTGGGCACAATGGTTGTTGCAGACACTCAAAAAACCCTGATGTTGAAGTCGAAACACACAGTCATCGACCTTTTTTTAAAACCTTGATCGGTGGTAAAATTTTTATGGTGTTGCAGATTAAACCTGGTTTGAGTGCTTATGCTCAGAATCCACGACAGGCAGCTGAATCTTTGATTTCTCTATTGGATAAAGCAGAGAGTGTTGTTCCTCGGGAGTTTCGGCCAAAGACGCCCGTTAGAGTTGGGGTGTGTGTTGTTTTTATTTAGTTTTTGTATTCCTATTCGTTTGGGTATCTAAAACTATTTGTATGCTAATGCAGGCAACTGCAGGTTTGAGGGCTTTGAAAGGAGATGCTTCTGACAGGATATTGCAAGCGGTAAACGTTGCTTGCTGCATCTTGTCTCGTGTTCAATACTTCTAGCATATAGTAGCCATACTCAACATTTTAAACTTATGTTGCTTCTGTGATTTTTGAATATAAGGTCCGGGATTTGCTTAAGCAAAGAAGCACTCTAAAATCTGAGTCTGATGCGGTAACAGTGCTGGATGGAACACAAGAAGGTGCTTTTCAATGGGTATGCTTTATGAACTTGTTACTCATTATTTTTAACTTCTGAACAAATTTAGACTAGAGGAGAATTGGCAAATGACAAGCTTTTAGTGACATCGAATGGATAGTTACAATGCATTTTCTCTAAAGAGCAATTCAATCTCTTTGATAATATGTAGAGAGGCCTCACTATACAAATCATCTGCAGTCACTCAAGAGATATTAAAAGGAGAAATCTATAGTCTATATCATGAAAAGGTGGGGGAAATTTCTCAATTAGAATAAATGCTTAACTCATTGATAATTTAACTCTAAGGTTGTCTGTAAGAACTATATTTTCCATCTAGTGGGATAATGTTTCGTTGTTGTAATGCGACATTGCTCTTTACTTTATGGAGAGTTGGAATTAATTGCTGATTTGTCCATTAGTGATATGGCGGTTAGACGTACAATGAGCATTAATTATAGTGATTGTAGTACTATTTTATTGTGAAACAAACTGTTAGCAACAGCATGCCTCATCAGCTAATTTTAAATGGGTTATGTGGTTGGAAATACAATTTAGAATGTTAAAGAATGCTAATCGGACCCTGGAAAGCCTGAGTTCTAACCTGTGATTTCAAGTTCTTGATATATGAAATATCAGTTCAGATACCATTTCCTAGCAACTAAAATTATACACTGCTAGAAAACATTTGCATGATTCAAAAGTGGGCTAAATTTTTTAACTTGAACTGCAAGCAAAATGGGAAATTAAGATATTGTGTACTCTCCTCTACAGTATTTTGTTAGTCTTACATTGCCTTTTGTTTTATTTTAGGTGACTATTAATTATCTACTGGGAAAATTGGGAAAAGATTTTTCAGAGACTGTTGGGGTAGTTGATCTTGGAGGTGGATCTGTTCAGATGGCATATGCCATCTCAGAGACAGATGCTGCCAAGGCTCCAAAAGTATCAGTTGGAGAGGATCCATATGTCAAGGAGATGTTCCTAAGGGGAAGGAAATATTACCTCTATGTTCACAGGTTTTTCTTCTTGCTCTTGACATGCCATTCTGAGATGTTATGTTTTATGGGAGCGGCCACTTCTGTAGTCTTTACCATGATTTTCTGATAGATAGATATTATGTAATACAATTCCATCTCCATGGTCAATAGGTTTTAGCATTTTGCTTGCTTTCAGTTACTTGGGCTATGGTTTACTAGCAGCTCGTGCAAAGATTTTAGAGGTTTCGGATGATTCTGGAAACCCTTGCATCTTAAATGGCTTTAATGGTAAATATTACTTTGGCTTTCTGCATGTCTGGTTCTAATTTGATGCCAATAAGAAGTTTCATTTTAAAACATCTTCAGGATCTTACATTTATGGAGGAAAATCGTACAAGGCTTCATCCACCCCTTCTGGTGCAAGCTTGAATGAATGCAAAAGCATAGCTCTCAAGGCTCTCAAGGTTAATGAGTCAAAATGTACACATATGAAGTGCACTTTTGGTGGGATATGGAATGGTGGTGGGGGTGATGGACAGAAAAACCTTTTTGTTGCCTCATTTTTCTTTGACCGGGCAGCTGAGGTATTTATTATTTTATTTTACCTTGGACCAAATATTAATTCCTCTATTTTAATGCAATTTTGCCATACTAATCATGTTACTTATTCATAGGCTGGTTTTGCCAATCCAAACTTACCCGTTGTGAAGGTTCATCCCGCGGATTTTGAGGCTGCAGCTAAGCAAGCTTGTAAAACAAAACTTGAAGATGCCAAATCCACTTATCAACGTGTTGAGGAAGGGAACCTTCCATATTTATGCATGGATCTCTTATACCAGTATACATTGCTTGTTGGATTTGGTAGGTTTTGTGCTGGTGTTGGAACAGTTACTGCGTGATAATTGATGTTTTCTGTAAAATCTTTTACTTTTTTGGGGTCAATCTATCTCCAAAATCTTGAGTAATGGTATGTATTATTGCAGTACTGATTGGATTCATATGTTTGCAGGCCTAGATCCATGGCAACAGATTACATTAGTGAAGAAAGTTAAATATCACGATGCTTTTGTTGAAGCTGCATGGCCCCTAGGCAGCGCCATAGAAGCTGTATCATCTACATAATGACAGACACCAGTAATGATAATTACTCACCTGAAATCTTCTGGGATGAGTTTTATCACAAGTTCTTTTGAGGTGAAGTTGCCTCCATTCATAATGATCAGAAAATTGCTATCAGGTCAAATTGGAATTAAATATGGGGATACATTTCAAGAATAACAAGAAGATAGATTCTTTATTTTCATTTGTAATTATTTTACATAAGTATCTGATTTTACAGTTTTGGAAGACTGATTCAATTCATTTTGTTCATCTAATTTTTGCAGTCTTTAGAGATGATGAACATAACGGTGATGGGGTAGTATTTTTTTTTTTTTTTTTGTTGATTCATGATAATAGTTAATTGAGCAAATTACAGAAATCTCTCCAAGGTTTAATCATATAACGCATACATCTCTTTTTCTTTTTTTTTTTCATCCTAAAAAAATCCCTAATTTTTGCCTTATATCCCCTACACCCAAGTGCCGTAAGCTCTGTTTAATTTATGGATCATGTAACAGGCATGTGCGTTTTCTTTCCTAAAATACCCCCACCAAAATTGTTTTGCAGTCAATGAAAATTTCCAAGAGACTTTACCAACAATTTTGTAAGAAGCAGCATCAATTTTTGAAAAGAAATTGCTACATGATTTTTGTAAGAAGCAGCAATTTTTGCTAAAAGAAATTTCCAAGAAACTTTACCAACAATTTTTTTCAATTTTTTTTGTAAGAAGCATCATCAATTTTTGAAAAAAAAAAGAAGCTAAAAATTGACATTTTTTTATTATCTGAAGGGAGTATTTTTTTCATCACTTGTCAAACTCATAATTAATTTGTTGGGACAATGCTAACTACACCCTAACTAGGGGTGTTTTGCTTGATTTGGTTCGATTTTTTATCAAAAAGTTATCGGAACCAAACTTAAAAAATATATGTAATTTGGTTTGGTTCGATTTTCATTTAAAATAAAATTTGAACCAAATCAAATTAATATTTTGTAGTTTGGTTCGATTTTATTTTTTGTGATTTTTACTACAATATTATTTCATTAAAATTTATATAATTTCTTTTCATATTTTAAATATAGTTACATTAAAAAATTGTTAATAACAATCTATGAAATTTATTAATGTGTTTAATTTTCTACAATAAAAATATGCAATATTTCATATATTTTAAACTAATATATCTTTAAAAAGTTGTACAAACTGCATAATACTAAAGTAATATAAGTGTTGCAGTTTGAATCAAAACAAATCAAATCAATCTATTTGAAAAAAAAAATTCAAACAAATCCAAAAAAAATTGATTTAGTTTATTTTTTATTTTTTTGCGGTTTTCAATTTTGTTATGTAACAGTTTGAATTTGAACACCCTTATGCCTTACCTTAATCATGTTTGTTTTTATTCCTTCAATTCCAAAATAGTCTTTAAATTATTATTTTTTTAGGAGAAGTCTTTAAAGTTATGTTATGACACCCAAATTAAGAAATACTTAATTGATATAAATATAGACTCAAATATTCTATTTTTTTCAACTGCTATGTCATAAATTATTCTACAAATTCTCATATTTTTCCAACTACTTACATTAATAAATAAGAGTAATATTTGGTTAGTATGAAATGAAGAAAACAAAAAATGTTATTTTTAATGGTTGGTGTCGGTTTTCAATGCAAATATTGCTTGATTCTCCTAATCATATATAGGGGTACTGTTGAAAAAAATAACTACAAGGACTAAAGTTTTGAAAGATATTGTGATTGGTGGTATTTATCAGAATGATGAATATTGTGAGACTGATGCATAAAAATATTTTTAGTAGTAGATTTTAAATTTAGACTTTACACCACTTTTTGGTGGATCTTATAATGTCAGGTATGATATAAGATTTCTTCATTTTCTTTTTTTTAGTGTTAGATCTTATTTTGAGATCTTAAAAAGAGAGAGAGTAAAAAAATTATTATTTGTTGAACACTGTGCATATCTTTAGATTTCTTCTATAATAACTTATTCTCCATATTAAAGATATGTTCATCTTTTTTATTAGAAGATCTAGTAAAAATAAAATCTTAAATTTAATATCCTTATTTAAGATCTAACACTAAAAATACTCTAATAGATAATATATTGTGTAATATATAATGCATTTATTTGTTGATCGACTACACAATGCATATTGTGAATTGCATAAGTTGTTATTTGTTGATTTTATAATGTATACTTCATAATGCATATTAAGTTCCACATCTTCTACGTTTTTGCAACAGGGACTAGATTGATAAGTTTTAAACTATAGAGATTAAAATGAAAAGTAATTATAACTATAAGGATAAAAAGATATTTAAACTTAAAATAATACTAATTTTATATCCGTAATTATTATAGAGTATACACTAATTTATAATTAGATAATAATTAGATAATAGTATAAAATCTTTTATCCTCTAAGTATATGTATTATTTTCTCATAAATTTTACTGAACATATCTATTATCTAAACGAAAATTCGTGCCCTATGTGGATAAAAGAATAAAGTTACATTGCAATAGTTTGAGGTTAGGTGGGATGCATTAATCGTTACAGCAATGGAACCTTCTCAAAGAATTATCTCACTAATTTCTTAACAAATGATTAATATTTTTCACAATTTTGAATCCAACTAAAAAACTTATATTACGTAATTAATACTCATTCAGTCATTTGCTTGATGTAAGAGTTACGTCAGATAATTCTTTATTTTTTTTGTACACAGTTTTATTGTTGTATAATACTACTACTATGTAATTCGAAAACAGAAACTGAGAACACTGCTAGCTGCAAAGGTACTTTGACAAGGGATAAGTGCGATTCTTTCTTTGGATTAGGTAAGGTGCACGTGGAAAACTACATGAGTGTGGCAGGTCAAGATTTTTATGGCAGATTGGACTAACCAAACACCATGAATTTCAATTACTTGGAACGGTGCCCATATATGTCCCTTGACTAGTTTGGAGCATATACTTTTCAGAATATGATACAGTCAAACTTTCTAACAAACTCACTGTTTCATCGAAGGAATTCTTTTCAAGTTGCCCGAAGTCGTGTAGAGATGGAAAAGAAGAGTGAGAACGAATCGGGGTTTGAGGCATTTGAATATTTGATGTATATCCAAAATTTAAAGTAAGTGTCATTTTCATATTTATTATTTTTCTCTGTTTATACATCTTCGAGGAGAAGTGAAAATTGGGAAACTTTGAGCCCTTGTTTAGTATAATGGAGTAGAAAAGAATCAAATAAAATTGAAAATAAACATTTAAATTAAAATACTGTGATAAATGTCTAAGTCTCAATAATTTTAAATTTTTTCTTTTCAGTTTTTTGGTGCAACTTCTAATTGAAGGGTAGGTAAGACTAAATTTTGGATGGAAAATTAATTTTATAATGGATTTAAAAGATCAAAGTTTGTGAGATATTTCAATGATTTTTTAAGGAATTAAAGGTTTTAATTATAATAGTTAAAAAAATCTATTATTTATCCTATTCTTTTAAAAATTTAAGACACAATTCACATTTAGAGATTTAAGCAATTAAGTTTTAAGCAAATCTCATTCTCATGGTCCACATTCCACACAAAGAGAATGTAGTGTAGATTTTGAGTGAAAGAGGTTTTGCAGCTATCTTTTCACAAATTCATGTATCCAATTATTATTTTAACATAATACAAACTGATTTGCTAGTTGCTATCTTCCTTTAGCAAAATCTAATTTGATATCTATTTATTCTAGCAACTACAAGTAGTAGGAATAAAAAGTACCAAAGAATTTTACAACAACTCAAGTAGGCATGATATTCAAACAATTAAGTTATATTTCTTATCAATTATTTATAGTTAAATATACATATATGCATAGCAACTAGTAGTGTAAATATACAAGCTAATTTGTTAAATTTTGAATAAAAGAATATTCAACTGGATGCTTTGACACTCCTTTCAATAATGTAAGACATGAATTTTTTATTGTTTTTCTTTTGTCGTGTAGTTCTTTTTTCTTCTTTGTGTACGAGGATTGAGAACAAAAAATTGATGTTACCGGACTACACGGGAAGAAAAAACCAACAAGCTAGGGTTGTGTGTGTATCCACCAATATATAAAAATGAAACATGTAAAGTAAGGAACATATTCGGTCACAACAAACCTTCTAAATCCAATATTCTTAATTAATAGTTTTGCATATATATAACTTTCTTTATCTTTAGCAATAAGGTTACCACACATCTAATATATTCTCTTTATTAAATTCTATGAAGTAATATTAAAATAATATAAAGTCTATATACAATGTACGTAATGTGAGCATATCACTGATATCAGTGCTATTTTTTATGTGAATGAAAGCAATGGTCCTTTTAGAAATCAAAATCCAAGCATTAGGTGCTTCTTCTGACCTCACAGCTGATACAATAGTCCAATAGTGAAACAAACGTGTGCCTTCAAAAATACCCAAAATAGTATATATGGAGACGGCTTAGTTCGAAAAAAGCATCTTTGAAGAATAATTATTAATTCAGTCAAAGAGTTGTGGATAACCATGACCGTTTTTTAGAAAGACATTTTAACATAATTGCATTTTCAAAGTGTTAATTTATTTCAAATTATTTTTTCTAAGTATTTTAGGAAAATAAAAAGACATAACCTTTGTTCACTTTATATCTCCTTTTATATATATATATATATACACACACTAAAATAAACAAAAGAATATTAAGGGAGTAATATAATTATATAAATTTATTTTTTAAAAATTAATAATATCTAATTTTTGTAACATGACAATATATTACTGATATCCAGTGTGATTCAATTGACAACGTGAGTTAAACTTGTAAAGAGAAATTATATAAGTTTTATTTTCGTAAAACACATTATTGAACAGCCTGATGATACTTTAAATATAATTAAACTCTGAATGAAATATTAATTTCATTGAAAAATCAAAAGTCTTAAGTACGGCTTTAACACTTTTTTAAGAATACATTATCTTAACACGAAGAGAGTAGAACCCAATAATTAATTCATTCATGCATTCAAATTTGGTGAGATGCACTTGCCACCAACTCGGCAAGTTCGGTAAGTTATATTTTCTGGGAGAAAAAAGGACATAAACCTGAGTTTAAACTTTCAATTCACTTAGTAGAAGCAATTAATGTCACCGACTGTGGATCGAGATGAACCCAGACAGTGGACAACAAAACAAGGAACACGTTCACACCATTTGTAGGAATGACAACTAGGCGAAGCATGCATGCATGGCCTGAGAAATTTGATATGTCGTATCTGATGTTTTAATGGAACTGTACCATACGACCCATAGGCTTGGCACGAGTTCGGCACGTGATGGCCCCTATTACCCAACGTGCGGACCACGAACCCGACACACATGTTTGATACCAACGGTTCCCTACAAACTCACACACAGAGGAGGGATGGTTGGCCAAGGTGACTCTAATTACGACACATTCTCTTCAATCTCAGAATGTGTATATATAGATCCGAGAGAGATATTTCAAATACATTTATTGATCATAACAATAGGTAAATAAACACTTTAGAGTATCACTAACTTATTTATCGAAATCTCTTTTATATGTATTTTTTTCCACCTCAATATCGGATATCGAAGATTTCATTGAGAAAAAAAGAATCATACAACTCCATTGGATCTCCTCGGAACTCAACAAGAACAAAAACCAAGAGATATATACTACATATATAATAAATAACTTTGTTGATTTTAGCTGAAGAACGGAAGAAATTAAAGGAACTAGGGGATAAGATAGCTAAGTGTTCTACAAAGAGAAATTAGGTCATGCAACCAACTCTAGATTTAAATGCTAATTTTCATTAGATTTTATTTTATTACTCATTTATTCAATAAGTTAGAATAACTTTTTTTAGCATATAATTTTTTTGAAAAATATATTGTATTATTTGTTAAGTATATACATAGAGAGTTTATTTTTACCATGCATCTCATAATTTACAAAAAAAATATAAATGCTTTTACAGATTCATTGATTTAAAAATATACTTATTAGTTAAAAATAAGTAAGACTTTAGGTCAATTTTAAAAATTAAACATAATAAATTGGTCTATTAAGTATATATTATTATTATTATTATTATTAATTTTTTTATTAAAATTTTGAAAATTACATACTTATTAATTTATTTAAAGGTTTAAGTCTATTGATTTTCTTCATATAAATTTAAGCCTATTAATTAGCTCATTTGGAGTAAGAATTTTTACTTATTCAAAATGTTTTATTATAAAATTAGCTTTTGAGATAGAATTTTGATGTCAGACTTACAAAAAAGGAAGGTATTGTATCACGTAAATAAACTATATTCAAATCATAGATTTGAAAATCCTTGCGAATTTCCATTAATTCTTAATAATTAGGCTAAAAATTATTGAGAAACATCACTTTAATTTATCCACAAGGAGACCATGCTGTGCAAGCTTTTAATTACTTGTGCATCATAATTTGAGCAATAATAAAACTTTCCTTTCTAATAATTAAGCAAAACTATTGAGCAGTCAACCAAGTAGTTTTTTAAACCACTTGAAAACTACTCGGGATATTTTTGAGTTTATGGGGATATGTGGCTTTGCAATAAATTGACAACAATTCAGTAATCACAAAATTGGATTATACTCCATTCTAGTTCCATGAATGCCATCTGGACCATTTCGATCATTTGGTTCTGCTTGAAGAATATCGTTTTCGTTTAAGATTTTGAGAATATACATGAATCATATCTTATTTGCATCTTCATTATTTTTCAAGTTTTTTCGTGATGACGATGAGTTCTGCTGCAAATATAGCCAATATTTTTGCTATGAAAATTAAAAAAAAAAAACAAACATGCACACACTTTTGTTGGGCGATTAACTGGATTCATGTAATGCATCCAATTGATAATACTTGTAGGGTTCCAACAAAAAAAAAAGTTGGTCAGTGGTAAAAAATTATATGACAAAAATCTTGATCTGGTATGTTTCCATTTTCTCATTTACAACATAATAACAACTACTTTCACTGACCGAAGATATATACTTCATGAGAAAAAAAAACAATGCTTCATTAATTTTCCAAAATGACAAATAATATTTTTTTTACTAAAACGTCATATAAAATTAAAATGACGAAGCATTTAATATTTTTAAAATCAAGTGGATAATTAAGGCAAAACAATTATTTGTTCAAGATTAATCATCAATTCAAATGTAATTAAATTAGGGTTAAATCAATAAAACTTAAATATATATATATATATTTATAAAGTTTTATGATATATTAAATAATAGTTTGATATAAAATTATAAGAAAATTCAGTTAAATAAAATTTTCTAAAAAATCTAACCGATTTCCAATCCAAGCAATTAAATTAACCGTTTTGCTACAATTCTCTAAACTGTATGTAGTACATATGCATTTAATTACAGTATTCAAAATTAATTTTAATAAAATCAATTTTATCCTACTTTATAATAAACGGTCCTGAGTAGCTATGTGCGCCACCATTTCCTAAGAATCACGGCAAAGAGAAGATGCCACCCACCAATCATTTCTACTTGAGTTTGGTGGACACGTGTCACAAGCTTATCTCAGGTCATAGATTTGCTAGAAACGACAAAATAGAAGTGTGACTTATTTGTAGAACAAGCCAATAGGGTTCATTGGTGTGCCAATGTGTCCCTCTTTCTCTCTCTATCAAGCTTTGTGCTTTGGCCTAATCTCTTTCCACATTTGAGGACAAATTCCAACAGCCATAAAAGGCCTTACACCCTCTTCACACCCCAAAAAAAAATTCCAATCCTCTCTCAACTCTCAAGGTTTGGCTTTGTGTCTTTGTGTGCTCATTTTTCACTAAACACCAACCAAACCTCAGACACAAACATTCTTAATTTTTATTTTTTGTTATTATTTTCTTTGTTTGTTAATTACTTATATTAAGCATCATGAAAACCCCACAATCCAATAACTTGCCACCAGGATTTAGATTCCACCCTACAGATGAAGAGCTCATTCTTCACTACCTAAGGAAGAAGGCTGCCTCTGTTCCTTTGCCAGTTTCCATCATTGCAGAGGTTGATATCTACAAGTTTGATCCATGGGAGCTACCAGGTTTGTCTATGTTTAAATAAGATCTATATTCTTTTTTTATATTTTAAAACTCATAAAGATAAGAATTGCTTTAATATCTAGAAAAAACTTATGGATTTTGATATAATTATTTTTATAAAGATTGAACACACTAGAAAGTTTTTCAATAATAGAATTAAAATCCTTAAATTTTCTATAATATCATAGAATTTCTCTCAAGATATACCATGTCAAGTCAGGTTGACGTGTGTTATTCATGTGCATTAGAAGAGTTTAAATTTTCTTTTCTTCTTTTTGTATGGTGTGTGATGTGGAAGATTGATGTTTTTTTGTTTGTTGTACGTGGATCTTCAACAGCTAAGGCCGCGTTTGGGGAGAAAGAGTGGTACTTCTTCAGTCCTAGAGACCGGAAGTACCCAAATGGAGCGAGGCCAAACAGGGCAGCAGCTTCAGGGTATTGGAAGGCCACAGGCACTGATAAGAACATAGTGGCATCACTGCCAGGAGGAGGGGTTAGAGAGCACTTTGGTGTGAAGAAGGCTTTGGTGTTCTACAAAGGAAGACCCCCAAAGGGTGTCAAGACCAATTGGATCATGCATGAATATCGCCTTGTTGACACCAATAGACCCATTAGGATCAAAGATACCTCCATGAGGGTGAGTCCCCCCACACTACACACTTATAAATGTATTTTAATTAACAACATTTTCAATTTTGCATGACAACTAATAAGAAATTCAAGAATATGCAAAACTTCATCATGGATCATATTGTCAAGTTTATTGGAACTTTAGTATATTTTTAAGTTTTGATTAGTTATATTTATAAACAGTGTTAAAAATTTCTCATTCTATATATCATATAACTTTGAAATATCTGATTTATGGAAAGTGAACAATTTGTTTTAGAGAATAAAATAAGCAATATATTCTTGCTTGCTAATGAAAAGATTAATTAACACATGTATAATAAATTATACGTGTTAGAATATCAACTTTTTTATTTATCAATCACTGAAATTATTTACTCACTTTGAAAGAGGACAATCCTATTTCAAGACTTTTGTTGATGTTGTTTTGAAAAATGCTTTTTATAGCTAAAAAGTATCACAACTTTTGTTACTTTTATTCTCTAGTCTTTTTTATTTTGAAGGAATATTTTCCATGTGTATAAGAAACGAATAAATAAATAGATGAATACATATATGAATTAATGATTCAATATTTAAACAACAAATTATATATTATTTTGTTTGTTTAGTTGGATGACTGGGTTCTATGCCGGATATACAAGAAGACCAAACATGCTGTAGCTCCAACCACAGAGGCAGCATCATCAACACTGCAAGTGATCAATGAGCAATTAGATCAAGCAGAAGAAGAGGAGCAAATCAAAGACACCCTTTTACCAATTTTGAAGAACAACACTACTCTTGTCCCTCCTCAACAAGCCACACTACTCATGTCTCAGAAATCTTTATCCTTTTCCAATCTCTTGGATGCCACAGATTACTCCATGCTCAGCACCATCTTATCTGAGAATAACCACTCCAATAATTACCTTACTCCAATTGAAGCCTTATTCAATAATTGTGAGAATCTGGATCAGGAAATTACCCCCCAAAATTACTACAACAACAACAATACCAATAGCTACTTGTTTCAGAAGAACCCTTCCCACATGGAAAACATGGCTAGGCCAAAACGCCACCTTTCAAACATGGATAATGAGGACAACATGCTATTATACCCTTCAAAGAAATATCAAAGTTCCTCTTGCAATTTTCCTAACACTAATCACATGTTCAAGCAGCCACTCATGAGTCCTCAATATCTTCCATTTCAGTGATAAATAGCCAAAAAATTACACGAGTCGTATAAAGAAAAGAAAAGAAAAAAGGTTAGGGAGAAAATAAAAATGAAAAAAAAAGTAAAATATCTACTAGTTGAATGTGCCGCATGGTATCCACATCAACCTGTTCACTAGGTAAGGATTAGCACACAGAAAGATAGCAATTATTTTCTTTTACTTTTTTCTTTTTCCCTTGTTGAAAAATGATGAAAAGAGGTTTCATTGGATTAGTGAACTGTTTGATACGGAATCAGAAAGCAAGGTTCCACTGTTCAAGAGTCCAAAAAAAAAAAAAAACCGATGTGGGGAATCACAGACAAATCGTGTACAAATTAAAATGTTAATTTGTACGTGTTGGATTGGGAAATTAGTTTTAATTATCTGTACTTTTGTAGACTTGGGATTGGTTGTATTATGATATTATTACATTATTTTTTGGGAATGGCTTTAAATTTTCTTTTGGATTTGCACTATCACCATTTTCCATTTATATGTATAACAGTGCACCTTTTTCAGTATGTTTTATCACCATATTCTACTGCATTACTTTATTGAATTCACAGTGAACATATAGCTAGATTTAAAAAATTATAAGAATGGGTATATATATATAAGAATATGTACATCTAAAAAAATAACACATATATCTCCCCAAAAAATTAAAATACATGTAAACATTCAAAATCAAAAGTCAAATTAATAATTAATCAAATATATTAAAAAAGGAGCAATAATTAAAATTAAATAGTTTCTATGTATTCGTAATAATTTTCATTTTATTCTTTATATATGAAAAATGTTGTGTTTTAGAAACTAAAAAGTATAATAATGTATAATATGCATTCCCAAGTCAAGTCCAACTTTGCTACATGCATATATATATTGTTCAAATCAAAACATTGAGTTTGTGGTTGTGGTTGATTTAATGAGTATTTTGTAAAAGTAGTGTTATTTATTTGCGATATCTTTAAAAGAAAAATATAATACAGTGATATCAATCTTTCGTTTTGGTAATTTTTTTATATATATTCAAAATAATATATTATATAATATCTACTTGATATAGCCTATCAATGATATAGTATATTTTCTATATACCGTACATGTACAATTTTCATTTTTTATTATTTATAGATTGATGGGTTAAATACAAAGCACTGATTCATTAAATAGTCTGTTTTAGACTTTAGTTATATAGTATGCGACTAACCAAACCCACAATATTAGTTGGCGCCTAGGTATGACACACGCATATGTGGAATTCTAAATAATTAAAATAATTGTTTTTTGCACAATAGTTTATTTTTGGTATTTTCTTCTTTTGGGCACTAGCTTTTTCAAGCTAGCAATTTGTGCATATTATTAAGTTATGTGTGCCATAATTAAAAGAACTTACTATATCATACAAGTCCGAGTGAATCTGATAAAAACACAGGTGAATTAATAAATATTTTTTTTATATCTTATGTTTAAGAAGTTAAGGAAATAAAAAAAAAGTATAATAAATAATTTTTCTATTAATGATATATAAAAATTATTTATTTTCTAACCAATTTTTTATTTATTTTTAAAGCGTTTTTATCTTATGCACTAGGTGGATCTAAATAGAAACTCACCTTAATTGTAAATAATAAACATGTAACAGTAATAATACATGAATTGCATATCTTCAAGCTTAAATAATTAACATGTTGTGATTAAAATATTCTAATATTAATGTGACCGAGAGATCTATATTAATTAGTTGAATAAGGTACTTAAGTTATTGATTATGTTTGACGAAATATTTAAGTAAGTTTTGAGTTTTTGTATAGTTGGAAAATTTATTTGATTGTTTGGTAAATAAATTTTTTAGTATTTTTTTAAATACTAATTGAAGTAACATTTTATAAAATGTTAATTTTTAGTTTTTTATATATTATTCTATTTTTATTCTCGATATATTTATTAATTTTCTTGATATCTTTTTAAAATAAATTATGATATTATTTGTTATTTTAATATTTTTAATTATTTCAACAGTTAATTTTATCAAATACTTCTAATTTAATAAGCTAATTTTTCAATTCCTAACTAATTTTTTTAACTTTCAATTAATTTTTGAACTGATTTTATTAAACATAGTCATTATCAATTTTTTATACTTATTTTTGCTTTCTAGGTATTAGCAAAAGAAATCTATGAGAATAGAGTCCTCTACAAGCGTGCATCATCATCGATGATTAATTAGTTATATTTTTTTCTGATGACTTGATTAATTAGTTATACATCTATTATATAACCATGCATCAAGTCTGGATTGCTCGATATTTAAAAGATATTTATTAATTAAGGTTGCATCATGCATGATGGATAATTCTTAAGTATGTTGCTAATGCTACCCTTTTTTTTAGTCTTTCTTGTGTTTAAGACGAACTTTGATTCCTTTCGTTAACCAGAAGAAATAAGAACAAGGGATGTAACAAACACTCATATCTCGTATACATATAGTAAAGAGAAGGATTTAAGGAGATATCTCTTCCACTAATATATGCATGTTCACATTAGTATATATAACTATTATTTGTTGGTTAAAAATATGTTTAAGAATAGATTTTTAAATCCATACTCAGTGTTTAATATATTTACATTATTTAGCAGAGATCGATTTATCGTATAACTGGTATCATTTTTCTTGCTGGTGATAACTGGTATCAAATATCAATTCAATTATTAAGTTATAATTATTTATCATGATAATCCTTCTTACCGATTTTGATAAAATAAAACAACAGTAATCATCATTTTGGATTAGCTGTAAAAAGACCATTATAATAATTGATTATTTAAATAACTTTGATATTTTTTGTCAAAAATAAAAAATTTATATTTGAATATATATCATATATGTTAGATGAAAGTGATTTTTTAAATTATCTATTTCATTTAAGTTATCTAGAAAATTTTCTTTTATATGAAAATTACAAATAAAAAATAAGAAGTTATTTTAATAGTTTGTTTTGTATCTAAAGTGAACTTTAATTATTAATTATTCTCTTTCCAAATATTAATTAATTAAATGAGAAAAATTAAGTAAAAAAAGAGATGATTACTCCTAATAAGGGTATTTTATTTTAGAATGGTTGAATAATATTTTGGTCCGAATAAAATAAGAAGTTTGTATTTATATTTCCTTATTATGTTGTATTTGTTACGAAATAAATAACGCAAAAAGGAAAGGGGGGAGCGAGCAAGAGTTGGGGATTGATAGGATTCTCAGTCATTTAGCAACACCGAAAGAGTAAAAATACTTTAAAGAAAAAATGAGTCGATCACATCATGCAACATTTCTACTCTGAAATGCGAAGACGAAGAATAGAAAAAAAAAAAAAAAAACATTGTGCTTGCATCGTTACATAGTTACGCCTTGTTTTTGTTTCCTCTACTAAATAAATAAGACACTGTAAGGGTCATTTAATCGATAATGCTCTCGCATAATTCATTATATGCCATTAGGGACGGATTTAAAAATCTATTCAAGGGGTGATTTGTTTTTATAATTATTTAAATATCTAATTTTTAATAAATAATTATTTATTATTTTTACACGTAAAATTGAATCCAATTTTTATTTTAAATGATAATAACTTTAACTTAAACTGTTATAGTAATAATAATAAGCACATAATTAATTTGCATTGGTTATAACCTTAATTATTATAATAATAATTAATTTTACACTAAATAACCTTAATTATTATAAAGAAACCTTAATCATTATAATAATAATAATATATAATAAATTTAATACTAATTAATTTACAAATATAAAAATATATACATGAAAAGTGTTGAGGTTGAAGAGGGATATGGTCCTTGATCAGTTAAAAACATCCATTTTATAAGATTAAAAGGCTAGTTAAGCTGGTTATGTTGAGGGAGTAAGGTAATACATGTGAGACAAAGTGGTTATACTGAATAGAGACACACCATTGGCCGGTTCAAAGCCAAAAATGCCGTCGTTTCTGTACTTAATTTCCGTATTTCACTTGGGTCAGCTGTGACATGATGCCTATTGCCTAGGCCATCTTCTCCCAAGTCCCAAGGCTCCTTACTCACTTTTTCTATCTTGCCAAGTCACCAACTTTTCCTATTTCAAACACAACAAATAAGGTAAGACCTTCTTCCTCAACTCCAGTGCCACCTTCTTCGTTATCTTACCACTCTTCAGATGTTCTATTGCTTTCTCAAGTAAGTTGCATTTTTATTTTTTCTTTTACCCTAACTGGCTTTTCTTCTGGACTATGCTTAGGGGCATTCTCTAATAGGTTGGAAAAAAAAAACTTGAATAAATTCTTATGGAGTCACATAGACTGATTTTTTTTCTTTTTGGTAAGTGGAGAAAATGCTGTATCATATTTCACACCAGCAATAATTCTAGCCTCACTCAAAAAAACTTTAAAAGGTATTCATCCTTGCTAAGAAGTTTTGAAACATCAACACCTGTTTCTTCCAATTTATCCCTCACAATGTAACAAACCAATGTTCAAAACTCTGCTAAGAGGTGTGTCCATATTGAGTGTCTTGATAAAAGTTTGCCTCTTGTGAAGGATAGGATACTTGTGGGGAACAAAAATAAAATGGAATAATCATTAGATTAAGTTTAATATAGCTATTTCGAAGCCCACCAGCTTGTGGATTTTTAGTTTTCTAACTATTTTAGCAAGTTAGATAGGCACCTTTTACTACAGAGGATCCTGTGGCATGTGTTTCACACTAAAGGGGCAGTGCTTTCAACCAAACAGAGGTGTCAAACCCTATATATTGTCATGCCTTTGATTACTCTGGTAAATTTGATGTTAAGAGCAAAGATATAAAACCAACAACTGTTTGAATCTTTTTGCTTGTTAGTTTTTCATAGATTACACTGTGCTTGTTGTTTCTTCTTTGTGTTGACTTGTTGGTCCACTACTTTAGTGTCCTGAATTTATTATCTTAGCTTCTGAGAAACTCAATTTGTTTCTTTTTTTTTTTTTAACTTTTCAGCTCTACAATTACATGCTTATAAGACATTCAGACTGTTGTTGTTGGTGTGAAATATGTGATATGTTATATACTTATATCCATTACCATAGCAGTGTGAGCTAAATGGTTCTGCTACATTGTTCTTTAATTTTTATAACCCTGTGAATGCTTATTATTTGTTGTGATTACTCATGAATCATTATTAGTTTCAAGGTGGTTTCTCTTGTTTAGTTGTTCATTTTTGTTATGTGATGTAGTTTGGCTAACACCTCTCATGATGGATGTTTCTGCTGAGAGACATAAACACCGGGTCATCACTAAGGAATTGAGAGACATAAAGGCCGGTGTGGTTTTCATACAGCAGCAGATTGCATCCAATCGTCGGTCACTGGACATGATCATGGATACCCTGCGAAACTTTTCACTGCATAACACGGGCGTCGCTCAGGGCCCGTTCCATTGTCCTACAGCAGAGGAGTTTCAAGCCTATGCTGCCTGGCCTGGGGACCAGGTTACTTTTCTGGAGGGGAACGAGCACGGCGAGGAGGAGGAGGAGGAGGATGGCGAAGATGCCGAGTCTGAGGAACATGATCATCATGAGGAAACTAGTGAGGACGAGGAGGAGGAGGAGGAGCAGCAGCATGGTGTGTAGCATATGGAGCCCCCCCTGATTCTCTTTTTTGTGTTGTGGGGTTTTTAGTTTTTCTTGGACTTTAGACTCATGTTCTGTTTACTTTTAGTTTATGTTTAGACTTTAGACTATGTTGTGATTGTGTTTAGATTCATGTTTTAGTTTTGGGTTTATTATCTTTTTGATCCTTCATGTTGGTGGATTTTCATTTTTTAGTCCTTAAAAATTCTAAACCAGGTACCAAAAGTGAAACTATTTTTTTTGGGGACTAAAAATGAACAAAAATTTGAGGGACTAAAAATAGAAATTTACACACATATAGAAGTGGACCCAAAAAGATAATGAACCCGTTAGTTTTAGTTGATGTTTAGACTATGTTGTGATGCACTATTGTGATTTTGTGGTTATTTTGAAGTCTATGGATTTTGGGGATTTTGCCTGTGGATGTTTGATGTTTGATGTTATCCCCTTTTTTGGATTCATTTTGAACATGACCGTCGATCCATTGGTGTTTTAATTTCTATGAATTGACTGACGTATGCGTTTGTGGGCGATAATGTGGTTATCATAGCCTTGATACATAGTTGAACTTAGCGCGATTAATGGATGTGGCATGATAACTTTGGAATATGTCAACTGAATGCCTTAGCTTGAGTTACTTGTGACTGTGAGTCCCTTGCGTCTTGATTGATAAATTCCTGGTGAGTAATTTTTGGTCGGCATAAATTCCTTGTGAGATTGGCCAATTCGATCGTGAAGTGAACCCCTAGCTTAAATCTTTTCCTTGTGATGCCCCTTGAGCATGAAAATAAATTGTTCATAACCCTAGCTATGAGCCTAAAATGAAAAACAATGTTCTACCCACATCTTAGGGATAGGAGAACATTAGTTTGAGCCAAAATTTGGGGGAAATATTTACGAGGATTGAAAGTGATAGAACACTTGAAAAAAAAAACTGGTTAATGTTTAGACTCACATTAATATACTGATTTTTTCTACATATAGGGGGTTTATGTTGATGCCGTATTGGAAATCTCCTATATTTATTTTTGATTGATAAAATATTATTTTATTAAAATTTATATACTTTTTTATTTTTAAATTGAACTATATTAAAAATTACTGATAATAATTTATAAAATTTATTAACATGCTAAAATTTTTATAAAAATAATTTATCAAATTTTTATCTATTTTAAACTAAATAATAGATCTTAAAAAAATCATATGAAAAAAATGATATATATTATAAAATTTTATACATATTATTCCTGAAAAAAAAATTATACTTAACACTAAAAAATATTCAATTGATATACGTATAACATTAAAATAATATAAATATTAATTTGAGTGTTGCAATTTGGTTCAAATTATAAAAAAACAAATAGCAAATTAAATCAATCGATCGATTAAAAAATATCATTCAAAATTAAAAAAAAAACAATTTAGTTTGATTTTTTTTTTTTATTTGGAATTCATTTTAATTTTGATAACGTTGAAAATGGAGTAGTAAAAAAAATGGGCAATTTAAATAATAATTAAAAAGGGAAAAAAAATGCTGCTTCCTACCCTAGTGAGTAGTGAGTAGATACGAACAGCACCACTCGTGGCCGCGCCACTTGTCGTCGTGTTCTTGCCGCACACCACTTCGTTGCGCCATCTTCTTTCAACAGTCAACCACAGCTCTTCTCCCACTTTCCCTAACTTCGAAGCCACCAACTTTTCATTTTTCAAGACAAAAGGTATGAGCTTTGCTTCTTCACGTTGTTACAACAACTGCTATGTTCACACATTTAACTGCTTTCTTAAGCAAGTTACGTTTTTTTGGGTTTTACACTAACTGGGTTTTCTTAATTTTGATACCTTTTTGCTTGAACTTTGTTAGTCGCACTTGCTTCACAATGAAAATTTTCATGGTGTGGTGGTTCTTAAATCTCAATGTTTGATGTACGGACTAGACTCGTAGCTTTAGATTTTTTTTATTGAAATTATATAGTATAGCGATCAACTATTGTGAGTGATGGAATATCTCCAAAAACATGGAAGAATAAGAAAAGGGATCGGAATAAATTGAATTTGAAGCTGTGTAATGGATTTAGTTTCACCCTTGAATGAAGAAACGGAGGCAAGAAAAAGAAAAATACAACACTCAATGTCAATGAGACTACAATTAGAATGAATTTTTTTTGGTTGTTTGCCTTCTTTTGCATTCTTTTGTGCTAAGTGATTATCACTGGCATTATTGTTACAACCTGTTGGTGAAATGTGTGGTCACTGTTGGTTTGTTTCTGATCTCTATTGTTATTATACTTTATTTTATCATTTCTGAAAGCATGATAAACGTTGATTATAAGATCTAAATATTTAAGTTCTTGTTTGAATTGTTCTGGCTATTTTAGCTAGTTAGATGGGCACCTGAGGCACATGTTTCACCGAAGGGGCACTCCAGTTTCCACTTTGTACTTATAATTATGAGGTTTCTCAAAACTCCTGCTTTGCAGGAATGGTGGGTTTATCTCTTGGAGAAACACATTTCATCCAAGGTGGCATTGTTCAAGATCTTCGTTGTGATGGTAGAAAGAGATTGACATATCGACCGATCTCTGTTGAAACTGGAGTGATTCCCCAGGTAATGCTTTAATCAGTTGACATTTGGTAGGGTACTCTGATGATTTGTCCCTGGGGTACCATTGATTTTTTATTTGTATTTTTTTGCTGTAAATAATTCTAATTTATGTATTTGATAAAATAACTTCATGTCAGACCAATGGTTCAGCAAGAGTAAGAATGGGTGCCACAGATGTCATTGCCAGCGTTAAGGTGGTTAAAAATTTAAATGTTTGGATTGATTTCTTATTTCTTGACTTGTAATATCCTTTTGTTTAATACTATAATAAATAATTCTTTTAAATATATTGAATTGTTTTACTAACCATGATATGTTGGCTACACAAGTGCAGGCTGAACTTGGAAAGCCAAGCTTGTTACAACCTGACAAAGGAAAAGTCTCTATACATATTGATTGCAGTTCAACAGCAGACCCAGCTTTTGAGGTAGCATATTCTATTGCTTTTCTTCATTCTATTTGTTTAATGAAGTCATCCGTGTATTTTGGTTTTCTTCATGTTCTTAACTTTAACTCTTTTAAGTACCATGAACATTGATAGCAAAACAAATAAGTAAATACTTAAAAGCTTTAAGTGAAAGTTAAATGGTGGGTGCATTGGATTAATAAGCTTTAGAAAGACATCATTGATAGTGTTTTCCATTTTTGTTGTGTTATTTATCATTTTTGTTCTGTAAATACCATTTAATGCTTCAAAGTTTCTATTTTATTTGATGCTCTAAATCTGTGGCTGGCTTGTATATAGGGTAGAGGGGGTGATGAGTTGGCAGCAGAACTGTCAAATGCTCTTCAAC
This sequence comes from Glycine latifolia, assembly GCA_013407115.1. NCBI lineage: Eukaryota > Viridiplantae > Streptophyta > Magnoliopsida > Fabales > Fabaceae > Glycine > Glycine latifolia. Next base: position 38,890,979 of record CM023948.1, read on the forward strand.
GCTGTCTCTTGGGTGGTAAAAGTGGAGAAGGTCTATTATCCCCCTACAGTGAAGATTATGTTTTCCCTTTCATGTTGTTGCATCTTTTTAATATAGCTGTTGAACTTTGGCTCTTTTATTTTCCCCTTCAGGTGCTGGAATTGACCTCTCGTCGCTTATTGTTGTCGAAGGAAAAATTTGTTGGGATCTTTACATAGATGGACTTGTTGTTAGTTCAGATGGAAATTTGTTGGATGCTCTAGGCGCTGCCATTAAGGTACAACTCAAAACGTAAAGGGAATAATTACTAGGAATGCTAGAAACAAAGACAATGGTGGATTCCTGGCTAAAATAATTAGCATTTCAGAGGTCATCCTTTTATGACGACAATTTTCCATAATGTTGACCTTTTAAGTTTTCTTGTTCATTGGAATGGTTAGAAGTTACCTGAAATTATTTGTATTCATTTAGGTACAATTGGAAATATCTTCCTTACTAGCTGTTTTCTTTAATCTTTATAATGTCTCAACGAATTTGCCATCAGTTTCATGGAGGTTTTCCTCGTGGATTTCCTTTTCTACTATGATGTTGAATGCAAACCCATTTTGAGAATTAAATGGAAAGCCCCAATGCAGCTAACAACTATTCTTTTAGGCTGCTTTGAGCAATACAGGTATTCCAAGAGTCGAAGTTGCTGCTGGAACGTCAAATGATGATCATCCAGAAGTTGACATAAGCGACGAGGACTTTCTACAGTTTGATACATCAAGAGTCCCTGTCATAGTTACACTGACTAAGGTAACATACATGTGCTATCCTGTCTTCTCAGAGTAGAAGTGGCAAAACGGGCCACCCTTCCTTATGCCACCTCTTATCTCAGATTGACCATATATATGATAATTTCTTACCATCTCTTCTTTCTAGGTTGGGAGGCACTATATTGTGGATGCAACATCAGAAGAGGAATCCCAAATGAGCTCTGGTGTTTCAATCTCTATTAATAGGCAAGGGCACATTTGCGGTATAACCAAACGTGGAGGTGTGGGGCTGGATCCAAACGTCATTCTTGATATGATATCTGTGGCCAAGCATGTAAGCGATCAATTAATGAACAAATTGGATTCAGAAATAGCTTCTGCTGAAGCTGAAGGGGAGTCATGACACCGAAGCACTTAGTGATAACTAGGGTGTACCGAATACTTCAATTATTTTGGACAAAAATTTGTAACCGAGTAGGGATTAAAGATACTAAGTGTGTCCGAAATAGTAATTATCACTTATAAAAAACATACATGTGAGATTCTAATTATGAGTTTATTCTAAAAAATACTACTAAAAAATGATAAAAATTATTGTGATAACATTGTAATCTAAAAAAATAAGTAAAAATAATGTGATATTTTGTAATTTAGTGAAAAAATTTAAAAAGGGAAAAAGTCATCCATTAAACTATCCCTAAATAATTTTAGTTAAAAAACTTTATAAATTTTTTAGACACTACATGTATTTTGATCTGAAACCATCATATTTGAGTCGGATAATATTTTTTTTTGAAAAAATAGAGGATTAAAAGACTTCATAAGCAATCATAGTGACACTATCGACCCCTACAACATCAATTAAGAAAGTAGGAATACAATCAAATTCATGATATTCACATGACAAACCCAAGTTCCTTTTAGCCATTGTATCTACTACCTAATTAATATTTTTGGAAATATGATTTCAAGTTACAGTGTCTAATCTCTCATGCATTAAATGAATCTCTTGAACTATATAGTAATGAGGTTGAAGATGATCATAATTATCCTCTATTGCTTTAATAGACTTGGCTAAGTCTGAGTCAATATAAATAGTGAAACCCTTTGTTCCAAGCAAGCTTGATTTCATGAAGAATAGCCTTAAGTTCCCCATATAGGATAGAATCTCCTCTCAATTGAGCTTAAAAATCACAAACAAAGCTTCCTGCATGATTGTGAATAACTCCTCCGTAGTCCACAACTTCACTAAACTGGACCCTTGATGCATCACAATTTAGTGCGACTTGTCCCTCCTTTGGCAATATCCAATAGGTTTTGTCAAAACTCGAGCTAGAACAAACCTGTTGGGGTAGAGTCTGGAATGACATCTTGTTGGACCTGTAGGCTTGTACTGGATTACAAGCTTTATAAATAACATTAGAATGAGACCAAGCCTCATTACAAAATATGTACATATTCCTCCACCAAATCAGATTCAAAATAGATCCAAACAACATGGTCCAATTTAAACCTTTTCTCAAAAGTCTCGAACCTAGGTTCACCTCCTACCATCCTTTCCAATCATTACAATTGAAAATTTTTTGATTTTTGTTTGAGTGCATAAAGAATTTCCAAATCAACATACTAGGTTGATAATCCCTAAAGAGATGAAAAGGAGTTTACGCTTCATTCTGACATAATTGTCACGAGTCATTCTCACTAATACCAAAATGCTTCCTCCTCACATTTATCAGCACAATCTCTGACTAATCTTCCATAAGAAGGCTCAAAATCAATCTAGTCTTTTCCAATGATGCGCCAACTTAGACAACCTCACCTCAAGAACCATCTCTAAATCACAATAAACCAATTTAATAAAGAAATTTCCATATGAAGAACCTTTTCAAATGATAAAAATTTTACATTAAAAATCTAACACATTTATATATGTAAGATTTGAATTCAAGATTATTGATTAAGTTAAAATAAATTTGTATCAAATATATTATAAAATTGACCTTTTATAAAAAAAAATAGTAAGGAGTTATAACTTAGTATTAACTTTATATATTTTTAAAAAAATGTGAAAGTGAAAATACATACATTTTGTACTCATTAATTTAATTTTTATATTTTTAAGTGTAATAAATAATTTTTACTGCCCATTTGTTGAATTAATTATTGGGCCAGAGCTTTCTGTTTTCTCTCCGCAATTGGCGTTTGTATGTCTCAATTAATTAGAAGGGTCCACATTCAACTATCAACGATCACAAGGGTTACGGCGGCTATCACATTCAAACTAACAACAGACATTTTTATGTGCTATGCTAATCAAATACACGTGCAAATTGCAACATTGAGAAACTGTACTTTTTTTTTTTGAAAAAAAAATGTTAATCCATCAATGCTTGAAAGATAGCAAGTTACCATGTCGTCATTAGTTACTTGACAAGAGAGAACTTAAAAAAAGAATTACATATCATAGATCTAAAGTAATAAATTTTTTATTAGATTTTTTTTAAAAAAATCATTTATTTAAGACTTCAAACATATTTAAACAAAAAAATATTTTTAAAAATACTCTCTCCATTCTATAATGATTATCGGGTATGCTATTTTACATTAATTAGAAAAATAACAATTTGACAAAATTAATATTTTCATCATTAATTCATTTTAAGTTTTTATTGTCTATCATTAATATTATAAGGAATATAAGTGGAAAATATAATTATTATTATATTAAAAAAATAAAATGAAAATATTTTGGGACTTATTTTTTCATTTCTTACACAAAAATTATTATGGTACCGGAGAAGTAATAAAAAATTGTAAATAAATAATAACACTCTCTCAGATGCGTATTATAAGACATAATTTAACAGAAATTGATGGTGTTTTTTATAAGGCATTTTAGAATTCCTATAATGTATTATATATTTTTCTATTAGTTATCCTTATTAAATATTCAATGTATTTATGTTTTTTATTGATAGTGATGCATTATATTCTTGGAATTTAATGTTTTCAGGTAATCTATCGCAAGTTAATGATTATTAATAAAGGCATATACATTAGTAATATTTTTAAACAAATTAATAAAACCAACCGAATTAATTACTTTTATTGATTTATGTGATTGATGTTTAAAGTATCTTATAATAAGAACTATAGAATGTAAGTACTTAGGGCACTAATTAAGAAATTTAGAGTATTTTTTTATTGAGATGCTAAAGTTGTATTACTCATGATCTTTGTACTCTCTTATAATTTTTACAATAAATAATTTATCTTTTTAATTTTTTAGTTAGTGTCATTAGAATACTGATTACAATATAATTATTTTACAAAATTAATGTTGTCATAATTAATTCATTTATAATTTATATTTTTCATCATTAATATTAATATTGTTAAAGGTAAAAATAGAAAAAAGTAATTAATATTCATATTATATTAAAAAGTTAAAATAACACTTATTTTAAAACTTATTTTTTATTTTAACTTCTTATTATGAGAGGAGAGAAATTTTTAAAAGTTTTTTTTAAAATTTTTATGTTAAAAGGATTTTATCCTTTCTTTTTTTTTTTTTTACGGAAAAAGGATTTTGTTCTTTTAAAATGAGTTGCCCACTAAAGTAACAAATCTTAATCATTCATGAAAAAAATAATTAACGGTTAATATTTCTATATATTCATTATTTATTGTGTAAAGATATTGGCAGTGGAATTTCATATCAATATTTTTTTCTCGACGCGTAAAAATCATTGAAGTATATTTTCTTCTTTCAACAAAATATGCAGTATTGGAAATTAAATTCTTATTAACATATTTTAAAAAAATCAATTATCTATTGGAAGACTTTGTTGGAACTTGGAATCTATTATTTTACCCTCTGAATTGAGTTGTTAGTCGATCCCATCAAACACTATACTTTTTATTACATCATTTTTTTAATTCCGTCGTGAATCAGAAAACAACGACTCTAGACCAGACTATTAGTTAATGTTTCCAATCAAATACAAATTCTTTTGTTGATAAATAGTTCTCTTAAAGCAACAAAATCTTAAATCAATCTTTTTTTATACTACTGATGCATTTTAATTAAATTATTAATAGATTCATAATAATTTCTACTTTCTAGCGTCGTACTCCGAAAAGATTTGATTCCTTTAAATTAATTTATCTGTTCATTAAAGAAAATGATTAATCTAACTCACTAGTCTGATTATTGACATTAATTAAGAAATATTAAATTCGATTGATACTCAGTCATTGTCACAGTCTATATGGTGCACGAGTAAAACAATCTTTTGTACTTTCTTTTTCTAGTCTTCCTTCTAAAGTTCTAAATACTCATGCCATTACACTGTGCACTCTCTCTCTCTCTCTCTCTGAGTGATTGGTGGTGGCCATTGTGAGTAGTCAAAGTGCAAGAGAACAAAAGGGTGATGTTTTGTTTGTTTTGTGAGTGATGAGAGTGTAAGACATGGAAGAAGCAGAGAAGGAGTTAGAGAGAAGGAGCAAGTTTCTGAACAGTTTGATACAACAGAAGAAGAAAGCCGCCATAGAGTCAGAGCATGAACATGAGCGTAGTCTCAAGGTTGATGTCAGAGCTTGTGACATGCCCCTCCCTTTGCAGAACCGTGCCTTCCAATGCGCACGTCTCTACTTGGAGTCTATGCCACCTCCCAACAAGCTTGACAGCAAACGCCTTGCACTTGCCCTTAAGAAGGTTACATTCATTTACTTTCTCTCTCTTCTGGAGAAATTTTCTTTTTCCAAAATCTGTTTTTGGTGTCTGATCACATAATAGAAGCTAGAAAGTCTCAATAATGTCTGATTTGGAAGTTTGGTGATATATGGGAAAATGGTCACTTATTGGAAAAAGGTTTTGTTAGTTCTCAATGTCTTAGGCTGGATTAAAATTAGTGTCTTTATGAGTCTGTGACTGAATATTTAATAGGACAAATTTGTCTTTCCTTTGGTGCTTTTAGTACTGTTCTCGAATCAGAATTGGAGTTTCACCCCGATAACTTCTGCTATTGATCTTTAATGCAAACCTTTATTATAGAAATTATCAAGGTGAAATTTCACTTCTGATTAAACGACAACACCAAAAGCACTTAAAGAATTGTACCACCCAAGGGGAGGATCAACTGATGCGGGTTGCATTTAAATTTTGTCTTATTTAATATTGACTCTTTGATTTGCCTAGCTCATTTTTCCTTATTATTTTTTGAATCAGTGGATTAATTATATATAAGCAAATCTGTATGAAGATTTTGATTTTGGGTGTTGATATTAGGTCAAATGGGTCAACATCAATGGAATGTGCCTTATTGCTTTCTGCTTCAGTCAGTCAGTTGGGACTAACTTGTTTCTGTTACTTTGTCCTTCTTGATGGTGATTTTTGTTCGCATATGAAATATCTATGTTTTCTCATCCATGGCAATACTATCTTGCAAGTGCACATGGCCTAATAATTGTTTTGTTGAGCATGCTGAAAGATTGGTTTTTGAATAATTGTGGAGTTGATAGATAGATTTTTTTCCCCAATTGCTTACTTATTCTTTAACTCTTTATTTTGATCCTAAATTACTTCACCAAATCATCCTCTGGAAGTCTCTGAACATATATTTGTGCTTCAAAAGTTTTATGGTGGCGGTTCCATGAAGTTTTCTGTTGCTTCTATCTCACCTTCCTTCTTAAGTGCACCGAGACCACATATTCCCAGCTTGACAAAGTCCTTATTACTTTGTTGTAGCAGTTTCTGGTGCATATAGTTCACCAATGCCAAAAATTTCAGTTCTGTTTGCCATCTGAATCTTATTATATTAATATAATTTGTTATCTTGTTCTGGGGGTATTGATAAATAATGTTGCAGGATTCCAGATCTGATGCAAAGTCCTTAGAAGCTGTTTCTTTTTCCCTCTTCTCCTATCAGTGTTTTTGGTCTCCTGTCCGAGGTTTCACCTAATGGATTTGTGTATAGACAACTGATCTGAGTTATAAAGAATATGCAAATGCTAAGAAAAGAATAATACTCAAAGCAATGAGGTCTTAAATTGTTTGCAGTATTGGTCTTCATCTAATCAGAATTTTCTCATTTCTTCTTTTCCCATAATATTTTTCCTCTTACTTATAAAAGTTGCATGGATAGTTAATCCTTTATATGTTTCAAAAATGATTTGAATGTCCTCACTAAGCCACAATTCGGAAACCGCTCTCGTCGCTAAGCCACTGCCCACTAGACATGTGTAAAGGGTGCGCCAATGCATAAGGCTCCCCCCACTCTTTCTGCATCTACAAGAAGCAAGAAGTTACTTCTGTGTCATTTGGGCTTGTTGACGCTGTTCCAAACACGCTATAAAACTATCCAAACAGTTTCCTATCATTAGTTTGAAGGACCAAAATCAAGAATATGCTTGCACTTGAAATAAACTTTTTCTAGCTCAGAGTTTAAATTATAATGTTATTTTGACAAGAAATATTTGCTTGCATAGACATGTCTGTAAAGAAATAGAAAGTGGTAAGCAACAGAGGTTAATCCACAAAACAGATCCAGCACTATATATCTTAGCCTCTTAGGTATCCTCTTAGAGATATATTAAATTTAAAGGTTTAGGATTATGATCTGGTGAAGATCTGTTACTATTTGTTATCTTTGGGAAATACATGCATATATGGAATTTTATAATCGAACAGATTCAAAACAGACCATGCTTGTACTTTTTGGATAATAATTTGAAAGGAACTGCAGATTTGAGAACATAGATTTATGGTTGCATTGAAATGTTGGAAGTGGTCTTTGCATTTGATTTGGTAAAGAATGTCTTGATCTTGCATGCTATGTGAAATCTATAGCTATTTTCTATACCATCCATATCAGTGTGAAAACAGAACTAAGATCAAAAGTGATACATTGTAAATTGCTTGGTCTGTTCAGTGTTCACAGCTGATCATAGAAAATGGAAGGGCATGATGAGGTACATCAAACCTACATGTTGCTGTCATGCATAAGGATTTGTGCATTAGTTGACGTTGAGCGTAGGCTTAGTAATTTTCAATAAAATGGTGGAGGTGGGTAATTATTCTTGAGTTTTGTATCTTTATGGTCCACTAAAGGTTGCATGACTTTTCTTTTGTGACTCTCCCCGGATTCAACATTCAAGTATGGAGAAAATCTGAAAAGCATGTTTATTAGGTATGTTAGTTGTAAAAATAAATAAATAGGTTGCTTATTATGGGTTGTCTTTTTTGCGGAAAATGTTACTTGGTCCCTCATGTCATTGATAGGGCTTCACGGTTGGCAGATGCTTTTAAAAGTTATAATTTTAGGATTCCTATTACACACCAACAGCATGTTGCATCCATATCTACTATATCTTTTATTAAATGCATGTCAGAGAAGTTTTAATGAATGATGGTATCTTTGGGACAAATTTGATTCTTGCAAGATTCTTGGTTGATGCTTGCTCCATATTACACTCACACCAAGCATACCTTGATCATTTTAGAGTTTCATTTTAGCTCAAAGTTTACGTGGATTAGTGGCAGCCAAATTATTTATTTATTGACTAAAATAGATTGTTGGTCCCTTATCTACATTTTAGGTTTCAGGTTTGTCTCTTAAGTTTAAAATTTTTCATTTTGGTCCTTTATAATGTCTGTTATTTTTTAAATTGGTCCTTATGTTAGTTTTTGGCACAAACAATTTTGAGGTGACATCTCTTACAACATAGTTTGGCATGTGTCACCAAGTTGACAAAATTAGTATGTGATAAACTAACAAAAAGACCAATTCAGTGTATTTGAAAAACATTAAGGAACCGAAGTAAAAAATTTAAACATAAGGGACTAAACTGAAACCTAAAATGTAGACAAGGGATCAAAATTCTATTTTAGCCTTGTTTTTTTTTTTTATGTATTTGGTTCCTCATGGATTTATAATATTTGAACTGGATGAATCATTGCTAGATTTCAAATTGACATTACTTGAAAACCTGTTCTTAGCCATAGTCCTTTTACCCTCTTTTGAGCAATGGTTTATTGTACAGCTTCTTTGTTACCTAGTATGAATTACTTGGATGGCTAATGATACGAAGTACTCTTACAGGAATTTGATTCTTCTTATGGTCCAGCTTGGCATTGCATTGCGGGTACTAGCTTTGGTTCCTATGTTACACATTCTGTTGGTGGCTTTTTGTACTTTTCCATTGATAAGGTTTATATCCTTCTCTTCAAGACAGCTGTTGAACCATTGGACCATTGATAACTTCAACAACTGTGAGCCATGCCTATTTGGGAAAATATATTTAAAATTTTAAACCAGCTGATATGTAAAATTACAAAGTGAAACATTTAAATACCTGTATTTGGTGATATATTTGATGCACTTCTATTCACACACACAAAAAAAAAGTATTTGATGCACTTCTATTTGGTTTTGTAGCATGTGGGAGAGCATTTCGAATGCCAAATTTGTTGTGGCATTCGCAAGATTTTCATATTGTTCAGCTCAAAATAATTTTTTTATAGAATTATCCATCTAAGGAAAAAAAAAATTATGGTTGATACTTTCGAACACAAGTTTGTTTTCATTGAAACATATGCACTTAGGAAAATGTTAACATTAGTGCTTGGGGATGATTTTAAATATTTAAAAGTGATAAGGTTTTTTTCGATAAAATACAAATGATAAATACTTTTTCGATAAAATAAATGCATTCTTTTTCTATAAAAACTTGTCAGTTTTAGATGTTAAAAATCACACCCGTGCGAGTGGTCCGGTCATGTTCATTTTTAAGAATGTATTAAAATGATTTGTAATTTACAATGTTGATTTTTTTCCTTTCACATTAAGTTAAATATGTTGGTGATGTTGTTCATATGCAAAAATTCAAATGAAAAGTCACACTTATAAGGTATAAAAACTAAAAAAAACATGTAATTCAATGTGGTAGACTTTACCCTATGTGTAAATAAGAGAAAGATATATTGTAAGTAGTCTTATTATTGCATATATAAAGAGGTTATTTCTGAATTTGAATTCATGATCAATAAGTCACAAATATACAATTTCACACTTATAAGGTATAATAAATATATAATAGTTGATTGGATAATTTAGATAGATGATATATAAGTCTTCTAAGTTATAATTTGATTGTGGATTTCCTTCAATCAAAGGTTTTTTTTCTCATTCTGTTGTACTGAGTAGTACCATGGTTCTGAGTTGAGGGACACTTTCCACTAATTGATTCCCTTTATGTTCTTTCTCCTGTACAACATTTGAACATAATACTTTGGTATAGTAAATAAGATAGACCACAAATATATATTATCACATTGACCGTGAAAATAGATAGTATTGAATATTATTGAATAGCTTATTATACCTCTTGTTGGAGGCAGTTGTCTCTAGCAATTTCATCAACCACTTTGTACTTCTGATCATCCGTCAGAGACTTCACTGAGAAGCTCTCTATTAACTGTAAGTGATTTTGAAAATTCATGAATTCTTACAATACATTAAATTGAAGTTCTTAAATTTGCTTAAAATAAAAGGTGGGGGGAAATACCTTTTTGTTTACAAGATTCCCAGGAAATAGCTCCACAGCTGCAGTTTCAAAGTCCTCGCCATAACGCTGTCCAAAGAGTTTCCTAATGACATAGAGCTCAGGAAAAGCTCCACATCTTGCAGAAGCAAATGTAAGACTGGATACTGCTTCATCAATATCAGGTGGACAGTCCCTGGATTTGGCATAGTGAACCATAAGACTAATTTTATGATGGAAAGTGTGTGTGTGACAATTTTGAATATTTTGATTAGTGTAAGTAGGTAGCAAATCAGGTATTAGGAAATCATACTTGTGTCCTCGGATGTATGAGAGTTTCTCAAGGATGAATACAAGGAATTCATCTAACAATTCATATGCAGCAACTAGGCTTTCATCTTGAATGAGCTGCTAAACCTGAAATTTTGAGAGAATTAGTTAAGATTTGAAACTGTAAATTGCGGATGATCAATGAAAGTATTGTTAGAAATAATGCGTAACAAACATAAAGAAAGAAACACACAAAGAACAGAGAATCAACAAATATAAAGAAAGAAGAACATGGATTTAACATGAAAAACCTTTGACTAGAAAAAATCAGATATGCGTTTTTCTTTTGTTTTTTTTTCATGAAAACACTGGTATCTTGCAAAACAAGTTATCATTTGATAAACTTCAATGAAAATTTTTTAGGGTTTAGACATTTCATAGTTGGTTCCAACAAAAAATAACAAAGCATATATATCTTCGTACCCAAATAATAGCTGTTTCTTGATGACCATTCTGCATTAACTGAGCCAAGTCTCTGCCCATTTGCATTGCCATCACCTCCCTCTTGCTCTTAAGATGTCGGAGTCGGCACCATGCTCTTTTGATCATCTTCTTGCTGCAACAATTTGAAAGAGAGATTGAATATAAACGTTGCTGTTATATAACACTACAAAAGAATCTCAAACTTTAAAAAAAAAAAAAAAAAACCTAGTTACCATTTTGAGGCTTTTGGCCATCCGAAGAAAATACTAAACATGTCTAGAAAGAGAGAGTGAGTGAAAGTTGATGGAAAATATAGAATGGTAGAGTTGGGTTCGTGGAGGTTGAGGAGAGTAAGTTGAAAGTTGAAAGAAGCAACCTATGACAAAAGGGAACACATGCAACACAAACAGAGACTAGTAACTAGTATGGGTTCTTCAATTACTGCTCCACTCCACTAAATCTCTAAAGCGTTTTTTATAGGAGACGTGTCATGTTTACAAGTAAATTGCAATAGATTCAAATTCACCAATAAATGCCAAACAAGAAAAGAAATCTAATATACAGATATAATGGTAATTAAGATAGATTTATTTTAGCACCCTAGATTTTCTAAGGAGATTTGCCAGATTTTTAATCGAATAGATTCTTAATTAATTGTCCAACTCCTTTGTGATTGAGCAATATTCTCGAACAACCTAAATTAAGCAATCAATTTAAATTTATCATGATAAAATTTCTAGAATATTTAACCGTCTTTTTTTACATGATGGAATATTTAATCGTTAAGAGAATTTTCATTTTTTTAGGAAACCGTTACAAGATTTAATTCACTGTTATCTTATGAATTATGATAATTTAGATAGATATTACAGTTGTAATTTATCCTATCTTATCTTTACTACTTAACAGTCCCTAAGGCTTAAAAGTTAAAATCAACCCGAAAAATGATGATAACAATTTCCTAAATTTAATTTTACCCATGTGATTAAGAACCAAACTCTCTTAACTTACCCAAGAAATTCAATTATTTACCAAAAACATCTGACCTTGTTTATGGGTGTAATCCATCATATACAATTTTATCTTAGCGTACAGTAATCTTGCTCCACATTATAGATCCCGTAACTCCTAATTGCTGGTAATACTTGTATTCATGAAAGTTCTTATATAATTGCTAAAATCAAGGCTTTCTAATTAAAACGTCAAGGCATCACGATCAAAATCACATTTAATGAATTTTTTGTTTTGTTACACTTTCTTTTGGGTGTGAAAAAGAAAAGATTAGCCCTAACAAGGTAATTACATCAACGATTTTAAATAAATTCTTCTGGTTAGTTTGTACAAAAATTCAATGGACAACTCACGTTACAATTGCCAATATACATTTTGACCAACCTCGCCACCCTTCAAATCCTCTAAATGAGGAACACAAAATTGGGTATGCAGCAATCTCTTCAATGGTAGTTGAAGAGTGTGTGTCACCATTAAATAAGATTCTAATGCTGAGCATGTTAAGTGCCTAGTTTTACAAGACAACTACACTCAAAATTAAAGTAAGAATCACAGAGCTTGTAAAATATCCACCATTGTAATATTGTGACGAGCACCCTGAATTTGTGGAATTGGTAGATGGAGCCAATGCTGTGCCATTTACGCTGGTAACATTTTTACCACCACTGTTCACCAAAAATATAAAGAGAAACAAAAAAAATGATAAGGAACATGCACCAGTAAATTTTCAGCTTTTTGTGGTGAAGAAATGAGAATTGGAACAAAGGAGATCAAGGCAACAACGAGTACATATAATAAAAAAATAAATTGATATCAATTATACCTTCCTGGAAATATACAGGAACCATGACCTGTGACAATGATAATACAATAAATCAGTTATGTTAAAATAATAAACATTGCTTGTATGTCCATCATTCATCAAGTCTAGTTATGGTGTGTTACATATGCAAGGGTGCAAGTGTAAACATGCATTTTTTTACTATGTTCGTAGTTATGATGTTCTAATTTTTTTTTCAACAAATGTATTGATACTTTTCTAGCAAACATCAAATGTAGATATGATTTATGAGTATGTAAAGAAAGACTCCTTACTTGGGTTTGTAGTGGTGACAGAGGCAACTCCTTTGAAATCACAGGTCCCAGCAGATTTAGCCATCTGCTGATAATATGCATTGATAGCATATGTTGCATGTGAAGCTACATTATTTGGTTCATAACACGGTTGACCATGCAGCAAAGGCAAACAATCCACCTTCCCCGGTCCACAAGCCCAATCAAGCGCTGCCTGAAGCATCTTTGTATCTGCATTACTCTTGGCAACACAAAAGGTTTGGTTTGTTGTATCATTTGCAAATACAGTACCAGAATTGGTCAAGTGTAGGGTATAAACTGGAGCTCCATTAGCATAAAACAGCCCCCAATTATTTTCAGACACTGGACCTGATCTCAAGTCTTCGTTATAAAGCTCATAAATATAAGTGCTAACTGCAATTCCAGGTTGCTTAGGACTCCCACTATTGTTAAGGACATGCCTGATCAAGTTACTATTGTAAGTGTTAGCATTATCAACGGTTGCATCTGGCTCAGACGAGTCGCCTTTGGAGGGCCATCCAGACTCGGTGACTAAAATAGGAATGTTGGTAAAGTTCAAATATGACATTGCAAAATAAGCAGCATCAACAATTGCATCAAAGACATTAGTATAATGCAGGAGGGTGTTGGAATCAATAGCTTCCTTATTCGGAGGCAAGGGCCGGAACAAAGCATAGTCTAGAGGGACTACAACACTGGATTGCATGTAATCATAATAAGGGTACACATTGAGCATAAGATATGAACCTGTTGATTGCAAAAAATTAAGCAAGGGAACCATGACAGGGTCCCATGTTTTATTGAAAAATGCCTGAGAAGGTGGGAAAGAGTCAAGGATGACAGAAGAAGAGTGTGGAGTAGAGACTTTGATTTGCTGGTCAAGATTGGCCGCGACAAGTGCAGCTTGAATGAATTTTATTGCTGAGACTAGGACTTTAGCTGCATTTGGGAGGGAAGTTAGGACTTCGGACCCAACAGCTATGGCAGTGATGTTGGTAGCAGGAACATGAGCTATGACATTGCGTGCAACCCAATTTGCAGCCGTGGCATTGGACTGACCAATGCCGAGTATCTGATCATTGGGAACAGAAATAATTACACGGATTCCTGTGTTGGCAAGAGTGCGAAGCATGGCTCTGTCAGCATCATAGAGTCTAACGTGTTGGATACCTTGAGCCTTAAGAAGGGCAACAACCTCTGTTGGACTTGGCATGTTGGTGGCATCTGTACCAATGTTGACACCGATGAAAGCATCTGCAGAGAAAAAACACCAGCAAATGAAGGACTTTTGACAACTAAATCATCCAACAGAAACAGGTCTTTCATTTTCAGAACAGTGAGTCAAAGTTAACATATGATACTGATGAAATAAAATTGTGAATTAGAGATATAACAAGTAATGCAAATGTAGCAACCATCCAAAAGAAATATAAAGAAAACTATGAATCTGTCTACATGATACAGCAAATATCAATATATAATATAACACTTTGCATTGTTTGATTTGCCGTAAATTGAGAATAAGGACTTTGCCTTTTGAAATACTCTTTCAAAACTCATAAACACAACTTAATGATCTTCAATTACTTACAAGATCAGTTGGGCATAAATCCTTATTCTCAATTTACGGCAAATCAAACAATGCAGTTAAATTTGCACTAAATTTTAAGAGATGGCTGCTAAAGCATAAAGTTTGCAACCTTCAGAAACAAAATAAAAGGGTTATAGGGACAATAAGCAGAGGGTCTGAACTAAAAATTACTAGTATTTCTTTTCCCACTCGGATTTGTTAATTTGCAATATTAAAAAGGAAAAACATATAGCTCATTATGTTCAGCATGAAAATTCAATTCAATAGCCTTATTAGCAAAGAATAATAATGGAAGAAATCCATTTTTTAAGAAGACACATCCACATTGAATCAAATTCATAATAATGTCAAAAACATAATAGATCTTTCTATTGATATAACCAATTTTGGCAATAAAAATACTACTTGTTTCTATCTCCATGGATTAGAAAGTACTATGCTCATATTGGCAGCATTTTGGGATGGGGGTAAACCTAAACCCTATGGTAATAGACTAATAATCCCCCTTGGGAATTGGTGGCCCCTGGCCACAAGGTGCTATCAGTGGATTTCAAGCACTACAAGTAAAGTGCACCTACATAAGACTAATTTTATCAATTGAGCCATACCTCTTGGTCTGCACTGGTAGTATTTACTTTGTTTTTTAGTGCAATAAGAATATTCCAGTCACAGAAGATAACCCTTTTGGACAATAGTTTTATGCCAAAAAGAAATAATACAGAGGAAATCTCATACTCAGGCTTTTTTATGTTAGTAATCAATGGCACAATCAACTGGCCAGAGGGATAATGTGTCACAAATATAAAAGTATGACAAATCCATGGACGTGTATACATTTTTTAAGGATATTACATTTAGTTATGGTACACCGACCCCAATTAAATTGGGTTAAAGGAATTGTTGATGTTGAAGATGTTGAAGATGTTTTGCTATGGTGTTCAGCTCCACAAGTGAGAATACTACAATAACATTAGAATGAAGCAGAAAGGATGCTATAATAAAAAGAATAAAGCAAAGATACATCGTCCAATTCATCATCTTGCCAATGCACAACACAAATCAGCAAAGACTATAATAATAACCTGAATAGTTAAAATTTTATGATTTATCATGAGCCATGACAAAAATTCAGATTAGTGTACGTGTCACCCCATGTGTGTTTCTTGTGTCTTATCTGTAAGGTCGGGGTACCACATTACATTACATATGCAAAAATTCATTTTTGATTATCAAGTTTAAAATTATAATACTACATTTTCCAGGGAAAATGCAGAGGTCAGAATAAAATGGTGTACTTTGATTATAAAGTCTCATGGAAGCTACGCCAAAATGTCACTTATAGCATGTTTGATTTAGCTTAATTAGACTATAGAGAAATAGTCATTTATTTTTCAAAAGTTTTCTTAAAAAATTTAAAGAAAAATTGAGTAAGTTGAACCAAACATTGAGATCCATTCACATACCACCACCACTACAATTCCTGAGTAAGGGTATTTTAGTCCATGACATTGTTTTTTCACAAAAATGTAGTTAAGTGCAAACTGCAAAAGAACTGTGTGATGAGTTGGGACGCAACGACATTATTCCCAAAATCCCACTAAAAGACAGGAAAGACAGTGCGGAGATTCTACACAAAAAAAAAAACAGAAAAGAAATACTATTTTCTTTATAAAAAAAAAACCTCCTTTAGGGAAAGAAAAAATTAATTAAAATACCCATTTTACATCAACCGTTTCCCAAAACTTATTTGAGCTTTGTCATGCTCATGTAGCAAGGTTATGCCTTTAGAAACAGTTAAGCTCAATCCTATTCCTTCTTTCTTCTCAACCCCATTAGTGTCATGTGGAGATTGATTAAGATCATAATAGTGATGAATCATATAATAATTCCACAAAAAATTCTAAATAAGACAGTTCCTTTACAACAGTCACCATTTTGGATATGAGACCCACTAAATTCTAAATAGGACCCACATATTAAATGTAACTCGCATGAATTTCACCGTACAACAAGCTCAAATGAATTTCAACTTAAAACAAAGTGTGTTAGAAGAATGTCAACATTTTTAGATTGTTTTGCATTAATCATGCATAACAGTGCCACCTTTAACTAAGGAATGGGGAAAAAGAGAGATAGAGAGATGTAAACCCACATGGACAATCTTGAGCGGGACAAAAAAAAACACAGCTTTCATAAGTAAAGTGGGTAAACTGATAAAAGAAGGAAGTCCATATGATATAATGAAGAAAGAAAGAAACTAATAATAGAAGCCAAGGAATACTACTTAACGAAAACCATTAGATATTATGAAATGGAAAACCCATTAGAGAATACACATAGTTACATTAAGGCCACGGAATACCCAAAGGAACATATAAATAGAAACTAAAAATCAATAAGGGAAATAAAGAAGGAACAAAAGAGAAACACATACCTCCATAAGCAGGCAAAGCTATTGCAACAAGCAGGTGAAAAATCATCAGAACAGCCATTAGAACTTCCTAACTATAACAGAAAAACACTGCTTCTAGTGGAAAACAATCAAAAGGGGCTAGGAAACATAGAAGGTTCAACGGAGAGCCAGGAAAAAAAAAACAAAGATTGCAGACTTTGGAGGCTTTGAAGAGATGAGAGAGAGAAAGTGGTGGGAAATAATAGGAACTTTCTTGTGTTGTGATGTGAGGTGGAGGGAGAAGCTTGAGTTCTTGTCGTGGTCAAAGCTCAGAAGAAGTACTTGGATTTTGTATGGATCCTCGCAACCAATGTCTTAAAAAGAGTTCATGAATAAACACATTTAAGAATACTGTATCATATAATAATTATTTGTCACTTTAAAATATTAAGTATTAATTATCTTTTCAATAATATTATTTTATTTACTGTAAGAAATAAATGCACTAATAAATATATATTTTACTTTTTATCTTTTAAACTTATGATGTTTTAAAAGTTTTAAATACCATTATTTTTTTTACAAATACTCATATTTAATAGTTGTTATTTGCTGAAGAAAAACAATTGTTATTAGAACTAAGGTTTAATATTATTAGTGTGAAAAATTATATTCTATTAATCAAATAGAAATTATTATTAATATAATTTTAAGATAATTATTGTATAAATAAGTAAGTTTATCAAATATAATAATTTACTATCAGATGATAGTAAAAATTATTTTGTATTGTTAATTAATAACCTATTTTTCTCAAAATCATTTAAAACAACTAAATTTGATTGAGTAATACACTTACGAGGCTGCAACTTATTTAAAATTACTAAAAAAACCAACTGAAATTATATTTTATAATAAATAAAAGGTAATTTAATTAAATAAATACTACATTTTTAATGTATATTTATAAATTGTAGTAATAGTTATTTTTAGATGATGAATGCGTGTTGTAAAAATAAAATAAATGATGAATGTGCCAGGGATCCAAGGGCTGAGACTGATATTACTAGAAAGAGGACAAAAAAAACTCAGGCTTTAATTATAGAAATGTTTGATTCAGTGTTGGTATGTGGTAACGTGATGAAGCTGTGTGTGAAGTGTGAATAATGCTGTTCTGCTACTGTTGCAGTGCGTGCAGTTAGAGAAACGCTGATTGGTGGGACACGATCTACGATAACACTACACCTGCTCACATCGGATATTAGCTGGCCGGACAAATATATAATTAATTCATGTTGACCACTGTTTTCACTTTTCACATTTTCCTTAATTTTTTTTTAAATAAAAACATCAAATTTGTTCTTTATTTTTATTACTAATAAGGAAGTACTCCCACCGATTTTTCGATTATTAAAAAAAAGAGACATATTTTATATTTATTTTAAAATTATTTAACTTTTAATATATAATAATTAAAATTTATAATAAATTTGTTCTTAATTTGCAATAAATGCAGTAAACAAGAATTGTAATAAATAAATGTGTATATATATATATTTTTTTAAAAATTATATTCTGAACTTATCATACATATAAAGTTATAATTGTATCACAATGTAAATGTATAAATTGTTTACAGTTTATTTATTGAAACCTTTTTAAAAAAATTATGAAATTCAATTGAGATTAAAAAATAGTTAGATTGAAATTGATAGGTGGTTAAGAATAGTAGGAATACAAAGAAAGATACGATTAATATATACTTTGATATGGTATAAGAGAGAACTTTTTTTTTGGGTAGTTGTGGAGTGAGAGTAATTTGTGAAATACATATTTATTGGAATGGGAAGAAAGACTCAAAATGGAAACACATAACAAACCTTGCCTTGCCGCAAGAGTAGGCCAGAAATTTTCAACAGAAACTCAACTATTGAACATATATATGTTGAACAAGCCTAAAAAAGCATACCCCCTATAATTCAGTCCCATTGAGATTTGATTTGAGATTAACTAAGATATTGAGTATTGACTGAGTAAATTATATGTTAAAATTGTTAATAACCAAGCATTATAAATGAAAAAAAATTATGGAATAATAGAAAGTAGAAACCATTCACCTAATTCTTCAACTTTCATCATGGTCCTTGCCACACATCTCCATTAAACACCCGAGAATGTTCCAATTTATAAAAATGAAAATAAAAGCTTGAATAATAGGAAACACATTTTATTTCTTCATAGAATTCAAGTCAAACCATTATGACCTTATTTATCTCTAAAATAAAACAAAGACGCCCCAATACCAAAGAGGGTAGTGGACCCTTCCTACATCTAAGAGGGGCCTTCAAGACCACAATTATTATTTTTCCTAAAAGCTAAAAGTAACATCAACAAAATAAAAGAAACAAAAACGGTAAGAAAATTCCTAACAAATACTAAAATCTAGAACTTCCTCCTCTCATTGGAGACTGTTGTTTGACAAAGTGCATCGCCCGCAAGTCTGTTTCTCTGGGACTCTGCATCCAGTAGGTCCAAGCATTTTCTCATTAACTTGAATAGAATTTTTCTGCTTGCCAAGACATCGCTACAGAAAAATAAAAATAAAAACAAGAAAAAAAAATTAGGTTCACTTTTTTTTTTAGTCCTTTACCATGGAAATAAGAACAAAGTGATATGCTAAAATAAATTAATTACCCGCTCCACATTAGATAAAGTATTACTAGATTCGCAATGACCCTTCTTAAAGGATCCACAATATTCACCCTCAGGCACACCAAAGCTAGCAAATCTAATTTCAGATATGACTTGGTTCTCCTTGCATGCTAATTCCAATTCATGTCCTTCATAGGCCTTTGCACATGCTTTTTCAATAGTTACACTGGCAATTTTAACTTCAAAGGGGTAACCTCCTTGCTCTTTAAACAACACCAATGTGTTATCCTCACCATCACGAAGAAATGAGTCTGGGACATGGTACCTACAAAGAAAGTAACAAAAAATTTAGTGTCCATTTCATTGACACATTTTTTCAATGATCGTTTCAAATTATTCATATATGTACCATCTTTGAGTGGGATTTCCACAATTTGTCGTGCATTTGTTTGGCCCATATGTTCCACGGTAATAACATGTTGAACTACAACCATCATCATGTGCAAAATAGCTTGTCCAATACCTACCAATGTTGTTACCATTTACCCAAGCTTGACTCTTTCCCAAACCTTTCAAATCTAGCACAACTGGTTCAGTCCCTATGGGAGTTTTGAATGTAGTCTGCAAGAAAAAAGAAGATTTTAAAATGTTAGAAAAAAAGGTTCAATTACTAAGTAAAGTCATGAACTATTTGAATCTAAAGAATGGCATGCAGTAATAGTATGATTTTATCACATGAGCCAAGGTTACTACATAACTACATAGGTTACTATATAAAACTTGCATGCAATTGATATAAAGAAACTAAAAGGGATGGTAATTAATTGTACCTTGTGTACCACATAAATATTCTATCTGTTGGATGACCATTTGTAAACCATCCTTCAGTTCTGGTGCCAGGGGAATATAGCTTCACGTTCTCACCATGCATGCCAACCTTATAATGCCACACGTTTTCGGAGATATCATTGACCACCTCAGTGCCATCATTTTGTGACACCAATTGAACGCCAGTAACACGGTGTATATTGTCATAGTAGGCACCATAATTCTATTTCAATCAAGAGGACAATGTTAATTGGTTAATTATGCAATGATAGCATCGATAATTAATGACACAATTAATGCCTTTATGCAATGTGTAGTTGTTACTTACTGGTAAACCAACGGTGCCGCTAACTAGAGATATCTCATTTTTCCCATGTTTCAATTTGATGTTTGCCTCAAAAGTGAACGAGTATTTTCCATAGGTAGCATATTGGGAACCTGTGAGGCAAATCAACATAAGGAAGAATAAAATTCTAAAACTTAGTAAACTATTTTAAATTATAAAAATTGGCAATGAGGTTTTAAAATTGAAATTTCCACTATAGTGGAACCTAAAAATGAGCATAACAAATTATAGTGACCAACCTCAAAAATAGTATTGTTTGTCCTAAATTCGATGTTAGGTATATTATGCAACCACACCGGAAACCCCCTGGTGAATAAAAAATAAATCAAATTATTTAAACTATATGCTTAGATAATTATGAAAAAACAATATCATGAAGTAAAACTTTTTGTATTTCTTACCCATAGTTCCATTCTGCACATACATATGGACCAATTCGAAGCACAGCATGAAGTCCATGATTCTGAATGGTTTTAATGAACCTCACAAGATCTAAATTTCCAGAAAAATCATACTGAAAATACATAAAAAAAGGATTAAATTAATGAAAAGAAAACTAAGTGTGTATTATGAAATTATAAAGTTGTATTAGAATATAAAACCTGGTCAGGCGGAGGCTCATGAACATTCCAGAAAACATATGTCTCAATGACATCAAGTCCACCTTCTTTTGATTTCTCAATCAAAGATGGCCACATCTGTCATAAACAAATAGATTAACATAGAATTAAATGGTTTTACATAAATCATCAATTGTTAATAATAGGATTGTAGAAACAGAAAAAATAATAATGTGAAAATAAAAATATATAATTGAATAGATTTATACCCATGCATGATACAGCCATATAATCAACCGTAAATAATTTGGATTTTTGAAATAGACGACATAATGTGAAAATGAGTATCCAGCAAAAAAACAAAATGTAGAAATGTGATGCTATAGTAACATACTTCAGCAGTACTACGTGGATAAT
>CM023948.1:38913303-39002488 GCA_013407115.1 Glycine latifolia
TAGTAACATACTTCAGCAGTACTACGTGGATAATGAATAGAGCCAGAAAATAAAATTTTTCTCTTGCCATCAATTGTTATGGCCCTTCCATGTAGGAAACATCAGTTTCTTCAATTGCTATGCTAATCAAAGCCAAACATAACAGCAAAATTGTACTGGTACTACCCATTTTCCCCATCATCGAGACAATGATGAAAGTAAAAAAGAAATGAATGATAAAAGCTACATGGTGCAAGTAGATAAGCAGGGAGGGTACAGGTGTAAATTATAGTGAAAATGAAATGGAAAATAGGGCGCTTTCAACTCTTTTTAAATTACGATAGCTTTTCAACTTAGTTAAATGGCATAATATCATTAATTTAAAATGTTCTGTCAGTTACATATAATATTTTAAAAATTCATCCATAACTATAACTATACTCTCTAAAAACATGCATCTATATAACCTTACTCTCTTTAAGTAACGGTTCTATAAATTTTTATTTTGGGAACAAACGATTCTGTTAATCTAATTTGAATAAATACTTAGTCTTATAGTATAAAAAAACTTAAAATTTTGGAATGTTGTAAGCTTCTGTTTTTTTAGTTTTCAAATTTAATTTGAAAACAAAGTTTATTTAGATAAAAAAGGGTTGTAATAGTTTTAAATGAGTTTGAAAACAACTCAGTTAAAAATTAAAAGAAAAACACTTTCTAGTTCTAGTTTTTACAATATCAGATAGTTTTAAAATACGATATATTGAAAAGTAGTCTTTTTTAATGGAAAAAAAACGTATAAAAAAGTTTCTAAAAGTTAATTTTTTAACTTTTTTTAAAAAAATTAACTTTTTAAAAATTTATTTTTATGATTTTTTGACTTCTACTTCTAGGAGATATAGAAAAAGTAATCATTTTTATGTATAAAAGAAAATCCTATGAAAAAAATAGAGAGTTTTACAAAGTTAATTTTATGAGCTTTTGACATCTACTTCTTCACATTCTTCATTTCAAATCCCAAGATCTATTATATCCATAAAATAACGTTTTTGAAAACTGTTACGGATAGTAAAGGCAGACGACCCAATTAGAAATGAATAACATCTGAGACTAAGTCAATCCACCCTGTCAGCCAACGTTGGTAAAGGGAACGTGATCTCAACCGCCACAAGTCACTAACTGATGATCTTGGACAAGGTCGCGGGGGAACCTCTCCCCAAATAACTTTCAAGTTAGTGATTATAAATAGAGCTACTTTCATAGAATAATGGACACACACATTCTGACTTTCTATTCTCCTTTCACACAGTGCACACACCCCACACCAATTATAGTGTTTTATTAGCACTGTGATCTTCTTCCCTGAGGTATTCTATCTCATTAAATACCTTCAGAGAGAGTCTAATTATATATTAAATACCTAACAATCCTTACTGGACACCTCTGTTCTTCACGAACAGAACAAAAACGATAGAATAATTGAATATCATTAACTTTATATTTGAAGTTCTTCATTTTAACTTTATCTTTAAGTAACTTTTAAACTTAAAAAAGTTTGTTATTCATCCTCTATGTTTAATTATATACTGATAAAAAAATGTTTCATTTTGGTTTTCGAACTTGTTTTTTTTTATTTGTTTTTAGTCTTCAAATAATTTATTTTGCTTGATTAAATTAGTATTTTCTATAGCCAAAAACCGAATTAGTATTTTGGTATTCTAACTTATTTCTGTTGGCTGGTTAGGTGTTCTAACTTTTATTTCGTATCATTTGAAGGCCCATGCTTCCTGCACCCCATGTATTTTAAGCTGCACCCTATGAGTTTTAAAATTCACCAAAAGGCTAAAAAATACACTCACTTGTCTCATATCCACACACTTTCTGAGAGGTAAATACAACAACATAGAATCCTGTGATCCACATTTAGTTTCAAAGATTCAATATCATTCCCTTCTTGCAAAATCAAACAAGCATATAGAATTTGTAGGATTATGGAATGCCATTTCCGGAATCAATGAAAAATATTCCATGAAAAATGTATTCTAGATTGTTCTTTCCGGAAGGGTCGATGCTTAGCTTCCCGAATGCCAATTCTGGTATCAATTGATTCAATTCATATCCATGTATTCCATAACATTTAATTCAGGATCCATTTTTTATTCTAGAACAAGCACTCTGGAGTGTTATAAAATCAATTCTGAAATTAGCATTCCAAAATATAATACATATTTCGGAACAACTAATACAAAAAATGTAAATTTATGGATTGTGTAATCTCACTAATCTGAAACATAAAATTCATTATTCTAGATTACGTTTTTTCGGAACACAGTTATTGTATTGTGCAAAACTTAATCCGAAATAATAAATTTCAGGTTCCAGATTATATAAGTTGTAAATTCACACCCTTTTCGGTTTTCGCATTCTGGATTTCATGATCCGGTAATATTAACATATAAAAAAAACTGATATCCCTTATTATTAAAAGAAGGCCAATTTTAAAATTTTGAAAATTATAAAATTAAAAGGAGTTGGAGAGTGAAATTTGTGGAAAGTTGAAAGTAACATCCTCATTTTAATATTTCAAGTTTTGAAAATCTAACAAAATGATTCTTTTGTCCTACTCTGTTATTAATGCTAAGTTGCTAACTGACCTTTCTTCTCCCACCCGTCTAAAAATATGTAACAAAGTCAGATACTCAAGAAAGCCACTCGACCTATATGGTCCAAAGCCCAAACAACACCAAATCGGGTTCAACATCCCATGAAAGCATAAATATATGACACCTGTCAAGTTTGGAATTAGGCCTAAATAATAAACTAACATAAAACTATTTAAAAAAAAAGGTTAGATTAAACTTCAAATTAACATAAAAGAGCCAAAAAGTCATTGATAGACCTTGCTCGTCAACTTTTTTTTATTTCCTTTCATTCATTCTAATCGATCTTGTCAATTATGAAATCCAATTCAATTTAGTTACTGGTACAAACGATAAGAGAGAATTGTTGAATAGTTGGCACAATTTAAGTCAAACCCTAGCGGGAGGATACTCTCATCTATATAATTATAAATTTGATAAATTATAAATACTTGTTTGATACATGCACTTATGTTATTTTTGTAGTTGTATATCTCTATATATCTATATATAGAGAGAAATGATCCATTTATTCTAAGTTAATTCTTTTAGAGTTGTTTTTCATTATTTTTTTTTAAATCTAATGATTATAATAAATAATAAATCTTAATTATTATATCTCAAGAAAATGAATAATAAAAATAACAAGTAGCATTAAAATAATTATTTTGGAGCAAGTTGATTTCTCCTCATATGTATATATATAAATGGATAGGATCGTCAATATACACATCAAAGTCCGCTTGCAAGTTTGTTAAGTTCTGCATAGTGCGAATAACATGTCTTTTTGTTAAAATCTTGATATTTAATTTAGAAGGTTTAAATGTTTAATATTATTATAAATCTTGATATAACCAAATGCTAGTTATATTTTAATTGGATAAATTTTTGCTTAAAAAATTAAAGGAAAAAATCTTCTAATTTAATAGATTTTTTTTTGTTTTCTTTAGATTATTATTTGGGTCTACAGACCGACTAGTTTATATGTGGACTTTGCAAATCGGATATAGTCTTATAAAAAAAATCATTTATATTGTGAATCGAATTTAAAATCCGAGCTTGATAGACTGAACCTTAAATGGATTGAAGCAGTTGGTATAGGCACCCCCTAAATATATATATAATCCTCCCATGATTATTTTTTTTTGGGGAGTTACAGTTAGATACCTAGATTTTTCCTTTTTACGCATTCATATTTTTGGTCATAAGAAAGTTGAAGCACTTTGTTGAATGTGGTCCACTTGCTAATTAATATGTTCAACGTGGGACAAGCTTTGCTAGCATGAAGGTGTCATCAGGAATCCTGTTTCTCTTGGGGTTTGTTTTTTTCAGTAGGGGTCCGGGAGGGCCTAGGATTAGTTTATATTTATACTGACATTGATTAAATGTGAATTTACATTATATATCACTTAATAAAACAACCATCTTTTTCAGCAAAAAAAAAGATAAAAGATGTAGCCATCAGTTTCTTGTTCTCATTCCCTTGTTAATCATTGCACTGATCAATTTCTCATGACCAAGAAGACTAACACTCGATTGTGATTTAAGTATTTAACACTTCCAAGAAAAGCATGACAGGCCCCTGTTATTTAATTATTTTTTCTTTGTTCTATATGGCAGAGATATTTATTTATTTATTTAGAATTTAATTAAAATATTGATAGTGTAAAAATTACTTTCATAGTAACTATTAAAGTGTTATACAGTTGTCTTACATTTTTTAACCTAATTTAACATAACAAAATAGTTTAAAAATAAAAATTCATTCATTTATATATTTTATTTTAATCACATCATCATCACTTTGAGAAAAAAAATTTCACAACTCAATATATGTGAGGCAACTTGATAGTGATTTAATAACAAGTGAGTTGATAAACCTAAATAATAATATTTGTTCCAACATATTCTTTTATATTATCTTAGAATTAATTTGAATTTGAACTTAATTTTTATAATAATTAATTTAAAAATTATATTTGGAGTGATTTTTAATTAATTAACACCATAAAGATCTTTATATTTAATTTAAACTCTGTAATTTCTCAGCTTATGAATGCTGAGTTGCTGACTGCTTTTTAAGAATATTCCACGGTATCTTGGAATAGTGAAATCAAAATGTTTGATTTTTGTGCCAAAGAAGATAATTTTACCTATCCCCATCACCCCCAATTTTTTTTTTTTCCAAAACCAATAAATAGGAAAAGGGGTCGATCCTTGCATAGCTGTATTATTACGTACTTGGATGCTTGATTAGTGACAAATTTTGGATTACATTTCGTATTGGCCTAAACTCCGGTTCAAAACTTCAAAGATCACTAACTTTTTTAGATTCTTTTATTCTAATTGACTGACTTAAAACATGATTGTTTCATATAAGAACAAAATGAAAGTAATTTTCATCGCTAACTTCTCTTTATTCTGTATATAATATTACCAACATGGTTTGGTCGTATGTGTGAACGAGACTTTTTCTTCGTCGTGACTTAAATCTGAAAAGCAGAGTTTCATTCCAACTCACACACGGATATATAGATATGAATGACACACTCCCTATGCGTGGCATGCCACTTTTAGAATTCATTAGTCCATTAAAATATCATTATCGGTAATCCTATTTGTATTAACAAACAAGTTTCTTAACTATAATAAAATTATGAGAACGATGTTCGATCAATTTTGTACTTTCTGTGGTTTATCGTTTACTATTGTGTTGTGTACTCAAAAGTAGGGTTTTTAAGCTACGTAGTAGAGATAGTAACCACCAATTAGGCGCAGCTTCGTTAGGTATTAGTCTATATGTTTGAAGTTTGAATTTTGGTCCCATGTTTTCACATTCAGGAGAAGTAATAAAGAAGAATTCCGGTTATGCTATATATATATAAATTATTCATAAATTTTGTTAGTGATTAATTTTTATCAAGATAAAATATCTGTAACTTTTAATATAAAAAAATTCAGTCACATTTTTTTATGAACTGTTGGCTAATTTATACTAAATAACTTGTTTTAACCTTTAGTGAAAATTTTCTTTTCAACTTATATTTATTTAATTTATAAAACTGGAATATCAAGTTATAATTATTTCAAGCACGACTAAGAAATTCAAGTTTAATTTTACTTGAACTAATATAATATTATGAATAAATCTATATATGCATTATAAAGATGGTAAGAAAGGGATTAATAGAGACAAAATAATCTAGTTGAGTGTCAAAGTACGTATGAGCTAATTTGGGGTATATGGTTGGGTACGAAAATGGAAAGAAAAGGTTAAGGTGATTAAGCTTTCTGAATTGAGGCGGTGTGACCATGAATTAGCAGAAAAAATTAAGCTTTCTTGCCCAAAAGGTTTAACATTTAATTAATAATGTCATGTGTCTGAATGAAAGCCAACTGTCTCAACCTGTGAAACAAGTATTTGGTTTAGTGATGAAGTTTCCCAACCTGGCCTGATCTCTAGATTGGTATTCAGATGATATTGCTGCGCTTTATACGCTGCTAAATCACCATATATAATTAATTGCTCTACCCAAATAATTACAACCTCTCTTTTAAATAAATAATAGTATTCATGTAGTTTTAATATTAGTAAATTAATGACAATATTATAAATAGAGCTGATATTTAATTAAACAACAAAAAATATAGCTATGCTTTATAACGCTTAAGTACAATCAATGAATACTAGCATGTACCGAATAATTTATTAAAAAAAGAGCATATACCGAATAATTCTAAATTTTCATACTAATCTTCCTATATACTATTTTTGAAATTTCCAAGATATTAAACATATTATTTTTTTGTTTATATTTTCAATAAAATATTCGATTAGAGAATTTGTAAGAGAATATAAGATTACTCTTAATCCACCTTATATATGTACGAATTCATTTTGATCATTAAAATATGTTACAACAAAAATGAAATATTTCAAGGTAATTTATATAAAATTTTGCAAATAGTTTTATGAAAATGGTGCATATAAATTTTTCTATGAATATAGATCTAATAAACCAAAGTTTTTTTGTACATAATTTTTTTTTGCTTTCGTGTGGTGTGTTTGTGTGTATATATAATATCTTGAAATGTTTCCTTCAAAAAAAAATTCTTGAAATGTTTTTTTTTTTTTGCTGAATAATATCTTGAAATGTTAAGTATATACAAAATAGTTGGGTTTAAATTTGTAATGTAATTTTATAGCTGATTAATTTTGAGATTTATATATGTGCGTGCACAAACAATAAATGAAGGTTCTTAATTAAGCAGTAAAGATTTTGAGAATTGTACATGTTTGCTTTTTAAACTAATCACTCGAGCTACTTTTATTAGAAGAAGTTTCATTTAAACTTTAAACTATTAATACCTATTCAAGAAAAAAGAAAGAAAAATAATAAATCAATTTAAGGTGAAATTATTGTAAATTAATTTATTAAAAATAAAAGTAAGTACACTTTTTACATTTTAGTAATTTGTTGAGTATCTTCCCAATCAATAGTTGACAGACAATAGTTTTTTGAACTACGTACGATTAGGTTTTTGTAATGAGGATTCTCCCCAAGAGCATTTTCTTCACCCATGCACATGAATTTGGCAATTGAATTTAATTACGTACTTAAAGAATTCGAGCCCTTTCACATAAACTAATACATGATCGAGTACATTTAACTACTTAAAAGAGAATGCTGACAAACACTAGTTAAGAAATTTTAAATTAAAAATATTACCACCTGTTATTTTCAATACAATCACATAATATTTTTTAATAAAATTTTATATATATTCACTAATTCTTTAATTAATTTACTTTTTTATAGCTTTAATTAATATACTAAATTAAGACTCTAATTTCATTTTAAAAAGTAATTAAACTTTAGTAGATCTCTTCTTTTCAGTCGTTAATGCCGTTACTTTATCAGATTAATTAGCACAAGAAAACCTGGATCAGGTGCATCCCTTGTGATGGTAAACAAAGACCAATGTTCAATGACATGACATCACATGCTCCTCATCCAACGGTGGAGATTCGTTCTTTCGCCGCCAATGATTGTATGATGGCGTACAACGAGGCATGGTCTTAGATGTTTCGTTTTATGCTACTTAGCAAACAAGCATACAACGATGATCATTCACGCTCTACGTCACAAAACGTCACCCATTAAATTTAGGGTACGTTTATGAGAACCATCTATGAACATACACCATGCTTTCTTTCGTGTTGCTTCGCGGTTGTGTTTCGTTGAGCAAAAGTCAAACAGTTTTAAGAACAAGTTAAAGAACTTCACAAGCCTTCCGTTGCAATCCAAACCCTATTTTCTATATTTTGTGTGGTATTATAAAAACTCAACTAGGCATGTCAAGGGCTAGAACTTAGAAGGGGCCCACACGTTTTTGGTTATTTATTTAGACTTTGTGCAATTTATTGTTTTATTCAGTATGGATTACATGTATATTTCAAGAGAGATAATGTTATTAGAATCGAATAAAATAATTAGGAATGAAAATTTTATTTTTTCTAGTATTTAATATAATTATATATCTAAAATTCGAAATATAAATCACTAATTAAGCTATCGAGCATTTCGCTGGAAAAAAAGCAATGAAGCATTATGCTCCATAATTTACTTATCTTATTTCTGTTGGTTATAAACTCGGTATATTTTACATTTATATACTATCAAGGGTGTAGTTTTTTAAAAAAAATAGTATGTAAATCAACTGACACTTAGATTATTCTAATTTAACATAATATTAGGTTTGAGTATTGTGTATGCAATTAAATTGATATATGATGAAAAAGTTTGTCACTTATAATAATTTTATAAAACTCAAGTAAAATTATATTATCACTTGTAGAAATATTTGTCATCTAGATAAAAAAAAATCCCAAATATATATGCATTGTATAAATTAGTAAATTACTATGAGTAGTGTAGTAGGAGTAAGCCGATCGAGTTCAATGTTGAATAAAATAAAGGAAGCTTTAGCGGAATATATTCCGAATCATGTGGTGGGGATTGATTATTGTCTCTTGAATTCGGAGGGGACGTCATATGGCTCATGTGGCAGCATTGACCACCCATTGGATAACGCGTAGGCATTTTAATTCTTGCACTTAACCACCCTTTTTGGATTTGGATTTGGATTTGGATTTGGACATTTTAATCAGATTGTTCATATTTTCCACCTCATCTGCATTAATCACGAAAAAATTGTCAACACGTGTAATGTTAATGTAAATTTTGAGGATAAAATGAAAAAAGGAAAAGGATTTACCTGATGTGCGAATCACTTCACGAGTCTTTCAGTATTTAAAATAATAATAATAATAATAATAATAACAATAATAATATTTTGTGAAAAGAAAATTCATTCACTCTTTAGTCTTAATTCAGATCGATATCGACTTCATAAATAATGTATATCACAACATTTAAGTAGCTAGCCTGGAGTCACTCATTTTCAGTGTTTTTATTTGGTGTTGCATACTCCCTACCCTAGCTCTTCGTTGTCAAAGTTGAAAAATTGGAAGGAAAACTCACCATTCAATCTTTCGATGGATAATCATACAAGGGAATTAGATATCACACATTTTAACTCAAAATTTTAAAACTTAGGTTATAAATTTTTTCATCACTTATATAATGTTTAATTTTTTTATTTTTATCCAATATAAGACTTTACCTATTTTTAACTAAAAATTGATAATAAAAACATTTAAATCTATACTTACTTGTCAGTTAATAAATTTTATAAATTTATTTCATGCAAATTGTAAGTTACTCCTTTTTAGATAAGATCATATATGCTACCATTTTCATCCTCATATATTGTGACTTGTGAGTCTTATTGTGAGAAACAACTATTTTATCTTAATCAGCTGGTTTACATGTAGAACTCATATATGCTGACCTTTTCTTCCTCATTACGAGACGTACTAATTATCCCTTAGTACTCATTATTACTACTTAATATCGAGACGCACTTTGTTTGACTTAATTTAATTATTATTTTTATGCTTGATTACTTAATTAAATTATGTGTTTCTTGCTTTCTGATACCCGAATGTGCCAAGCTACGACTCGTTAGAGCCAAAAAGTTGAGGGAGTCAATTTGAAATTGTCAGTAGAAGTAGTAATAATGAGTTTCATCTCTTTCCCAGCTTGTTCAAGATACTAACTACTACTTAATGATAATTAATCACGTTCTTAATTTCTTTTAAAACGAGGCATTCATTAGTCTATTATCATTAATTATTAATAATAATTACTGTATCTATTTTAGGAAAAAAAGTCTTATAAGATTATATTAAGGAATCCTTTAAGATTATTAATTGAAAATTTATAAGTAAAAAATTATATTTTTTACTTCAAATAAAAAATCATTTAAAACTATAATAAAAGTATATTAGTAATATATTACTCTCCCATGGTGGCAATTATGCTTTTGTTGATGAATCTAAATCTAAATTCCCTACAAAAGATGCTAAAACAACAACTACAAGAACTATTTTAATTGCTCTGAGTAGATGTATGAAAATATAGAAAATACTTTTCAGAATGACTTCTTATGATCTAATATGGAAAAGAAACCTTATAACGCATAGTAAGAAGAAGAATCTTTCATAACTCTTATATATTTTTTGTGAAATACTTCTATGAAGCAATATATGATCATTTGGCCAGATATTTGGAAAAACATTCTAGACACTGCAATTAGTTCTTATCATTAATATACTTTTATTGTAGCCTTAAATAAAAATAATAATAATAATTCCAAAACATTGAATTGAAATAAGATAAATTTAATGGTGATCACAAATTCCTGCCTAGGCTGACTTAAGATAAAACAACTAAAACTTATGATTTAGTTCCACCAATAAAAAATTGTTATTAATTTTTATAAAGTAAAAAATGTCACTCATGTTGACAAAAAAGATCTAATGTATAACTCTTTCTTTTTTAAAATTTACTTTAGATCTTTCTCACCATTGAATTGATTGTATTCCTCTCACTGTGCGAGATATGTTATATTTTCCCACCCAAGGACTTGTCATAGAAAAGATAGGTTTTAAATTAAGATACAATTCATTCCTAACCTTTAATATAAATACTAATATTTGGTTTGTATAATTTATTGGCAAAGATTAAAATTTTATTTAATTTACTTTTAAAATTTGTCCTTAGGTGAATCAAGGGTGAGATATATAAGAAGGTAATTCATGGAGGTCTCTCGCAATGTTTTGAGGTAAGTGATAGCAACACATTCTACTTATAAGTTTGTTAAGACAATACATATTTATAGAGACTCTTAACATCTATAAATTAGAATTCATTTGATTAACAACTCTTTCTTTATTTATAGATGGTCAATGGAAGGGTCATTATATCGTCCTTTGTGCATAAAGATTTTGTCCTTTGGTCAATGATGTAATCCTTGAGATACAATAATTATTTTGTCACGTGTAAATTTGATGGTTAAATATGTCACTTGAGGTAACACTGAAGTGATATAACTTGTTGACAACTTTATATAACATAACAATTTTATAATTTAAGTTTAATGGTTATGTTTAATGATTATTCTAGAATAAAATTAATTTAATTTTATGTATTATGTTGTATATATTTTAATATAAAATATGTATTAAAATAAATTTTACTATACATTCTAATTATGCTTTATATTTTTATGTAAAATGTGTAATTAAAATCAATTTTATTATACATTCTAATTACGATGAATAATTTAAAATTAATTTTACTATAATGTAATTTAAATGAATACTATTTAAGCATATATAATAATGTTCTTACCTTAATTAATTAATTGACCCCCTTTGCAATTTTCGTGTAGAGGTGACAAAGAAGTTGCAACATGGTGTCATCATTCATCCTTTCACGATCTGTCTAGAATGGCTAGTCTATATCTTATTCATTCTTATGGTGAAAATACATTTCCATGTATGACTAATTTATATTGCTTTCTCACAAGCTAAAGAAATCAACCCTACATCGGTGCCAAACAGTTATAGAAAGCAAAATAGAATGTTTTTTTTTTTTTTTTTTAAGTGGTGCAAAATATAATGTTTTGCTTACGGTTTGAAATAGAATGTTGAGACTTGAGAGAAAATATATTTTCACTATATTCCCTTGATTCTGTCTTTCTCTTACGTTCAAATTTCTATATTTCAATTTAAGAAATGGCTCGACTTAGAAATTCTTTTACACTTTGTTTGACATGGAAAAGAAAATTGAATGAGAACAAAGTAGAAAAAAAACAAAGAATATGAAAATAAAAATAATGAGAAAACAAATAATTTTTAAAGTTATTTAGTGTAAGTGAAATATGAAAAAAAGCAAAACTATTTTTTTTGTTAAATAGAAGATAAAAATAAATCCTTTAAAAAAAGATAAAAAGAAAGTAAATAACTATTTCCCCCTTAAATCGACACTACTACTATTATTATTATTATAAGAAAAAAGCTAAGAAGATGATTAACACAAAAAAGGCCAAAAAGTACTTATAAGGAAATAATGTGAAAAAAGTTTCTCTTTCCTCACTTAGGAAAATATCGACGAGAATTCTCACTTAGCATATAGTATTCTTCTTACCATTTATTTTTGTTAATTTCTGTTTAACCACTTTCACTATACCAAATATAGCGTAAATTTCCCAGAAATTTTATGTTAAGAATATTATATTTCTATATGTAATTTTTTTTGCCAGAGATAGATGTCAACCTCCTTTTGACACACGTACGAACCGTAAATATATATTATGTCTCCACCCGACGGGCGACGGCTAATTTTCACATTAATGAAATATAAATTTGCTTTTACAGAAAAACGAGAGATACAATTGTTATTATTATTTTTTTACTTATGATGAAAATCAGCTTTAAAATTGGATTATTATTTTTTAAAATAATATAATTTAAGAACTCACACCTAATTCATAAATACAATTTTATATTACCAGCTAAATCAAACACCGAAATCTCTTAGA
Source organism: Glycine latifolia (assembly GCA_013407115.1). Taxonomy (NCBI): domain Eukaryota; kingdom Viridiplantae; phylum Streptophyta; class Magnoliopsida; order Fabales; family Fabaceae; genus Glycine; species Glycine latifolia. The sequence continues at coordinate 38,925,930 of CM023948.1, forward strand.
AAATTAACATCCCATATTACTGTTTCTTTCTTTGACTTATATGAGTGTGAGACCCGTTTGACTGTCTCTAACATTCAATGTAACGTTATATATTAGAATTTTTCAAAAAAAAATTAGTTTAAAGATATATAAAAAAGTATAATAATTATGTAATTTTTAGAAATAAAAATAAAAATAAAATAATTTTTTTTAATTTTTATTTTCAGATAAGAAACTATAATTTCAGAAAAATCAAAATAAATTACTCAACATAATGCCTTAATAAAAATGAGTTTTTAATGACCAGAATTTGTATGGAGACTCACTGTAACGTCAAAGTAATTTATTTTTTAATTAAATAACAAATTTATATATTAAAAAACATATATATCATGTATGCATTAAATTCAAATTTAATACAAATATAAAAAGTTATAAAATATTTCAAATCATAAAATAATAAAGAAAATTAAACTAGAACTTAAAGAATTAAATGAAAAGTTAAAAACTAAAAAAATTACAAAAAGATTAAAATTCATTTTTTTAAGTATTAAAACCACAATATTAATTTCAAACGTACTATAGTATACTAAGTGATTTAGATGTTCTAAATAAAAATAATAGTTTTAATTTAATATAACTAAGAACGTTAGGAAGCAAAGTGTGAACTTATACTGGAAGCAGCTTAGCCAAGCCAGCTACCAACAAAAACTACCACCACCAACCTAAAGCTGCGAGTGTGTGTGTGACAAAAATGAAATTCAACGAAACCTGCAGCAGCAGCTGCATAACATTAATTTAATAGAAAATTCAAGAAGAAAACGTAGGTTTTTCCTTTCTATATATATATATGTATATGTATATATAATAGCTTTGTTTTCTTCTTCAGAAGCTTTCAACAGCAAGCCTCGTGCAAGACGGTGGAAATATTGGTGATGGAAACTGGTAAGGAAAATCGATCTCCGGTAATGTTAGGTTGAATTGAACCAAGTGGATAAAGTTAATTATAACACCTTTTTTATTTTGAAAAGTGATGGAGCATGGAAACAAAAACAGGGTCCCCACCCTTTTATTTATTTTATTTACTTTTTAACAATTTTCGTTGATTTGGCTAATTAAGAAAAAAACAATTAATTTATTTGAAGATTTGATCACATTGTTTCAAAGGAAAAAAAATTAATATGTTATTTTGTTTTGAATATGTCTGAGAGCCCTCAAATACAATGATATTTATTTTTAGTTATCATATATTTCTTCTGAGTTTATAATATTTATCGTTACCTGTTTTTTTTTTCTTAACGCGACTTGCCGTTAGAAATTAAAAAAATGTTTTATATTTTTGTAAATATATATGGTGCCTTTTTGTTTTAGAGTTCATATAATATATATAAGAAGTTATATATATCCGGCCCTTATAGTTGTATCTGGATATCACGTAAAAAAAACAGAGATTTTTTTTTTACATAAATTTTGCATTTCTTTTTAACGACTAAGTAAGACATAAAAGGGTAATTAAGAAAATATAAATAAAAATGATGCCGTGACAAGGAAAAATAAAAAATAAAATCACCAAAAATTAACTAACACCTAATTAACATGTCTAAAACGTAAAATAGAAAAAAAAATAAAGAAAAAAATAGACAAAACCAACCACTATTATTTGTAATGACTTATGTCATTTAATCAAATAATTTACAAATAATTCTTAATTTTAAATATAAAAAAATCATGTTAAAATATTTCACCTTATTATGATTTTTTTATTATAAAAATTAGTCACAACAATATCATAATGAATAAAAAAAGAGACAAATAGGACATAGTAACATACGAATCAAATACACGTATTTGAAAATACAGAAAAAGAAAAAAGAAAGAGAAAGCAATATTTGTAGGATTCCTCAATAAGTGCCTTCCACACCACGGATCTTACAGCGTGTATGTATATGTGAGCTGTGCTTAGACGCTCCTCTATTTAAGCACACCATCTTTTCTTCTTTTTACTTTCTTCTTCTACCTAGCTATTCCCCTCTCTTTCTCTGAACCTTCTTCTTCTTCTCTCTTTCACATAACATCATAAGATATAAGACACACACGCACACACACACATATCCATCAAACACATATACACACATATATCTGCTTCTTGTAGAACTTGTTTTGTTTTGTTGTTGCTTAAGGATTAATCAATTATTTGATGATGGAAGAGGTTGTGGTTAACACAGGAGATGATCGTGATCATGATCATGAGCCTTTGGATTTGCCTCCAGGTTTCAGGTTCCACCCCACAGATGAAGAGATCATCACTTGTTACCTCACAGAGAAAGTCCTCAATAGAACCTTCAGTGCAACTGCTATTGGAGAAGCTGATTTCAACAAGTGTGAGCCTTGGGACTTGCCCAGTAAGTACTACTTCAATCCATTAATTCTCTCTATTTTTTTTTTGATTTTTTTGATTTTGTTTTCTCTCAATTTGATGATGTATGATTGATATCATATCATCAATCATCTTTCATTGTCACTTGTGGGTGGTTACTTATTATTGATTGATCTGAATTTGTTGTGTAGAGAAAGCAAAGATGGGGGAGAAAGATTGGTACTTCTTTTGCCAAAAGGATAGGAAGTATCCAACAGGCATGAGAACCAATAGAGCAACCCAATCTGGGTATTGGAAGGCCACTGGCAAAGACAAAGAGATTTTCAAAGGGAAGAACAACCTTGTTGGGATGAAGAAGACCCTTGTTTTCTATAGAGGAAGAGCTCCTAAGGGTGAGAAGACAAATTGGGTTATGCATGAATTCAGATTGGATGGTAAATTCGCATGTTACAACCTTCCCAAGGCTTCAAAGGTAATTAACAATTAACTACCTCTCTTTCTCTCTTTTGCTTTTTTTGACATTTTTTCAATTGATTTTGAGGAAGCTGGAAAAAGGTTGAGATTTTTTTAATAATCGTGGCTTTTAATTAATCATCACTTTTTAGAAAAGTGCCTTTTGTGTTGTTTTGAGAGTTTTTTTTCTTTCATGGGGGTGGTCCTCTAATATCGTACCTTTTGCTTTATTTAGTTCAATTGTTAACATTATAATAACAGTTACCTTTTTCCGTTTTTTTTTCTTGGGGGGTGTTTCATTATTTCAGGATGAATGGGTTGTGTGCAAGGTTTTCCACAAGAGCAACACTACTACTACAGATGTTGTTAACAAAATGGTACTCCCAATAATTAACCCTGGCCTTTTGAGAATGAACTCATCAATTGGAGAAGATCTATTTGATTTCTCTTCTCTCCCACCTCTCGTGGATCCTCTCTTTGACCAAACCACAAACAAGCACATTGACAATGATTTCAAGGGTACCAATAACACACCTTCATCTTCATTAGCTAAACCACCATCAAGTGGCTACTATCTTCCCAACTTCATCAACAACAACAATCAGCACATGCTAATGATGATGAAGCCAGAAGAACACAAAATGTATGAGATTCCCACCAACAACTATGCCTCCACCAGCCAAGTGAATTTCACTACTACTAATAACCCAATAATGGGAATTAGCACAGGCAATAACAATACCCTTCTTTCTCAGCCTCAAATTCGAACCCAAAATTCAACCTCAGTACCCTTCAACATGTTCCAAGATTACTATAATTATATGAACCAAGGAAAACAATGCAAGATGGAGCAATTCTCAAACTCTAAGAACCAGCCTGTGGTCAGTGCCTCTCAAGAGACGTGCCTCAGCAATGACACTTCCTCGGTGGTTTCTAAGCAAGACAATAACATGGGAAGGAACAAGGCATTGTACGAGGATAATTTTGAAGGTCCTTCATCAGTTGCTACTACCCTCTCAGATTTGGAATGCCTGTGGGATGGTTACTGAAGAATAATTGAAAAACATGAGATGCATGAAGAGAGAGATAAAAGCAAGTTAATTTGTTGATTTATGGTTTTTTATTTAGTTACTACAACATACCATATATTTTCTGATTTTAGACAGTCATATAAACAGATATATGTTATATATTAGACATGGAAGAAGTTCTGGTGGGCTACTCGTATACTGTACAGATTTATGATTGATTGATTAGATTATCCAGGGTCTTGTTAAAGTTAGGTTTATATTTCATAGACTAAAGAGAAGGATTTGATCATGCTCTTGTAAATTTTTCTTTTATAATTAGTGGGTTTGTCTTATTAATCAATTTCTTTATTTATTTTTTTCAGTTGCATTTGTATTAGTTCTCTAAATTTTGAGTTTCATGTATTTAGTTGAATACTTTCAAGTACTTATACATTGTTCATTATTCTTTTTGATATTCCAAACAAGTTTAATTTGTTAATTACGACCAATTTTCAAGCCCTTCCAATGATCTTCCTGCGGCACAATGTATATTTTATGCTGTGTGGAATATTATTTCTGTGTGACATCCCACCAAGAGTGGGGAGAATTAATTCCCAAGGAAATTGTGCATTTGTTTTTTCAACTTTAGAATTTAAAGGTTGTGGCTTCCTACCTAGTGCCTCCCACCAAGGCATGACTATTGTTGTCCTTTTAAAGTTTTCAAGTACCCTGAAAGATACGATGCTAGCTCCTGAGATATGTCGCTTAATGTTGTGTAATTAAGTTCGTAGTTATTAAGTGAATAAGAAATGAATTAAAATGACACTTTATTACAAATTTTCTTAGTGTAAATAAATGAACAAATAGGTACACACACATCATTTTTAAATTGTAAGAAATACTGCTACTTGGTACTATTAATCGAATTATTAATTATATTATAAGGGAAGTAATGAAAATTATGTAAGGGTGAATGTGAAGACACCACCAATTATGAGTGGACAGTAATTAACCAAGTTGATGAAGCACGTGAATAATTCCCTGAATCCGTGCAGACGATGCCTCCGGTGATATAGAATTTCCAGAATATTTTTAAAAAGCACACACTAATAATTACAAAACTGTTTCAGTGACCAAACCAACAACAACGGTGAGTTTCTTGACTGCCGCTTGAAATCTTGTGTCCAAAGAAACCTAGTCACCACATGTCTACCTACCCAAATACTCCTTAGTTTGAGTTGTTGTGTTGAATCTGTTTTTTATGACATTTGTGCAAAATATACATGTTTCGTACACATACGAATAATGTACATGTCTAGTGAGTATAAATTGTACCTTGCTCAAGCTATCTATCAATGACCATGTATATATATAGTATGTATATACACTTAATTAATTACTTTCTATGTGTATGTATAAACGTGTGTGCCTAGTATTTTCTTTCGCTTCTTTTACCCATCTTTTTGTGTAGGTGTCTCTTAGGAACATAATTAAGCCTAAAGTGATAAGATCGCAGGAAGAGAACAAAACTAGAAATACATGAGTGTGAGAAGAAAGAAAGGGATAAGAGGGAAGGACTTAAACGCAATAGGGTAACAAGGGGTGCGAGAATTAAGGATCATATTATGGTATATTTACATGGATAATGGGATATATAGAAAGTACGGTGGAGGTGGCCAAGGAATGGGGTAAGGGCATGCTAGCTAGCTATTGAATATTGGAAGAAAAGAAAGGTTCATCATTCTCGTCAGTATGGAATTTTTTTGGGGGTTTCAATTTTTTCATATCATAATGATAATAATAAAATGGGAAAAAAACATGCTAATGCACATTCCTTTCCATTCAAAGCAAAGCGTTCATTGTGGTTTTATGCTTGCGGGAAACTTAACCGATCTTTTATATGTATATTGTTGAGACTTCTTCGGCTCCTTTTGTTTTTTTGCACTACTAATTGATCTTTGGAGTTTTTCTTTCCCTTTCTTTCATGGGAAAAAGGAGTGAAAAAATGGAAAGGTTGAGAAAGTGATTTAGGGGAAGCAAAGGAAGAAAGAGAGAACAATGCTTATCCATCTATAAAGGGTGAGGAAGGGCAAAAAAGAAATTAAATAAATTAAAATGCAAAATGGAAGTAGTATTAGTATACACATTTACATGCTTGTTTCTGAATCAGAAAACCCTGATTTGTTGCATGAAAACAAGGGGTGAAGGTTGATGTAGGGGGCTCACCAACCAATGAGGAGCCTCCATCAAATAATCATCAGTGTCCCGATGAAAACGATGTGGCTATAGCTAATAATCTCATCATATGTCACCATTTTTCTTTCCTTCTAAAATTCCATGTCCATTCATTCGACCAGGCTCATAAATTTCATGTCGTGTTTGCTCTTTTTCTTCTATTCCTACGATTATTTTTATTATTTTTCTATTTTTAATGTTTTCTTTTAATTTGTTTTTTAAAATTGTGATGAAGAGCTTGACCACATTCAAATGTATTCTAAAACTAGAATATATTCTGCTCATGAAAACAACGGAGTTTAGGTACCTCACCTAATAAGCATATATATTTAATTAGTTTACTAGGTTTTGGAAAAAAATTCTTTTATATATATATATATATATATATATATATATATATATATATAGAAATTGGATAACATTATTAAAACATTCGATTTCTAGTATTTTTAATAGTTTCGATAAATACAAAATCTGGAGGTCCCCATATATACTCATAACATGCTACTGAAAAAGGCGCTTATATATAGATTTTGTATATATAGAAGAAGATTATATACAATAAATGTGTATATTTATTTTACAATTGAAAGAGATAAAAATAAATTAGAGAGGTTTCTATTAAACTCAATTCATTTTATTTTGTATTTTATTCTCTATAAACTAAAGAGAACGGGAAAAACTTATCCCAATCCTCGCTCTGGACCAAGGTGCGTAGCCTTTTAACTCTTTTTTCTCTTTCTCTCTTTTCTTCCATCCCCTATAAATTAAAATAAATTTATATATATATCTCAACTTTTAGAAATTACATGACTGAAATTTTATAATAAAAAATTAAAGTGAATATGTTAATTTTAAATTAAAAAATTAATTACTTTTAATTTTCTTTTCCTAGTGTTTATGAAGAAATTTATTTATAAAAATTACAAAAATATGATATAAGATAAGTAATATAATAGATATTAATAAAAGAGAAAAATTATAAAATATGTTTAAAAATAGTGATCTCATGAAATACACGTTATCCCAATCGTCTATTACAGTAGCAGGAGAATCTTTTTGGCCAAGATGATCCGAAGAAGTTGGCTTAATAAAGACTTTTTACCTTTGTACAGATTATCTCCGTCCCACTTAGCATTTTTTTCTTCTTTACACTGTACATATTACAAAAGTTATCTTTATTAATAGATAAAAATATTAAGGTTAATATTATCTTTAATATAACTTTTAATATATGTACACCCAGTTGAGTCTAATTGATTTATTCTAATTTGATTAGTAGTTTGAGTTTGAGTATTAATTATATTTATTATACTTACGTATCTTAGCTTTTTTCTTAATATTTTAGCTTAAAACTTTGTTTGAATTTAAATTCATGTAATTTCATTACTAATTAGATATTGTATATGTTTAGTGTTTTTAATCTCTATTAGAATTTTTATTAGATTTTTAATTTGTAAGAGTTTATTACCAATAGTTCGTCATAAAGAGAGGTAGAGGTAGATTGAAACTTACCTGAAAAAAGTAATTAAACAATACTTAATGAATGAGATATAGATTGACGAAATATGTGTTTTAGAACGGAATAGAGAAAAATTATAAATTTGATGGAGAGTTAGATCCGTTATTATTTCTATGTTCAAAATTGGTTCTTTTTTAGTTCATTTTCTCCTCCTTCTTTCATTCTTTTCTTTTTTTTGTTTTATTTCTTTTTTTTTTTACTTTTTCGTATTTATCATTGAGTTCATTTACCACTAATTCCAATTAACTTTGGTTAAAAGTGCTATCAATGTTAATGTTAAATTGTGGACAAAGAATAAGTTTTGTACACTTGAGAAAAAGTTACATCGGACAAACAAGTTACAACACCTTTGGAAACAAGTTTATAAGGCAAATTTTCACTTAATTTGCTATTGTCATCTTGAGCCTAAGTATGAGAAAGTTGAGGTTTAACCTGGAAGCATCGCAAAACTCCTTTTACTGTTGCCCTTGCCAGACTAAGTGTGGAAAAGTTAATGCTTAACCTCAAAACGTCATAATGCACCCCCTGATGTTCACATTGTTAGGGACTTCTAATATTGTGTTAATAAGGCTATAACAAAAGAAATTTTGATCTGATGAAGGGGGATTCAAATCATTGTTTGTGTGACTCTTTCGTATGCATTGTTTGATGATTGGAAAGCTCTGATTTGGCGTCCATGGCTTCCTCACTAAGTTTCTTCATTTTTGCACAATTTTTGCTTCTTCCAGCTATTAGCAGTTAAATTCATTGTTGGGGTTTCATGTTACTAACCAACTATCATGTTAGTAATCAAAGTTATTTATTCAACTTTATAGTTCTACATTAACGTTTTTCTTTTGTACTTAATGCTTTTTTTTTTAATTCATCTCCCCAACTATTTCCTTTATTATTGTGAAGACCGTTTTCTACTTTCTAAGTGTCATAAAAATTACTCTAAAAAAGATTTCTAGTTTATTTGCTTTAGCTCTTGTTTTAATTTATTTCCAAATAAGATATCCATTTTTCTATAGTTATTTTATCAAGAATTATGCAAGCCTCTATTGAAAAATGATATTTAAACTTTTTATCTATTACTTACACAATTTGATTCACTTGTCAAAGATGTTACTATTAATATATTGTTGTATTTAAATATTAAAAGAGAAAACTTTGTTGTCCAAAATTATCTTATGCAACTATAGAAGATTGTCTTGTTTCATAGAAGATATTTATGTTCGAAAATTATATGAATTGAGTCCTTATTTCAATTTTGTGATGGTTAATAACAGTTATTAAATATTAAGTTTAAAAGGGACTAAATTTATTTATGTAAAAAAAGGATTAAATTGATTGATTTAAAAGTACATGGACCAAAAAATCAAGTTTGACTTGAAATTTGAGGACTAAAAATATATTTTTCTTTAAATTAAATAAATAGTTTTTATATTGTCGTCTATTAACAAATTAGCACGTATAGTAAATTTGTTGGCTTTTAAAATTGGTTTAATTTGATCAATTTTAAAAAAAATTATGAAATTCAAAATTGAGATTAAAAAAAGTTAAATTGAAATTGATAGGTTATTAAGAAGATTAGGAATATAAAGAAAGATACGAGTAATATATAGTTTGATATGGTTAAGAAAGAACTTTTTTTTTGCTGGTTGTGGAGTGAGAGTAATTTGTGAAATACATATTTAAAGAAGAGAAGAAAATTAATAAAAATATGTAATTGAGAAAGTGAAGAGAATGAGAGTCTCATCCTATAAATCATTTAGGAAGTTATTAAATTTAATTTTAATATACTGTCAATTTAAAATTATTTACATTATCAATCTTCAGGAAACAAGCCCTTGAGCAGCAGCAGGGATAACTCAGTCCCATTGAGATTTGATTTGAGATTAACTAAGATATTGACGGAGTGAATTATATGTTTAAATTGTTAATAACCAAGCATTATAAATGAAAAAAATTTATGGAATGATAGAAAGTAGAAACCATTCACCTAATTCTTCCACTTTAATCATGGTCCTTGCCACACATCTCCATTAAACACCCGAGAATGTTTCAATTTATAGAAATGAAAATAAAAGCTTGAATAATAGGAAACACATTTTATTTCTTTATAGAATTCAAGTCAAACCATTATGACCTTATTTATCTCTAAAATAAAACAAAGACGCCCCAATACCAAAGAGGGTAGTGGACCCTTCCTACGACCACCATTATTATTATTCCTAAAAGCTAAAAGTAACATCAACAAAATAAAAGAAACAAAAACTGTAAGAAAATTCCTAACAAATACTAAAATCTAGAACTTCCTCCTCTCAGTGGAGACTGTTGTTTGACAAAGTGCATCGACCGCAAGTCTGTTCTCTGGGACTCTGCATCCAGTAGGTCCAAGCATTTTCTCATTAACTTGAATAGAACATTTCTGCTTGCCAAGACATCGCTACAAAAAAAAAAACAAAAAACAAGAAAGAAAATTAGGTTCACTTTTTTTTTAGTCCTTTACCATGGAAATAAGAACAAAGTGATTACTAAAATAAATTAATTACCCGTTCTACAATAGATAAAGTATTACTAGATTCGCAATGACCCTTCTTAAAGGATCCACATTCACCCTCAGGCACACCAAAGCTAGCAAATCTAATTTCAGATATTACTTGGTTCTCCTTGCATGCTAATTCCAATTCATGTCCCTCATAGGCCTTTGCACATGCTTTTTCAATAGTTACACTGGCAATTTTAACTTCAAAGGGGTAACCTCCTTGCTCTTCAAACAACACCAATGTGTTATCCTCACCATCACGAAGAAATGAGTCTGGGACATGGTACCTACAAAGAAAGTAACAAAAAATTTAGTGTCCATTTCATTGACACATTTTTTCAATGATCGTTTCAAATTATTCATATATGTACCATCTTTGAGTGGGATTTCCACAATTTGTCCTGCATTTGTTTGGCCCATATGTTCCACGGTAATCACATGTTGAACTACAACCATCATCATGTGCAAGATAGCTTGTCCAATACCTACCAATGTTGTTACCATTTACCCAAGCTTGACCCTTTCCCAAACCTTTCAAATCTAGCACAACTGGATCAGTCCCTATGGGAGTTCTGAATGTAGTCTGTAAGAAAAAAGAAGATTTTAAAATGTTTGAAGAAAAAGGTTAAATTACTAAGTAAAGTCATGAACTATTTGAATCTAAAGAATGTCGTACAGTAATCGTATGATTTTAACACATGAGCCAAGGCTACTACATAACTACATAGGGCACTATGTAAAACTTGCATGCAATTGATATAAAGAAACTAAAAGGGATGGTAATTAATAATTATACCTTGTACCACATGAATATTCTATCTGTTGGAAGACCATTTGTAAACCATCCTTTAGTTCTGGTGCCAGGGGAATATAGCTTCACGTTCTCACCGTGCATTCCAACCTTATAATGCCACACGTTTTCGGAGATATCCTTGACCACCTCAGTGCCATCATTTTGTGAAACCAATTGAACGCCAGTAACACCAACGTGTATATTGTCAAAGTAGGCACCATAATTCTATTTCAATCAAGAGGACAATGTTAATTAGTTAATTATGCAATGATAGCATCGATAATTAACGACACAATTAATGCCTTTATGCAATGTGTAGTTGTTACTTACTGGTAAACCAACGGTGCCACTAACTAGAGATATCTCATTTTTCCCATGTTTCAATTTGATGTTTGCCTCAAAAGTGAACGAATACTTTCCATAGGTAGCATATTGGGAACCTGTGAGGCAAATCAACAGAAGGAAGAATAAAATTCTAAAACTTAGTAAACTATTTTAAATTATAAAAATTGGCAATGAGGTTTTAAAATTGAAATTTCCACTATAGACTTACCAATATGTGCTCCATGAACAAACACATGAAGTACATGCCCTTTGGTGTTCACTCTTATCTTAAGATCATGCTGGGACAAAATGGGGTCGCCTTGTTTGATGTCAACACGAATGATTGTTTTTTCACACAAATTAGTGGGCAATAAACAATTCATGCATGTACGCCTCAATAGAAAATTTTAAGGTAACATAAAGAAATTAATAATTACCTGGTGATGTACCATAAATAATCACTTGTATCATTTGCCACCTTTTGATCCAAAAGCTGAGGAGCAGTTATAGCAACAGATCCAAGGACTTTGCCATATTTCATTTGCTCCAAATGCGTCTCGGGCATCCATTGCCAATTCAATGAATACGAATGTTCATTATTAATGGTCATTATGGATGTTTGAGCATTGACCTATTTTCATGTTAATTATAATTAGATAGTACTAGCAATATAGATTTCCCTTTGTTTTCTTATTTGATTTATCATGTATCTAGAGATAGAAAACTTGGTCAAGCATTTAAACCCACCCAATAAAATATAAGATTTCGTCTCTAAATTTTGAGCTTAAATTAAATATAGATCTTTTTAATTTTGAACTAATTAATGACCTGATGCGAGCTTAGTCTATAAAACTCCACAAAAACCTAATAAAAAAACTTAATTTTCATAGGATTTGTGTTTTGATTTAAAGGTCTAAAATTGAATCCCGACTTTCACTACAGCTGCCACCCACATTGGTTAAACAATTACTAATGAGAACTATTCTTACCTTTGCAGTGTTGTAAACTTCAGTGTAACAATCTGGAAGGATGGACACAGACCATGCAGGAATAATGTATTGAGTGTTTTCAAAGTTAATATTGGCCTCCATTGATGGATGTGCATTTCCAAAGAAACAAACTGATTTTCCCGCATAACTAAAAATTGTGGCCTATAAAAAATAATTCACACTTGGAGATCAATGATAATCCAATGATTCAAAATATAGCTTAATGTAAATAAAAATAAGTTAAAATGAAAACAAAAACTTACCGTCGTCTGATTTCCATAGTCAATAGTCCGGGAAAAACCCATAGTTAAGGTTGTTTCAACTGATTTCAAAACCTCGTGAAGTCTTTTCAGATGTCCCCATTTAGGTTGATTTAAATCACCTAACAATAAGAAAATTACATATCAAATGACTAAAGAGTAAATAAATCATATGTTATTTTAATCTCAATACAAAAAATATTGTCCTTTTTCTTAAATGTTAAAAAAAAAGGGCATAACAATGAATTATGTTTCATTTAACTATGCTTTACCGTATTCATTCAAAGGAGCATCATAGTCATATGAGGTGGTGATATATGGTCCTCCGGAAGTTCGTCCAAAATTGGTACCTCCATGGTACTATTAATGAAAAAAAAATGCAATTTTAATAATAAGTATAACTTATCATTTATATATTTAATTTAATTTTAAAAAAAGAAAGTAATGCAGTTAGTTACCATATAGTAATTTTGGCATGTGCCACCATATTGAAAAAAATCGTCCAACAGCAAAAGCAAGGTCCTCAGCAGTTCTATGTGGAGTTGGTCCTCCCCAATTCATGAACCTAATCACAAGCATTATATTATTTGAATGAATTTTTTACAATTAAAAATTACTTAAAAATGAGAGAGAAGAACAAACCAGCCAGTCCAATTCTCGGTCCACATCTTTGGTTTGTTTTCGCTATTAGGATGCCATTGGTCGCAGTAGAAACCATTACATGTGTTAATCTAATTTAAGGCAGAAAAAAAAGTATATAATAATAATTATCATAAACCAAAATAATTCAAAATTATAATCATAAAATTTTAATATTTATTACCATAGGATCTGGAGCATTACTTTGTTGACACATGATCCAAGGCACACCAATTTGATAAGATTGGGCTAGTTGAGCACACCATTGAACATACTCTTTTCCATTTTGACCATATGAGCCCATAACATTTCCATACTCATTTTAATCTGTGGGTGTGCAACGTAAACATTATAATAAATGTTATAATGAAAAGAAAAAAAAAAAAACAAGTAGGATCTCAGTTATAAAACTAAACCTGAGCAAGAATAATGGGTCCTCCTTGAGATGCAAAGAGCTTCTCATGCCGCATCATGTCCACTATGAGTGTAGTGAATTTTTTCATCTTATCCTACAGTAGATTAAATGGAGATCAATTTGTCATACAAAACAGGTATGAAATCTAAAAATGAGCATAACAAATTATAGTGACTAACCTCAAAAATAGTATTGTTTGTCCTAAATTCGATGTTAGGTATATTATGCAACCACACCGGAAACCCCCTGGTGAATAAAAAATAAATCAAATTATTTAAACTATATGCTTAGATAATTATGAAAAAACAATATCATGGAGTAAAACTTTTTGTATTTCTTACCCATAGTTCCATTCTGCACATACATATGGACCAATTCGAAGCACAGCATGAAGTCCTTGATTCTGAATGGTTTTAATGAACCTCACAAGATCTAAATTTCCAGAAAAATCATACTGAAAATACATAAAAAAAGGATTAAATTAATGAAAAGAAAACGAAATATGTATTATGAAATTATAAAGTTTTATTAGAATATAAAACCTGGTCAGGCTGAGGCTCATGAACATTCCAGAAAACATATGTCTCAATGACATCAAGTCCACCTTCTTTTGATTTCTCAATCAAAGATGGCCACATCTGTCATAAACAAATAGATTAACATAGAATTAAATGGTCTTACATAAATCATCAACTATTAATAATTGGATTTTAGAAACAGAAAAAATAAAAATATATAATTGAATGGATTTATACCCATGATATAGTCATATAATCAACCGTAAATAATTTAGATTTTTGAAATAGACGACATAATGTGAAAATGTGTATCCAGCAAAAAAACAAAATGTAGAAATGTGATGCTATAGTAACATACTTCAGCAGTACTACGTGGATAATGAATAGAGCCAGAGAATAAAATTTTTCTCTTGCCATCAATTGTTATGGCCCTTCCATCGTAGGAAACATCAGTGGCTTCAATTGCTATGCTAATCAAAGCCAAACATAACAGCAAAAGTGTAGTGATACTACCCATTTTCCCCATCATCGAGACAATGATGAAAGTAAAAAAGAAATGAATGGTAAAAGCTAAATGGTGCAAGTAAATGAGCAGGGAACAAGTGTATTTATAGTGAAAATGAAATGGAAAATAGGGCGCTTTCAACTCTTTTTGAATTACGATAGCTTTTCAATTAAACGGTATAATATCATTAATTTAAATTGTTCTGTCAGTTACATATAATATTTTAAAAAAAATTCCATCACTATAACTAGCATCCATAACCATATACTCTCTAAGTAACGGTTCTATAAATTTTTATTTTTGGAACTTTGTTAATCTAATTTGAATAAATAGTTAGTCTTATAGTATAAAAAAACTTAAAATTTTGGAATGTTGTAAGCTTCTGTTTTTTATTTTTCAAATTTAATTTGAAAACAAAATTTATTTAGATAAAAAGGGGTTGGAATAGTTTTAAATGAGTTTGAAAATAACTCACTTTAAAAATTAAAAGAAAAACACTTTCTAGTTCTAGTTTTTAAAATACGAGATATTGAAAAAGTAGTATTTTTTTAATGTAAAAAACCTAATTTTTTTTTAAAAGTTAATTTTTGAACTTTTTTTAAAATCAACTTTTAAAAAGTTAATTTTATGATTTTTTTGGCTTCTACTTCTAGGAGATATAGAAAAAGTAATCATTTTTATTATTATGTATAAAAGAAAGTCCTATGAAGAAAATAGCTAGAGAGTTTTACAAAGTTAATTTTATGAGCTTTGACTTCTACTTCTTCACATTCTTCATTTCAAATTCCAATATCGATTATATCCATAAAATAACGTTTTTAAAAATGATAGAATAACTGAATATCATTAACTTTATATTTGAAGTTCTTCCTTTTAACTTTATCTTTAAGTAACTTTTAAACTTAAAAAAAGTTAGTTATTCGTCCTCTATGTTTAATTATATACTGATAAAAAAATGTTTCATTTTGGTTTTCGAACTTGTTTTTTTTATTTGTTTTTAGTCTTCAAATAATTTATTTTGCTTGATTAAATGAGTATTTTCTATATCCAAAAATCAAATTAGTATTTTGGTATTCTGACTTATTTCTGTTGGCTGGTTTGGTGTTCTAACTTTTATTTCGTATCATTTGAAGGCCCATGCTTCCTGCACCCCGTATTTTTAAGCTGCACCCTATAAGTTTTAAAATTAACCAAAAGGCTAAATATACACTCACTTGTCTCATATCCACACACTTTCTGAGAGGTAAATGCAAAATCAAACATGAACATAAAATTCTTAGGATTATGGAATGCCATTTCCAGAATCAATGAAAAATATTCCATGAAAAATGTATTAGTGTTGTGAAACCTGATACGACTTGGTTGGACTGGGATCTCATGGCCTACCTAGGTCGATTCCACTATTGGATCGATTTATCAGTTGATTCGGGATGACTTGGTCAAATCTGGTTGGTTAGATTACCAAATCTTGGTTGGATCGGTCCGACCTGGCCAATTTTACTTTTTTTAATAAATTTTTTTGATTTTTTTAAATAAAATTGATTTTGGAATATTATCAATTGTTATTTTCGATTTTGGAGTATGGATGAACTTTTCTTACTTAAATAATATTAGTTATATAATTATATATAATAGATACATATAATTTTAAAATTTTAATATATACCGAATCAAATGAAATCAATTATTAATTGATTAATTAGACTACTAATTCATTAACCCATTATCTCAATCAAATAAATGATCGAACCAGATTTCAGAAAGTATTATAGATTGCTCTTACCAGAAGGATAAATGCTCAGCTTCCCCAATGCTAATTCTGGTATCAATTGATTCAATTCATATCCACGTATTCCATAACACTTAATTCAGAATCCATTTTTAATTCTAGAACAAGCACTCTGGAGTGTTATAAAATCAATTCTGAAATTAGCATTCGAAAATATAATACATATTCCGGAACAACTAATACAAAACATGTAAATTTATGGATTGTGTAATCTCACTAATCTGAAACATAAAACTCATTATTCTAGATTCAGTTTTTCGGATATTGTGAAATCCTTAAAATTTTGAAAATTATAAAATCAAAAGGAGTTGGAGAGTGAAATTTGTGGAAATTTGAAAGTGGCATCCTCATTTTAATATTCCAAGTTTTTTGAAAATCTAACAAATTGATCCTTTTGTCCCACTGTGTTATTGATCCTAATTTGTTAGCTAACCTTCCTTCTACCTTTCGTCTAAAAATATGTAATAATATCGGTTTTTTTTTCTATTAAATAATGGTGTTTTATTTTTTTTATTATCATTTGGTGATTGATTTAAAATAATTACCCCCAAAAAAAAGTAATAACAAATGTTATAACTAATGATATGACTTATAATTTTTTTAGGCTGAAGTTATAAAAGAGTTCTACTTTAACTTAATTTTTTTAACTTACCACTTTAGTATTGTAACAAATTTTTTTTTGTTATTTTTTAAAATGAAGTCATAATATTTTTTACGACTTCAAGTTAATTTGTTTTTTTTTACTTTACAATTTTAAATTTTTAAAATTTTTTATTTTGTAATTTAAGACTTTGAAATAGTAAAAAAAATTAACGTTAAAAATTGATGAAAATTGTTTCTTTTTTCATTTTTTTAAATTGTAAATAGTTTTTTAATTTAGTTATTTAATAAATAGATATAGTTTTTTATTATTTTAGTTTTATTTAATATTTTGTATATATTTTTATATGATTTATTTAATTTTTTCTTAATTTTTGATATATTTATTTAATATTTATTTATATTTTTTAATATTGTTTTATAAATAAAATCATATTAAAAAATCTTAACTGAAATCATAAAAAATATTACTTTTTCAATTTAAAAAGTATAAAAATTAAAAAAAAAAAAACTGAAGTAGTAACCTATTTACAACTTCAGTTAAAAAAAATTATAATTAATATTATTAGTTACAGCTTTTAACTTAGATATTGTAACATTTGTTACTATTTACCTCTTTTGGATAACTTTTTAAAATTGATTCCAAATGATAATAACGTTCATTTCTATTAAAAAACCAACAAAATCATAGACTCAAGAAAACCACCCTACCTGTCTGGTCCAAAGCCCAAACAACAACAAACCTGGTGCATCATCCCATGAGAGCATGAATATATGACACATGCCGAGTTTGGAATTTGGCCTAAATAATAAATTAACATAAAACTATTTTTTGTTTTAAAAAAGTTAGATGAAACTTCAAATTAATTGGTAGAATGGTGGAAGATCGGTCCTCTTAAATAATGGTTTGGGTTCAACTCTTAAAAAAAAGGTTGAAAAAAAAAAAAACATACTAAAGTGATCAATTAAGTTTCTTTTATAAAGAATAGTCATCATCAAAATTGATGAATATTTTATGTCAATAACATAATTAAAAAAAGATATATTTTTGTAAATATAAATATAAAGTGATATTGAGAATTAGGTTGATACATAAATATAAATTAATAAAATATTATTAATAAAAATTACGGACTGTGTGAAGGGGTGATGAAATAAAGAATAAAAAAGTTAAAAGAATTTCCATGATCAATGTCAAAATATATTGTTGTAACAGCGACCAATGGCGGGTTCAATGTACTTAGAATTTAAGGTTGTTTTTTAAAGACTTAGAATTTAGGTTTTAGTAGCGTGGTGAAATTTTCTAATATACTAGTTTGTGGAATAATAATTAATTTAATAGGTTATCATATTAAATTACCACTTATATATAGAGATTGAATCCAATAGATCAAGGGATCGGTCCCGATTCTTATTCAACCAGTAAAACTGATTGGTCTAGTCCATTTTTTTAATGTTTAAATAGCGCATTTAATCCATTGCTCCTCAATTTTTTTATTTCCTTTCATTCATTCTAATTGATTTTGTCAATTATGAAATCCAATTCAATTCAGTTACTGGTACAAACGATAGGAGAGAATTGTTGAATAGTTGGCACAATTTAAGTATAACCCTAGCGGAAGGATACTCTCATTTATATAATTATAAATTTTATAAATTATAAATACTTAGTTTGATACATGCACTTATGTTAGTTTTGTAGTTGTTCATCTTTTATATATATATATAAATATAAAAGATCCACTTATTTCAAAAATAACTCATTCTGAATGTTTATAATGGGATTCTTTCTATAATTTTGCAGAATAACTTTCAAAACTAATAATTGGAAACATAGATATTAGTCAGTAGCATTGGCTAGCTACATTCATGTTAGAACTGTTGAACCAGATTAAATTAAATCACATCCCCAACCCCAATCATATTGTGATCTCGTTCTACTCTTCAAAAGTTTGCATGCCTCTCCATGAATATGAAGCTGGAAATATGATGACAGTATTTGAAATTGCAGACTGCATCACATGATGAGGCCAAAATACTGCATCTGTGGCATGTCAACCGCATCACATTAGAGTCCTCACACAAATTATTTTTTCTTTTTCTTTGGCCTAGCTAGGGAATTATGAAGTCTTATCAACATTTTAGATGATAGTGAGTTGACGCTGAAGGAAAGATGAGATGTCGGATTTACTACTCTAGGAGATGTGAGATTTTAAATATGAATAATGATAGGTTATGTTATTTGCACACATAAAGTAAATTCACAAAAGAACTAAGCAATATATATGAATCATTGTAGTAACCAAAATTGCAATAATATCTGCAACCACAACCACAATTTGAAACACTGGTGATGGACCCATAGTTCTCATTGGATTCTGAATCCCAAACTTTGTTCATGAAACATTAAGCAATAGGAGAATATTTTGATGCTCATCTGTGATAGTACTGACTTTAGCTTACAGTTGAATCTAGCAATTCCAATCAGTTAGTATATGCTTGTTATTAACAAAAGATGAATCCAAACCATTAGCTTTTTAAGATTTCTTATATTGATTACAAAAGTGTAGTCTTCCATGGCATCAACATGAAAATGATGGAGAAGTACAGAAAGAAAAAATTGAGAAATTCTAGAGGAAACTAAGGAAAAATGCTAAATGAGGAAAGTGAAATATAAAATGGTTCCTGACTCAGAATCAATTCAGATGCTCTTAACTTTAATTACACGTCTAATTTGCTTCATTTGGATTCTGGATGACAGAGTTGTACCCAAAACAATGCAAAATGATATCTCTGGGCCCAATAGCCAACTCCTAAGGTCAAAACCTATCAAAATTGTTTCATTTCAATGCAAGGCCCTCAAAGTAATTGAAGCTTTATAGTTTGTGTATCAAATTTCATTTGGCTCTAGCTCAACATCATTTCTGCAGTTCATGTTGTGGCCCAATTCTCCCATCGTGGTCAGGTTCAAATGATAGCAAATAAGCAGCATTATTCTACCTTTATAGGCCCATTAATTATCTGATTTAGCTTGGTACTTCGATCTTTGTATATATTGTAGAGTTTGTCTATTATTTCCTACAAGTAATATTCATGATCTGTAGTCTGAAGATGTTTAGATCTCAAATATGGCTTAAAATAATAGTGAACATAAAATTTTGAAAAAACAGAAGAAGAAATTCACATAAATTTACTCAATTGGAGAACGCGTGTTAAAAAGAGTGTTACAAAATGTTAACTGACTTTTCTCACACCGAGTAAGGTTTAACAGACCTTGGTTAAACTTTAGATGATGATATTAGAAGAGGTTTTATGGGCTAAAACTTTCTGCACCTCTAATTATTGCTTCCCGCACCCTATTGCAGTCTGGAAAGCTCCTTCTGAAATGTAAAATTGCATTCTGGATTGGACTTTCCAGAATGTAATGAAGACGCAGGATGCAATAATTGGAGGTGCAAGAAGCAACAGCCGGTTTCATGCAATGCTTCTCAGGGTTTTTGGCCCTTTGAACCTCCAAAAAACAAACACATTGGTTATGACTTATGAGCTAGATCTATCTTGCTGGGACCCACCACGTTATAGCTCTCTTAACAAGACTGTATGGTGTTCTTAAAAAATATTACTTTAGGCGTAAATGTGATGTTCATTGAGGTCTAACCTTGTGATTAATTATTAGTTAATGTTCATTGAGGAGCAGACATGGGTTTAGTCCTTTAAGATTGCATAGAATAGAATCATTATTCACAAGCAGAGTTGTGTGCTAGAGTCATACACTCTTGTTCCTTCACTAGGCCTGCAAAATCAAAGAACTCCCTTTAACACATAAATCACTCCACCAACATGCTACTCTCCCAGCCATTATTCAGACACAAGCCTTTCACATGCCAAAAAATTGGCAGAGTGAATTTTGTTGGACATAGAACCCATTTTCAAACAAGTTATAAGACCATTGTAGCTCCTATTTTCATAACCAATGGCTCCAATGATCCTCTCACCACAAAGTTAGCACCCTGCAATGCTCACACATTCCCTACCCCCTCAGCTGAGGATGATGCAAACAATGCTAACAACCCCACCAAGAATGAGGTTCCTAATGGAACTTCCAAGGGAAAGAGCTTCTGGGGTGCTGTTGGTTTGATCATTGGTACTGCTGTGGGCCCTGGAATGCTGGCTTTGCCTGCTTTGACTATTAAATCTGGTCCATTTCCTTCATCAATCATAATACTTGCCTCATGGCTCTATGTCATTTCCTCAATCATTATTGTTGCTGAACTTTGCTTTGAATCCATGGAACAAGATGGGGTTGAAGAAATTAGCTTCACAAGCCTTGCAACAAAGACATTAGGAAGTGGTTTTGGTGCATTTGTTGCTTTGGTTTACTCAACTTTGTCTTTTTCCTTGCTGGTGGCCTGTGTTGCTGGTATTGGATCCATTTTCTCTCCATGGTTTCAAGGGAGAAATGTTTTGCTTGTTCATGCCTTGTTTCCTCTTCTTGTTGGAATATTAATTGCCTTTTTCCCATTCAAGACCATTGATGTCGCGAACCGGCTTTTGTGCTTCCTTATGCTTTTCTCTATATCTGGACTTGTTGCCATTGGAATATCTGTGGCAAGAGCCAACATAATAAGCTCATTTGCTTTAGCCTCATGGAAAATTTCTTCAATACTTCCTATCATACCTGTGGCTGTACTCACATTAGGATTTCATGTCATAACTCCTTTTATATGCAAAGTTGCTGGGAACACTATTGATGATGCTAGAAAAGCAATACTAATTGGTGGAACTGTTCCTTTAGTCATGGTTTTGTCATGGAATTTGATTGTGTTGGGGCTTGTGGGGACTAATAACACACCAGCTACCTTTGGTGACCCTATATCCCTTTTGCTTTCTGTGAATCCATCTGCTTTATCAGCAGTTCAAGGCTTTGCCTTCTCTGCTATGGCAACTAGCTTGATAGGATACGCTGTAAGTTTGCCTAAACAGCTTCTTGACACTTTGGAGTTAGTATCTGGAAAAGCCAAAGCTTGTGATGAGCATGATTATAGTGGAAGAGTTGGATTAGCTTCTTACTCAGCAGGGTCTTGTATTGGTAATTCTGGGAAGGTCTGCTTCAAAGGTTCAAGAAATATGACTATGGTTGCATCTACAATGAGATCAAATGAGCAAGCATGTGATCCAATTAAAGTGCTTGTAACATTGTCCCTCCTTGGTTTCTCAGTGCTGATAGCTTCATTTTTTTCGCTCAATGTTTTCAAGAGCTCTTGATTTTGCTGGGTTATATGCCAATTGCTTTCTCTTTGGCATTATTCCTCCTGTGATGGCTTACATGCAACAATCCAAGAAGAAAATAAGGTATGTAAAGCTATTGCTGTTCCAATTAACAAAATTAAGCATTCTAAACACAGAAATAGCATTCTTCGCTTTTATGAGATTAGTTATAATCATGATGTTAGTCAATATGCCATATATCATAATGCTTGATGCCTAAGCTTGTTCTAGAGTAGGGTCATTATTTTAGTTACCATCATTTTAACTTTAGCCTGATGTGGTTCGTACCCTAGGTAAAATAGAGAATACATTCCTAGTATTAGAATATCAAAAGTTTGTATGCTTGCCTAATATGTAGTTCTCAGTTCGAACCAATTAGTACCTCCTTTTCTGTATTATACAAGTATAATATAATACCCCCTACCCCACAAGTGTGTTGAGATTTTCATACTTTTAGTTTCTTTTGAAATAATTGTAAACCTTATTGAACAAATAATTAGTAACCCTTTTACTCAATATTTCTATTTTCCAATGCTTCAGTGTATTGTGAAGAAAAAGGCTTTGATCATTGGCATTTAACCGTAATGCAATGATTTTGCAGGAAATCAATCATTCCAGGCGGAAATGGAACACTTCTACTGCTTTTCATTGTCTCTGTGATTTTGGGAATTTGGCATTAGAGATTCTCCCAATGACTCGGCTTAGAAAGTGGCCAAAAAGATAAACACTGAAGTAGCTGAAATCACTTGTTTCTGTGAAGCCCCTTTACTCTTTCTGATATTCTAATTGCTAATATATAGTTCATGTTGAGTAAAGTGTGTAATGATATTCCACTATAAATTGAAAATAAAGTTGCAATCCAATGAAATCATACAAGACAACGAAATCTGACAAGATCACATACAAAAAATATGGCAGAAAATGGAACACACGACATGTGCACAAATTAGACTACAGTGAGATCTGTGCATTCCTTGTCCACAACATTTTATTATATATTTTAGGTTTAAATAACAATTTGATTCTTATAAAATATTTAATTTTAGTTTTTGTAAAGATTATTTTTTTAACTTTAGTGTCTATACAATTTAAATTTTTTTTGTCTGTCTTAAGTATTAGCATTAACCGATGAGGTATCAAGAATGATTGGTACAAACAATGACGACTTGTATTATAAGTAAAATATTATTTAATATGTTACTTAATAGTAGGGACTAATATATATATTTTTTAATTTTACATGAACTAAAAGAAATCTTGAAAATATTAAAATAAAAATAAAATATTTTATAGGGATGAAATTATCATTTAAACCTATATTTTGTTTTATATGGATTTGGGCGAGATTCGTGAGAATATTTGTATTCTATGTATACTTTTAATATTTTAAACTTATATTAATTTTTTTAATTTGTTTTATTTTTAATTTATATTTATTTAAGTTTTTCGTATAATTCAATTTCCTTAAAAAAAAACATCAAAGGTAAATTTAGTATACTTCAACAGAAAACAATTTCTTTTCTATAAAAAAAAAATAGAATTTCATCATAATTTCATTTCCTACATCGACCACGAAGTTTTCCATCAACCTAGATGACAGAATTCCATTCCTTATCATGTGTTTCCATCAATAAGATGTTGTGTATATTCCAACATTCCTATATGTAATGTTGTACGTTCATCGCATTTTCGTTAATAAGTTACTGCAATAATTACTTTAATCAAAGGTAAATCACTGCGTTGCATTTTTTCGTTAATAATGTGTGTGGCTTCCTTTAATGCTACCAAAACTTACTCTCCGAAAACAAATACATAGTCATGATTCCTGAAGGTAATTTCCAGAAAGTTAACTATGTTTTAAAACATAATTCTGAAAAATTACTTTTCTGAATGGGTACATGTTTCCGAAAAGCAATTTGATGAATCCATGATTATTGAATAGAGGAGAATAACGTTTAGTGAAGAACGGATGGGAGTTGATGAATCCTTGATTATTTGAATAAAAGGAGTAAAAGAGAAGGATAATCAACTAATGTATCAAATTAAAGGGAAGAAGGTGTACTTAGTAAATTGAGAACTGTGAATAGCAAAACAATGAAAATAAGAAATATAAAGTGCTGCCTCTGCACACAGAACAGTACAAAGCCCAAAACAAGGAATAAAAAAGACATAGCATGCACAAGTAACAAAAGAACAGAAAGAAAGAAAGAAAAAAGTTAAAGGGGGTTCTAATATGCAAGCTGCCATATGCAGCTTGTGATGATAGAGGGACGCGACTGTCTCTTAATGTTAACTCTATGTTTTATCTTTCAATTTTTGTTAAGTGTGAGGGCAGTAGATGTACTTAAGAGATGTTATCAGCCTTTTATGGTAAGCTGCATTTGATGAATGAAATGGAAGTGTAATGCATAATGAACTGGTACAAAGTAATTGAAGCAACATTTACATATATTATGATGATCATTTAAAAAATGTAAGGACTAAATTATTAGCGAATACATATTTCAGGGAATAAATATGCTATTTACCCTTTAACAAAAAAAAAAATTCTGCTAAGGATATTTTTATAATCATTTTTTTTAAATGACCCTCAGTGCACAAATCAAAATGGGGATACAAGTAACAAGGCCCAAAAAAATAATTAAAACAATTATAGGCCTTAGCAAATTTAATCAACAAAACTATAGAGGATAATTTCATGGGATGTGCTAATTACACTATACAAATTTCTAATACATTATACATTAACAGTGTAATTTTGAAAATACCCTTTGCGGTACGAAGGTTACGGCCTTACGGATTCGTCAATCCGTATGAATCTTTTTTTACAGATTGGGCAGTCCGTAAGCTTTTTTTTACGGATTACCCCATCCGTAAGTGTTTTTTTTACGGATTAGGCAATCCAAAAGTTTTTTTTTTACAAATTAGACAATCCGTATATGTTTTTTTTTTCGTATGTGTTTTTTTTTTATTAAAATATATTTTATGAAAATAATTTAAAATAATGGCGCATGCATGTCTCAAAGCTACGACCTTCACATTTTTAACACGATGATCCAACCAACTGAGCTAATAGGTCAATTATGTTAATAAATAATTAATGTTAATACATATAACACTAAAATTTTTAATTATATTTAATACACATATAATTTTATATAATAATTGTTACAAAATTAATTATTACACATTTAATACACATATATTTAATAGGTCAAAATTAATTGTTACAAAATTTATTACGTAAAATTATATGTATTAAATATACATTAAAAAATTTAGTGTTATATGCATTAACATTAATTATTTTTTAACATAATTGACCTATTAACTCAGTTGGTTGGAGCATCGTGAAGGTCACAAGTTCGAGACCTGCATGGGTCATTATTTCAAATTATTTCATAAAATATATTTTAATAAAAAAACATGTACGGAAAAAAAAACACATACAGATTGCCTAATCCTTAAAAAAAACACATAGGGATTGCCTAATCCTTAAAAAAAATACTTACAGATTGCCCAATCCATAAAAAAAAAATTTATATAGATTGACGAATTTGTAAGAACCTTATGAATTCGCCATTCTGTATAAAGATTACGAAATTCATAACCTTTATACCGTAAATGATATCTTTGAAATTATACTGTTCATGTTTATGTATAATGTATTAAAAATTTGTATAGTGTAGTTAGCGCAACCCTAATTTGATTACTCTCCTCAACAAAACATATCAATGACTTTGGCACTTGAAAGCCGGTTCACATTTTCTCCTATTAATCGTTCATAATGAACAAAAGTATTTTTTTATACCTTAACCATTCTAAAAGGCTAAAAGTAAATTCAGCAATATTTAGAAGAATAAAATATATCTGTATGACCTTTTATATACTTATTATTACGACTTTATGCTCTTTAATTGCTACATGTACTTTTCATATTCCAAAAATTCTACCTGAAAATAATGAAACAACGAAGATATGAGATACGCAAGTACTGAATTAAACTTGTCAAGAAGAATATCACTTGCATTGCCACCATTAAGTTTTGTGTATGGCATTCCTTCTTCTCAGCTTTGTTTATTTTGACCCTTGAAAGAATCTTTTGTAGCCTTTATGTGTGAACTCACTTTTGTTGATATTGGGAGCATGGAATAGGTGCTTAATTCATCTCACTTCTATATTAGTGGAATCATATTCTCGTCGTTAATTGACGTGGCATATTCTCTAATAAGGGCTCTATAACCAACCTAAAATTGAACTCCTGCATGTTAGAGAACTATCCCTTTCAAATCCATAACATTAATTGGTGCGTCATCTTTCCCCTGAGATATTAGAATAATGGAATAGGACATATTTAACAAAGATATTGAAGATAATGGCTTATTTAATTCAATTTATGGGTTAATGGAATTTTTAGTCCATAAAAATTGAGTTGTCTTTTGTTTTAGTCGCCAACTTCTAAAACCATAAATTTTGAATTATTAATTATTGAAATACCCAAACTTTAGATCTTGAAACCATAATGTTTTGTTTCCAATAGTGTCAGCTTTAGGAATTAAAATTTAGGTATTTCAAAAATATTAGAAGGACAAAAACTTATGGTTAAAAGAATAGAGAGACTAAACCTAATGAATATTTTAGTTAGAAGCTAAAAACATCACTAACCCTTTAATTAAAGAGCATTGCTGATTGTTAGCAATGATAATAAGATGTATGAATTGCATGAAGACTGACGTACGTGGAGCGATGAAATTATGTTAAAAATAAATATTGATTTGAAAAATGAGAAAAATATAAAATGAAATTTGACAGAAAACACGGTGGTACGGTTTTGATGAAAAGCAATTCATATCAAATAACATTTTTTCTTGGTAAAATTATTCTTGAGGGAAGGACAGTGGAACATCTACATGTGGCACGATATTTATATACCAGTTGATTAAACGAACATATGCATATTCATAACAGTCAGACTAATGTCAAGTATAATGCCTAACAGTTGAAAAGCAACTTCTATTTTGAAAAACATGAGAAATCAATAGATTAATTTGGATGCTCGAGATATGAGATTAAAAAGAGAAACATACATTTTTTTATTAAACATAATTAGTGGGTTATATAACCAATCATGATAGTTTAGGTTCTTATTTATTGTAAATTGCAACTTATACTCTTTAATACAACTATATTTCATTATTTTAACTGCGATAATTATGATCTTTAACTCTTGTGAAAACTCGAATTATTTCTACAAACTTATTTGAATAGGTTATAAGACTATTCTTACCCTTTTACAAAAATATATTTTGCAGAAATTAAACTCAAATCTTCATATATGTTACCAATTGAACGATGTTATACAATAGTATGATTTGATGATATATTTGATATGAATTGTTTTGATGTTCCACGAAAACTGAAGCTTCTCGTGAAATGATTGTGCTTTGGTGATATCTGTCATCATGCGTGCATGTTGAAAATGAAGCATCAATGTATCTATAATAAGTAAAGAATAAGAGCTGGGTGGGAATTGGGAATCCATTGTTTGTGGCTTCTATAAGAGAATAATTAAGTTCCTTGACTTGAGGATGTTACATGTAGGCTTTTGATCAATTGATTTATTGAGTGGAGATTTTCTTCCGATGCCATGGAACGTACGTATAATAAGGCGCTCAAACATTGATCATTGTTGAGATTCTGGTAAGAATATTAAATCACTCAAGTAACACATTGATGAGTATCTCTCAAAGACTTGTATAATAATTGGACAATTTCAATTAATTAAGTAGACTATAAAGTTTAAGGTATTAAAAATAAAAATAAGTGTGAAAATTAAATAAATTAAGCTAAGAAAAATAGATAGTGGAAATTTGTAGAACACTTGGAGATACAAAAATTTGAGTTGTTACTATCAGAAGAAACTGTTTGGGATTTAACTTTATTAGATTACCCAACATGCTCTGCCAATTATTCTTATTCAGTTAAGCATAAGATATCATCAATCAAAAAATTATTCTAACCTTAATTTTATAAGCGAAAGAATCTAAATCATTTGATTTCACTACCAATTCCTTGATTAATGTAAACAAATAATTTGACAAAATAAATACTCTTTATTCTATCCCTATACCTAAAGATTATTATAAATTCACCAAAAAAGTAAATAGTAAGAAATCACTACTAGAAAAAGGCAGTTTAGCGACTGAATATAGCAACCGAATATTTTTTGTCACTATTTGCAACCCAAAAAGTTGCTGAACTGTTTCTATTGTCAATTCAAACCGATCATTAACATGGTGACTTAGTTGCGTTAGGGATAGAATTAGCAACTGAAATGAAGAGTCGCTAAAACATTCAGGCATTATTTCGATGGCTATATATATTAATACAAAAGTACTATAGCAACCAGTAGCAATAGAATAGGAACTTAAGCTTAACAACTGAGTAATTTTCAGTCGCTATGATAAGATGATAGCGCACTCAGTCGCTATGATAATACAAAAGTACTATAGCAACCAGTAGCAATAGAATAGACACTTAAGCTTAGCGACTGAGTAGTTTTCAGTCGCTATGATAAGATGATAGCAACTGAAAATTTTTGGTTGTTAATAGATTACATCTTTAAATTTGCGACTGAATTTATTATTTAGAAAAAATTAGGAACTAAAATTTTAATTTATTTTATATCATATACTTAAATACATTTTATACTTGAAAAGTATTGAAATAATATATTAGTAATATTTTTAAATTAACAAACCAATATTTACAATATTTTGTAAATCATAATAAATATATATAATTTGTAATTATACTATGATAATTTTTAATAAATTTAAAAACCAATATTTACATTTTTTTATTAAGATAAATAAATCATACTTATAATTAATATTTTAATTTGCTTTTTTACAAAATAATTGTTTATTTCATATAATATTTAAAAATTATAATAAATAAATACCCTTTATATTATGAAAGTATGTCATAATCAAATTTTGTAAAATTAAGTATTTTAAAATAGAAGGCATAAGTGTAACACTAATTATTCATTAAGGTTCAATATGGTGTAAGTGAAATTTATGCATTGATGAAGACCCAGTTGAACTTTAGTACAATATTACACTAAGCAAGGTCCAATAAGATGCAATGGAAAACTTATGTATGTACTAAAAGCTTAAATTGACTTTAATTTTATGCTTAATTTCAAAGTATGTCCCCGTATTTTGTATATTTTACCAAATGGGTGTCCCTATTTTTTAATTCATTATATGAGTCTCCAAAATCATTTATTCTTAAATTTTAAACGTTTACTAGACTAGAAAGTTGACCAACATTTTCTTAAAAAATAAAAACTTTAAAAATGGTTGAGAAAGAACTAGAAACATGATCCTTAGCATGAGAAAAACACTTATTTATCACTACACTCAAGTGCTCATTTGATTATTACTGCAAAATATAATATTAATATAAGTTTTATGTGAAAATAGTTCAAAATTAAATTTTATTTTTTTAATTTATTATATTTTATAATATTATATTTTAAAATATAATACATAAGATTCAATTTTATTTTCACGTAAATTAGAATATGTATATTTATATAAGTTTTATTTTTTATATATATTATATTTATGTTTTTAAATAATGTTTGTGATTTAGTGACAACATTCTTTTATCTATATTAAAATATTCATGTTATTTATTGTAATATAGATAAAAATATATATAGTCAGTACATCACATACATAAATATTTTAAAAAATAAAAAATACTACCATTTTATTTAACTACGTATCTTTACTATATAATTTAGTTTTTAAAAAAAATTACATACTTGATTAAATAAAGTTAAATATAGCGACTGAGTTAAAATTCGGTGACTAAGGACTTAGCGACTAGGGATTTTGCGATGCAAAGTATTCGGCTGTCATTAGTCACTAACAGTTTTAGCGACCAAATTTAACGATTTAGCAACTGAATAGTTTAATCGCTAAATCATGTTTTTTTTTGTAGTTAAATAAAATTCACCAAAAGGTGAAAATTTTGGAGATAAAATGTGTCAAATTAATTTTTTGAAGGTATATTTTGTCAAAAAAAAGTTA
The DNA here is from genome assembly GCA_013407115.1 of Glycine latifolia. NCBI lineage: Eukaryota > Viridiplantae > Streptophyta > Magnoliopsida > Fabales > Fabaceae > Glycine > Glycine latifolia. Next base: position 38,956,238 of record CM023948.1, read on the forward strand.
GAAGTGTATAATGTAGTTAAGCCTTTTATTTAAAAACGAAAACACATTCAAACACCTTTATATTTTGTATTTTTTAAAAATATTTTGCTGAACTTGGTTTTTGAACTAAAATATAGTGGTGGTCTCTTACCTGTATATTAAAGGCTTAAACATATTTTAACTCCTTGTAAATATTAAACAAAGTTTTTTTTAGTCCTTTTATTTTAAATTATTGATTTTTAGTTATTCATTTTATAAAATGTGTCACAATTAAACCTAGTTATCGATTCTCTCAATTAGAGTTAACAATGATTTAATTTTTGTGGTATAATACACTACAAAAAATATGAATTATAAATTACAAATGTAACAGTTTTGTAGCGGTTTTTTATCGCAAAATATTTTGTGGTGGTTAGTTGACAGATCCGATAATTGGGTTCAATTGTGACTCATTTTATAAATTAAAAGAATAAAAATTGAAGAATTAAAATAGAGATATTTTTCAATATTTATAGGGACTATAAATATTTTTACCCTATATTAAAATTCATTTTGATTCTTTACTTTTTAAAAAATCATGATCCATTTATCTCTCAAATTTATGTTGATATTGCCCTTTCAAAATAGTGATTTCTTTAGCCCAATTTTGAATTTATTTTATCCATTCAAGGTGTAAAATATGTTACAACGCATGATGCAAAATATTTTCTATTAGATTCACGTATATGAAAACTATGAAGTCTCAATTAATGTTTGAACTAGAAAATGTTACAACACATGGTGCAAAATAACGTGAAAATGAGTTTCAATTAATCATGTTATTTGTTCTTTATGCTATTTTCATTTGGTTTATGGTCCTTTTCGGTTCAAACTTTTCAAGTTAGTCAAGTTTTTTTCAATTACCGTAATAGGATTTTTTGGCTCTTGGATGGGGTCTTTATGTTATTTACAACACATTTGATTTTTTTCAATTCCAAGTTTTGGTCCTTTAGGTTGACTATGAGATTAATCCTCATTCCGAACTAAAACTCATTTTCCCTTTCCAATAATATATTAAGTGGAGATCAAACCCAAGTCCTCTCTACTGAATCTAACGAGACATGTTTTATGTCTTAAATTAATGAGGAAAAACAAGTTTATAAAATCCAAATTGATAATTATTTTGTAAGTGCAATATTGAACCAAATTTAAAAGACAAAATATCTTTTAAGACCGAAACGAATTTTAATAAATAGGTAAGAAATAAATTATATTTTATCCTTTTTTTATCTGTCGATGTTATCAAGTTTCGTGTGTCTTGATTCTTATACATTCTATTGTTGAAAAAAATCATTTAATAAGATAAACTGTTCATGCTAAATTCATCCTTATCTATTTATAATATATAAAAGCTGAGCCGCGGTATGTTAGTCGATCTTCAGTTTTGCAGCACCATTCCAATTCCATCTTCTCAATTTTTTATGTTTTATGGCTTGAGAAGAAACAGGATATAGGTACCAAGATAATGTCCTATGGTACATGCTCAAAATGCAAGATTAGGTGTGGGCAATTGGCATGGCATAATGATGAGATATTCTGTAACGGTGGCAATTGGCATGACTTCCTGTTATCGTGGAACAGTTTTATTCTATGGGCATTACCTATGTAGATCAAGTACTATATAAATTGCAAAGTTCAAAGCATACAACTATGCGATTGCAGCAATATGGTATATGCCCGTGGACAAATACCTGATAAGACAATGTTAGTATGGTTGGACTCGAGACACAAGGTCTGTAAATAGAAAAGCCTTCTGTTTTATGCGTTGTTAAACTAATAGCAACCTGATTCATTCCCTAATGACCCTTCTTTATACTATCAATGCCATATCAAATTTCTATAGAATGAGATATTGGTGCTTTTATTGTATTGTTATTTTTACATAAAGTTTCTTATCATTTCCTCCATTTACAAATATTAACTTTGTATGACTGTAGAAGCATGTTTAGTAAAGAAGAAGAGATCTCAAAATATTCAAGAATCCCCAGGTGGAAGGTACATGAATGTCCCAGAATTATTTTACATTTCAACGTTATTTTCATAGAATCCCTCATGTTTCTAAATATATTTTTTCTCTTTCTCATATCACTTATATATTACTTTCTATAATATTATTTTTTATATCCTCACAACTCATTATTTCTTGAATCTCTCTTCTTCTTTTTTATATATTTCTTAACAACACACTGGGGTGTGTGCATGGATTTATAAGAGAATATGCAACTCCAACCACTCAAAGACAAGTGTTCCACTCCACTGTCTTCAAATGTCTAAAATCAAATGCAGGTATAAAGGAACCAAAGTACACTCACTAGTCACTAGTTTTTTGCCTTGTCATATGGTCCCAGCAACTTAGGATTCGTCAAGGCAAAGCCGGCAGCATGAATACTTCTACATCCTTTTTTTTTTTTTTTAAAATTATTCTCTATTGGTCAGATAAGCAACAAAACTTACCAGACAAGACAAAACAGAATGTGTTCTTATTCTATTCCTTTATTTTTAAAAAAATCAAAGGACTTGAAGAAGAGCCTTTCCATTATTATTCTTTTTCTTGAATGTATCTGCAGCATATCTATTTCTAGGCTTTCTATTTACAAGATTATTGTTTTCGACAGTTTACAAGTATAATTAATTTTACATTATAATATAATTTTGGTTTCTTAAGGTGTCTATGTTAAACCAAGTTAATCCTTCTATAAAAGGACCATTTTGGTCTAACAAAAAATACCTTTAAGGGACCAAAGTTTAAAAAAAAAAAAGAAAAATTGAAGCAAAATTCAGATGAGGGACCAAAATAATATTTTAGCCAGATAAAATTCTATTCATTAAAAAACATGACATTCTCTCTATTAGTGGTTAGTTAGTTTCTATTTTTTATTTATTTATTGATGTATTGTTTTATATTTAAGAACTCATAGGTAATTTGATTTCTTCTGCTACAGTCTCCAGTGTAGATTGCATTCAGCCAATCCTCATTGGCATTATTGATGATATTACTAGGTAAAATCATCTACCTCTAAATTGTCTCAATTACCTATGCTAGTGACAAGGACTAAGGAGTTCCAAGCCAAGAATATTTCTTGAAAAAACATAGGGGGAGAAGTGTGGTTTCTGATGCTTTCAAGGAAAAAAGGAAAAGTTGATTCTATAATTAAAGTCACAGAATTCTTCTCTAAACTTTTAGAATAAGATTCCTGCATTTGCCAGTGGGACAAAAACAAATGCAGGTGCACCCTGATATCAATTGATAGGGCAATTTTGATACCAAATGCAACGTGTGAGGTGAGGTGTCTCAGAAAGTATAATGCACTCAATTCCAATGGACAAGTGCTTTCTCTAAATCAAAAGTGGAGGTGAAGAGAGCCCACAATGAAGAAAGTAGGAAGAATGACATCTCTTTTTAACTAGCTATGAAATATATTGGATCAAGTTCAGTTTTGAGTTGCTTCTGTCAAAGATTTCTATGCCTCACAAGGCCACTTTCCTAAGGGCATTTTCTTTATAAGGACATCTTTGAGTACATGCAAGAGCAGTTGTAGAAACTTTAATGTATTTTAGTTGAAACACCAAAGAAGTGCTCTTCAAGAATACAGGACAGTCAATTTTCACTTTAGCTGTTTGTATCCAGAAGGAGTAGTACTCAAAAGGTAAAAATGATTTTGAATAATATCTTGAAGGAAATCCTCGGCACAACAGTAAGATTGTTGCCTTTTCAAGGTCATAGGTTCAAGCCTTGTGCACTAGGTTGCCCTTTTAATATTATCTTGTGCATCTATATAGAGTAACGATATCATTTTGTTTCCTTGAAAGATAATGTACTACCAGCAGCAGCAACAAGCTAAGAACATGCATGCTTTAAGGATGCACAGCCCCACTGAGAGGTATATGATGATGCAAGGAGGCAATGGATCAGGTGATTCAGGACTTGTTCTATCAACTGATGCTAAGCCTAGACTAAAATGGACACCAGATCTTCATGAAAGGTTCATAGAAGCAGTCAATCAACTTGGCGGAGCAGACAGTAAGTCTATGCAGACAATAAACAGATTATGAATCAGAAAATGATAATTTTAAAGCTAATTTTGATTACTCTTTCTATGCAGAAGCTACACCAAAAACAGTATTGAAACTAATGGGGATTCCTGGACTTACTCTCTACCACTTAAAGAGTCATCTACAGGTAACAAATTATTTCAACTACCAGTATAATTAAGAAAAGGTTTATTTAATTTTGGCAATATTATTTATTTAAATTACCAGTATAATTGTGATAATGTTATGTAAAGACTAGTGGAAGAGAACAGCTAGACACATGATGGTTCTAGTTATTTGTAAATGGTTGGTTTGGCTTTTTAATGTTCCTTTCAAGACATGAAAACGAAATCAATCTTTTGAAACTTGGCCTAAATATCTATTAATTATATAGTAGAACTTGCTCACTGTTCTGTTTTAAATGGAAAACCAATTAGCTTTTGTAAGAAAAGTAAATTTAAATGGCATCGAAACCTCATTCTAATCACTGGCATTCATTGAGGAAAGACTGTTAAACTGATTTGCATTAATTATCTCCTTTGTGTTTTATGTGTTTAGTTATTAAATACTTTTTCTTGATAGCAGAAGTACAGGATCAGTAAAAATATGCATGGACAAACCAATACTAGCAGCAATAAAATTGGTGAGGGTACATTTTCTTATGTGCTTTACATTAATTTCATAAGCAGATTATGAACTACAAAGAACCTATCTTTTACCAAGCATGTAATTTGAAAATGAATTTATCTTACCAGCATCAACCATGGAAGCAGCAGCCAGAATTTCAGAAGCAAGTGGAGTTCAAATGAAACATTTAAGCATAGGCCTCCAGACAAACAAGTAAGAACACTTTCCAGTTGCCTTCATTTTATTTTTTCATCAAGTTTTCATAGTTCAAAAGAATTCTCTGTAATGGGAGGCAACACTGACAAGAATTAACCCTCAATCCAGAAATTCAGATATAAATGATGCATTACAGATGCAAATTGAAGTACAAAGAAGACTGCATGAGCAGCTTGAGGTATAGGACATCTTTGACTTTTAAACTTAAATAAATACATTAGTAATTAAACCAGCAATCATTTGCAATGGCAAATGCTGCTTTGAATGTAAATTTTTATGCAATAGTAAAATCATAAAAGGTTTATCATATCTTTAGTCCTTAAACTTTTTACGATTTCTGTTTAGTCCCTGATCCTTTTATCACGGAATAGAAGTATGGATGGAAAAAATGTTCAAATACTAAAAAAAGAAATCCTAAAAAAAAATTAGGGATTAAAAAGAGTAAACTCAATTGTCAACTATTCTAACATACCTACATAATGAAGATGAGATTTCATGAATCTACCACACTTATCCACTATTTATCGTTGTATTTAGAATGATAGCAGTAATTTCAGCCGAACAACTGTTTAGCTCGATCAGGGGTTTCATATATTAAACTCATTGTTTGCTTCTTGTGGCTATTCCTGGTCTCAAAGCTTTTACTATAAGCTCAAATATTTTCACAATTTTGTTTTCAGCATTTGTTGAACATCGATTTAAAAAAGTTTGTTTTTAGTATACATTAAAGTTTGTAAGTTGTTATGATTGCTTCTGTTCTGATTCTTTTTCTTCACTCTTTAAGCAGGTACAGAGACACTTACAGCTAAGGATAGAGGCACAAGGGAAGTACCTTCAAGCAGTGTTGGAAAAAGCACAAGAGACACTAGGAAGACAAAATTTAGGTGCTGAGGGAGTTGAAGCAACCGAAGTTCAACTATCTGAACTGGCATCCAGAGTATCCCCTCAAAGCCTTGACTCTAAATTTTCAGAACTGAAAGAATTGCAAGTTTTGTGGCCTCAGCAAACACAAGAAGGCCAAGCCACTGATTGTTCAATGGAAAGTTTCTTAACCTACAGCAAGGAATCTCAAAGAGACAGAGAAACACATAACATGAACTTGAATTTGAGAGCCTATAATGGCCCTCCATTTTCAGTTTCAAAAGGGTGTGCGGAAGAGTCTATGCATTTAAAGCCTGATCACACATTGTGTGATGAAGTGAAGGAGAATATAATGTTTCTTTCCTCATCAAGTGATAGTAAAGTAGTGAACGGAGATTTTTTACCAGAAAGACCATCAAGCCACTTGTCCATGAATGTTGGAGCTCAAGAAGAAGAAAATTTTGGTAGATCAACGGTTCCAAAGGAAGAAGGTTGGAAGGGAAGAAAGAGCACTGAAACTGGGAGAGTGCCGGTGAAATTGAACCATGAGAAGATTTCTCAAGATTATAGACTTGCAAACTTTGAAGTGAAACTCGACCTGAATTCCATTGATGATAATGATGCTTCTTCCCACTGCCAACAGTTTGATTTGAATGGTTTCAGCTGGAATTGCTAGGACTTACTACAACATGTAAAATATGGACATGAAAGGCTATGTTTCATGTTGAGATCCTACTCCATATGAGTTTTCATTTTTGGGGAGTAGCTTGCATCAAGTTTTTGGCATAGGCCAAGTACAATCCATTCAAAACAACTGAGATGAATAGAATAATTTGCTCCATCCAATATAGACTGCATGTAGAATTACTATGTACACTACATCAAAGATAAGTGAGTAGAGTATACACTATGACCCTTTACATGTGTGATGTTAATTTAAGAGTTCAAAGGTTATTTTCAAACTGATTAGATTAAAAAATGAAGTGGTAAAAGCCTTTTTTTGTCTTAAATTCTCCGGTTCATCAGGGAAAAGGGACCCTAACTCATCCAAAGTTTGACCGAGAGGTAAGTAAAGTCTGATTAATAATTGTTTTAGCCAAGGATCGAATTCAGATAGTATCCGAATAATTCAACCTTAACTTCAGCACATTAATCACTTGTGTCCAATCAGTTGATTAGTAAAAGTCTATTTTTTTGGGGCAAAGTGGCATCCAAATTATCAGAAACAGTGATTCTAATTAAATTCTCCAACGAAGAGAGAAAAAAAAGGAATAAAACAACGAATAACCTATGGCTTGCGCCAACAGTTTTACGAAAAATTTAATCACTTATAACCCATTTGGCAATCTATGATTCTAAATTGTGAGTACGGTATAGCATGAAATTGTTTGCACAAAGAAAATATTATCACAATTAATTTATCTCAGAGGATAATTAAAATTTATCTCGAGGAGTTATAACTTCTACCACAATGGTTCCTTTATTCAAATAGGATTCATAAACATTGTCCACTGATCACTTATCTAGCAGGTGATTAAAACAATTTATTCCGCTACAACACAATGCATATAATATATAGAAAGTAAATTAATAAGGTTAGACTCATTGTTTTGCTAAACAAGAAGTCATTGGTCTCTAATAACTTTATTAAGTTAAGAAAATTCGTAAATTTGTACCGATTTTCATGAGGAAAAATGGTGTATAAAGTAGTACATGTGCTTACCTAGAGGGAAGAGATTCTCACATGGTCTAACTCTTGATTTTTTTATGATGCTTCTCTTTCTTTGAGAAAAAGAGTGGAGAATAAAGGTTGAAGAAAAAAATAGCCTTTAAAAGTACAAAAATTACGAATAATAACCTATAGGTGTATTTATTGTTCAGTGCATTGTAAGAAAGACTTTAAGGACTATTATTATTCAGGCGAATACCAATTTGCCAATAAACTATTCATTTACAAAGGCTATAGCTACAAGAAAAGACAAAAGAGGATGGAAAAAATCATAAAACAAAAAAAATATTTGTAACACATAATCTCTTGCCGACAAAAAAGCCTAAAACTAAAAAGTGCAAAACTGAACAAAACAAGGGATTAGTCCTAGTCCTATTCTTGATGACAGTACTAGACTCAAGACGGTGCAGTGCTACAACAGAGTCTCCAGGCTTGCACAAGTCATTTTTCTTAGCATATGAAAGAGCAAGCTCTATGGTTTCTTCTGTATTAGTCCCCGGTAGATAAGGCTATGCCTTGCAGGGGTTTCCTCACTGCAGAACCATTCAAAAGAATCTGTTGATATCTCAGGAACCACCACTGACAGAATAGGCATGCTGGGTCTATACTTAGCCAACAGTTTTGAAGTGGTTCCTCCTCTAGTTAGCAATAAGATTAGAGCAGCATTGCTGCAATTTGCAGTCCTAACTGCGGCCGAAGCCATGCTCTCCAAAGGACTCATTGGAGTTGGAGCTGTTTCCATCACTCTCCTGAATAGGTCAGTGGAGTCTATGAAACTCTCCGCCTCTGAACATATATATTCTGGCCATGGTTTGAACAGCAATGTCTGGATAGGCTCCTGCAGCAGTTTCCCTGCTAAGCATAACACAGCCTGTGCCATCAAGGACTGCATTGGCAACATAGGTGGCCTCGGCTCGCGTAGGCAGGGGAGATTTGATTGTGGACTCTAACATCTGGGTGGCTGTCACCATAGACTTGCCTTGTATGTTTGACTTGTGTATCATAACTTTCTGAGCAAGAAAGATCTTCTCAATCGGAATTTCCATTCCCAGGTCACCTCTTGCCACCATGAATGCATCTGAATTTGCCAGTATTTCATCAAAATTGGCAACATCCTCTTGATTTTCAACCTAACCAAAACAAGAAGACAACAAATAAGTACAATTTGGGAGGTTAATAAATGCAAGAACTATTTCTTATTTCATAGACTTGTATAGGGAACTTATACATAAGTTCAAAGTGAAAGTAACATGGCCTTTCTGTAAATAATTTGAATAATGTTAACTACATGGCAAGTTTACCAATTTGTCAAAGTAATTTTAAAACAATAAGACTGAGTGTTGACTCAACAGGGGACTTTGACTGTAGTCAGAGTTTGTATATATCTAATCCTAAATGAATAAATGACTAACTAAATATTTTTTGTGATAGTGCAAAAATATAAACTTCAATCATAATAAAGGATAAAAAAGCAAATAAGAGTCAAGAGACAAGAAAACAAACACTTGAAAGTGTAAATTGATGTTTGGTGCAGATTTTCATGGAAATGTTGGGTGTTTGGCCTACCAAAACTACTCTAAATGCAATGTTAAAGATTTTTCAACATTTAAAGTTATTTAAACTATTATCTTCGTCAACTAAACTACTCTAACCATGATTCATCATGTGAAAGAGTTTAAATCACTTAATATCACTCCAAATCCCTTAAAAGGTAAACCAAATAATTTGCTTTAAGAATAAAGATGCTAAGGCTAAATAACACCATTTTATCCTTACACATGGATTACCTAGAAGCTCCTTCAAGTTCTTACGGTAAAAACATTTCCCAATGATTAAAACTTTATAACATGTATGTGAATGGATGATCAAACTATAAACAAGACAATAAACTTAGAAAGGAAACAATAATATTGAAATAGCATTAAATTGAGAGTAAAGATCATTACATCAAGAGTGTTTGGTATCCAAGCCCCCAACAATGATTTAGTCTCTTATAGTCATGAGAGGCTCAAAAATTCAAGATGAAACAAAGGAAATGGAAGAAGATCGAAGAGCTCCAAGTGAGTGAAGTTGGCTCTCTTTTGTGCCCTTTCTAAATATTCCCTCCAAAAGCACAGTGTCACCCATTTTGTACTCTTCAAAATGTTGCACAATCATGCTTTTCGAAAATGACTGTGTGCTAAGCATGCATGTGCACGTTGAGCACACATGCAAAGTACAACTGACTTAAGTGATCACGCACTAAGCCTCCAAATGCACGCTTTATGCACATGCACAATATAGCTGCCTTTCAGCATGGCCTTCTAGCGTAGAGCGTGCACTGGCACACTGCTCCAATTCTTCAACATCTTCCAGACCTATATTGTTGTGTCAACTCTACAAAAAAAATAGAATCAACACACTATGAATTCACTAACTTTAGCATTCTCTTAATAAAAACTCATAAAAAGCTAAATTCCTATCTTTTTAAATCAAAAGAAGCATTAAAAGGGAAGAAATTAGATAATTGCTATGTAATTTAAATGTACAAATTAAATATGCATAGAAATTATCAAATAATAAAAGTAAAACAGAAAACATTTTCTTGAACGAAAAAGTCCTTTCTCACAAAGGTTTGATATTTTTATTTGGAGATTTGACAATAAGGATGGATAACTTTGACATGAGAAGTATGCTTTTTGCATGCTTTCCTAGTAGATTTCTGACTTCCACAAGATCTGAACCTTTTCTAACAAAAGAGAGAGCAATGATTTCAATCTTATTAGGAACCCCCCACTCCAAAATGTCCTTGTCCTTCTCTGTAAGGTTGGAAAATCAACAACCACCCCAGGTAGGTTAACATTCTTCCTTTCCTCAGAACTGCAGAATTTTCTCAACGACATCGAACCAAGCCATTCTCCTTGTCACATTCCAGGACAGTGAAACTGATTGTCCCATCAGCACAAAGAATATTACTCCATGGACTCAAATGGGTTGCCAACGTGTTGTTGCTCATGTTGATCATGTTTTCATCGCCCTTTATGCTATTGTCAGTTGTGATTGTGATTTCTTGTCCTCTTTGGATTTCTATGGGCTTCCCTTGTTTCAAAAGCCCTGTTCTGATCTCTGGACCCCGCCATATTTCCAACAATAACAGATATGTCACATAATCATTCTCAACACATTTGAAAACTCTGCATAATTTTTTAAAACATGATGGAAACTGGACATTGAAGTGTAATAGTATATCCAATACAGTATCCAAAAAATTTTAATATCTGAAAATTCTTTTAGATTAATCATATGTATATTTGTTTTTTCTTTTTCATAGAAAGAACAAAATTGACAAAAGGTCACATTTTCTGGCATAAAAAAAGTACCTTAAGCCTTTTGTAATAACTAGTGAAAAGACAGACACTTTAGTGAGTGTCTCTGTGCATTTTTTATTTTTTGGAATTGAATTAGTTATATACATAATTAATGTGATTTTTTTATCTATGTTAAACAAACTGTTGGCACATAAGATGCAAACCAAGAAGAGAAACCTCCAAAGAACAATAACAAAAACAACACAAAATAGAAAAGACACACACAATTCAATGTTGTAAAGTTTCAAATCTTGGTATCCAACATAACAGCACAGAGAATGCCAGTGTTGTTCAATGCAGTCGCGAGATTATCAAGTGTTTCTTGGTGGTAAGAGTATGAACCATGAGAGAAGTTGAAGCGAGCCACGTTCATCCCTGCCTTCAGAAGCTTCTCCAGCATCTCCACTGACCTACTTGATGATCCCAAAGTGCACACAATCTTGGTCTTAGCCTTCCCACAATTTGTCCCTAACATATTTACCATTCCTTCCTTAGATATCAATGTGCTGTGCTTTCCCTGCTTAGTTGTTACACAATGTGTGAAAAGTTCGGAATATACTAAATAGAAAAAAATAGGTTATATAATCTGTGAACAAATTTCTGACACACAATACAAGGAATATATATAGGTATATGGCAGCGTCAAGATGTTATAAAACTTGTTTGACAAATTAGCATTAGCTTGAAAATCAAACAATTTAGTCCATGCAATTTATGTGCTTTCGTTAGACCAATCGTTATGGACGATCAACATTTGATGGTTGAAACATTGATATAGAATATGCTCATGAAGTACACATGTGAAAAATAAATAAATGACTTAATTGTATCTTTGATGTCTCAAGTATCGTAATATTACGATTTTAGTCTCATGTTTTAATTTTACTTCCCAATATATATGAACAAGAATAATGTTGATATATTAAAAGAGTGGACCAAGCACGTTTGTGATACAAGGAACTCAATTGATACTATTGAAATCGGAGGACTAAAATTAGTTTTAATATTGGAAGGATTAAAAGTGCAATTAAGTCTAATAAATTGAAGATAATTGATATACCATCTAATTGTGTTTCCTAAAGAATGTTCAGAGTCCTGACTTATATCAAGAGGAAATTGGAGTAAGGAGCAAGAAGTTTTGGAGTTGGAGAAAAAGGTGAGACGAGACCCTTATATATGTAATGAAGAAGTCTTCTAGTTAGAAGATAAAAGATGAAATTGTGATCTGATTATGATCATGATTAGTATTAAGATTAGAATTAAATTCTTGAAAGATTATCATCTAATATAACCTATATATCTATAACAACCATTTTAATTATCCGAGCTCGCACCAAAAAAAAGTTTTAACTATCCACATGTGTATTTCAAATCTAATATAAGATTGTCAGTATAAAAAAAATTACATTAATTAATTAAAAAAATTATAACACAAGTTGATTAAATTATCATATATAATAATTTATAATTGAATGATAATTTAAAATGTTTCATGTTAATGGTGTATATATTATATTTCTCTCATATAAATATCTTTATTTTATTTTTTATCTCTATAAAAAAATATTTATATTTTATGTTTCAGTTGCCTGATTCTTTGCTAGTGGCCCGGAACATGCAAATTGTTGGACGCTATATTGTTGCAAGGAATGAAAGATTAAGGCAAAAAGATAGAGCATTGTCCGGGGTTTTGTGCCTTCCCTGCATGAGGAAAAATAAAAGATTATATATATATATATATATTGAAAGAGATTAAATATATTTGTCGAAATATCATTTTTTTTATTTTTCATAAAATTTTATCTATTTTTAATCTCTTTGTTTAATAAAACAATGTAGTTTTAATATTTTATGTGAAAAAACTAAAGCCAGATAATTTGAATAAATATGTAAACTAAAAATAAATATTTTTTTATAAGATTTGAAAAATATTACTATAATATTTTCTTGACAAAAAACATTTTAGGAGAAACGGAAAAACGTTATCACAAAAATAGGTTGTCTACTGTCACCTCATATGCGTACACTGTTCCTGTAATATTCAGTTCGTTAATATCCCTAGGAAGCACTTACATATGAAACTAATAATAAATTGACGGAAAACTAGGGATTTTCGTTTTCTTGGAATGATTCCCTATCAAGTTATGTATACTTTTATTAAAAGTACAACATTTTGACACATGTGCCCACTTCTTCGTTCTTTTGTCCCAATCTGATTTACGGTCCATTTATTTTAAGCTTAAAAAAAATTTTATTCAGCGATGTATTTGCTGTTAACTTTTTTAAACAAAACGATCTTTATTGATTATTTGGTGCGTAAAAATCTAATATTTAAAAACAAAATTCAAGTTAGGATGTATTATTATCTCAATAACATTAAAATTTAATTTATCTAAAGAAAAGAAAGAGATCTTCAATTATTTTTTATCATTTGGAGATCATCAATTTGATATAGCTAGTATATAAAGATTCAAAATTTAAAATTAAAATTAAATCATGGTGTTTGAAAGGATTAAAAATTACAAATAATAAAAAATCAAAAGCCATAACTTAGCTTTGAAATACACAGGTAGATAGTTACAACTGTCATTATCGTTAGTCATGTTATAGATATATAGATTATATTACGATCTTTTAAGGATTTAAGTTATAGTTATTTAGATTAAATTACAATCTTTTAGGAATAAATCATAATCTCTTATCTTATTAGTAAGCATAATTATATTACAATATAGTCTTTTTTACGAGATGCACCGCTAAAAGATTTTTCCATTACTTATATATAACGGCCTCTTCTCACGTTTTGTTCACTCCTCCAAATCTTCTTGCCCTTTTTTTTGTAGTGAATTGCAAATCTTTTTGCTCCAAGTCTGAACATTATTCAGGAAGCCAATTAGATGGTACATCAACTGTATTCAATTTAATTATTGATTCGTCCCATGTGTACTTTATGAGCATTTTCTATTTCAAAGTTTCAACCATCAAAAGTTGATCGTCCATCATGATTTTTCTAACGAAAGCACATAAATTGCATGGAAAGAACTGCCTAGATTTCAAGCTAATGCTAATTTGTCGAACAAGTTTTCTAGCATCTTCACCCTGCCATGTACCTATATATATTCCTTGTGTTGTGTGTCAGAAACTTGTTCATAGATTACATAACATTTTTTTTCTTCTATTTAGTATAAAGTTTTTCCTAACTTTTCATACATTGTGTAACAACTAAGCAGGGAAAGCACAGCACATTGGTATCTAAGGAAGGAATGGAAAATATGTTGAGGGACAAATTATGGGAAGCCTAAGACCAAGATTGTGTGCACTTTGGGACCATCAAGTAGGTCAGTGGAGATGCTGGAGAAGCTTCTGAAGGCAGGGATGAACGTGGCTCGCTTCAACTTCTCCCATGGCTCTCACTCTTACCACCAAGAAACCCTTGATAATCTCAGAACTGCAATGAACAACTCCGGCATTCTCTGCGCTGTCATGTTGGATACCAAGGTTTGATACTTTACAACATTGTATTCTGTGTGTTTTTTCTATTTTATGTTGTGTTGTTTTTGTTATTGTTCTTTTGGAGGCTTTTCTTCTTGCTTTGCATCTTATGTGACAACCGTTTGTTTACGTTGATAAAAAATCACATTAATTAAGTATACAACAAATTCAATTCCAAAAAATAAAAAATGCTCCCAAACCTGTCTTTCCACTGGTTATTACACTAGAAAAATGTTTACTTACAGTGGACTAAAAGTCCCTATGTAAACCTCTGTGGCTAAATTTTATCGACAGCATCGAAAAAATCCATTGTAACTCAAGGATGATATAGTGGATTTAGTCATCACTCGTCAGTAATTATAAAAGGCTAAGGGTACATTTTCTATGCCTGAAAATGTGACGTTTTGTCAATTTTTTGTTCTTTCTATGAAAAAAGAAAAAAAAGATTAATATAAAAGAATTATATTTTCTGATATTAAAAGTATATACATTACAAGAGAAAAGTATTTGGATACACTATTACACTTCAATGTCCAGTCTCCATCATGTTCTAAAAAATTGTGCAGAGTTTTCAAATATTTGAATAGTTCTTGTTGGGGAGACTCTTTTAAGTTCTTGATGGCATTGGTTTGAGAATGATTATGTGACATATCTGGTTTTTATGTTTGAAACATGGCAGGGTCCAGAGATCAGAACAGGGTTTTTGAAAGAAGGGAAGCCAATACAAATCCATAGAGGACAAGAAATCGCAATCACAACTGACTATAGCACAAAGGGTGATGAGAACATGATCAGCATGAGCTACAAAAAGTTGGCACACCATTTGAGTCCAGGGAGTAATATTCTGTGTGCTGATGGGACAATCAGTTTCACTGTCCTGGAATGTGACAAGGAGATTGGCTTGGTTCGATGTCGTTGTGAAAATTCAGCAGTTCTGGGAGAGAGGAAGAATGTTAACCTTCCTGGAGTGGTTGTTTCTTCCAACCTTGACAGAAAAGGACAAGGAGGACATTTTGGAGTGGGGGGGTTCCTAATAAGATTGACATCATTGCTCTCTCTTTTGTTAGAAAAGGTTCTGATCTTGTGGAGGTCAGAAATCTACTTGGAAAACATGCAAAAAGCATACTTCTCATGTCCAAGGTATCCATCCTTATTGTCAAATCTCCAAATAAAAATATCAACCTTTGTGAGAAAGGACTTTTTTGCTTCAAGTAAATGTATTCTGTTTTACTTTTACTCTTCAAATAATTTACAGAAATGTCATGTTAGTTTCACATTGATTCTATTTTCAAACATCTGTACAAGCTCCCTATACAAGTATATGAAAACAAGAAACAAAGTTATTGCATTGATTAATCTCCTAAATTGATCTTATTTGGTATCTTCTTGTTTTGGTTAGGTTGAAAATCAAGAGGGTGTTGCCAATTTTGATGAAATACTGGCAAATTCAGATGTATTTATGGTGGCAAGAGGTGACCTGGGAATGGAAATTCCGATTGAGAAGATCTTTCTTGCTCATGATACGCAAGTCAAACATACAAGCCAAGCCTGTGGTGACAGCCACCCAGATGTTAGAGTCCATGATCAGATCTCCCTGGCCTACGCGAGCCGAGGCCACCGATGTTGCTAATGCAGTCCTTGATGGCACAGACTGTGTTATGCTTAGCGGGGAAACTGCTGCAGGAGCCTATCCAGACATTGCTGTTCAAACCATGGCCAGAATATGTTCAGCGGCGGAGAGTTTCATAGACTACACTGACCTATTCAGGAGAGTGATGGAAACAGCTCCAACTCCAATGAGTCCTTTGGAGAGCATGGCTTCGGCCGCAGTTAGGACTGCAAATTGCAGCAATGCTGCTCTAATCGTAGTGCTAACTAGAGGAGGAACCACTTCAAAACTGTTGGCAAAGTGATATGCGCCTAGCATAGGGTTCTTTCCAAGCCACTAGAAGCAAGGAATCACCCATAAATGATCTAAATTTGCTTATAACTATGATAAATGTTGATTAAGCATCTCCTGCAATGAGTTATGTTAATTTGGACAATTTTTATAGCAGGGAAAACAATTTTTACACAAGATCAGTTGAACAAGGCTGCCACGCCACCAGCGTGGGTTCCACGCCTTCAGTGTGGGTGTCTGAAGTAGCCACGCCATCAGCATGATAGCCAAGCCACTAGCGTGGAGAGCTGCCCACAATTGCAAAACCCACTGGAAGTCCACGCCATCAGCGTGGATGGCCACGCCACCAGCGTGGAAACTAGCCTCCAACTGCATTATTCACTGGAATGTCACGCCATCAGCGTGGACAGCCACGCTACCAGCGTGGGACATGAAGAAGGGGCCACGCCACCAGCGTGGGACTCTACTGACTGTGTAAACTTGAATGCTGCTGAGGGCAAAATTGGGTTTTCACCTTTGCCTTATAAATACCTTAACCTCAGCATTGAATGCACGTTCCTACACTCCAGAAATCACAAATTCTAGGGTTTTAGAAGCTTGGGAAGCTTTGCTAAGGCTTGGGAGTTGAAGGCTCAAAGTGGAGGTTCTTCTCCATCTTCTTCTCCTTGTGCTTCAGCTGGGCATGCCTCTTTTTGATGTAACACAGCCAACCATTATGAGGTTTGGCTAGTTCTATATTGTAGTTAGGACCAAGTACTCAATGTAACTTCCATTGGAATGTATTGAATGCTATTATTCATTTATCAAAAGTTATTTTACTGCACTTTGCTTGGATTGTTTTATCTCTTCTTTGGAATTGATCACTCTAATGAAGGAGTAAGAGCTAGGGTTCACAATAGAAATGTTGGGACACTAGTCTTGGAACTAAGTGAAGTAACTTACTTGCATTACCTAGGGATAGGAATGTATGTTTGCAGCTCTCTTGAATGTGTTGCTTAATGCTTAACCCTAGGAAGGTCACCAAAGGATTAGGGCTTGCAAAGGGGTTAAAGGGTTATTTCTCTAAGGAATTAGGAAATGGCTAGTATGTTATTGAAACACATGGCTGAGTAATTTAGATATTTGAAGGTAATAAACAATACAATTTCATTGGGAGGAAGCATTGAGTGTGGGTTGCCCTAGCTACTATCGTCGCATATCGTTACAATATTAATTTACTTATTCATACACTTTTAATGTTCATAGCTTAGTTTAAATTTCAGTTATTACACACATACAAAACCAACTTTTACTTAAATATTTGTCATCCAACTTATCGATACGAATTACAATTTAATTGGTCAACAATCCTCGTGGGAACGATACACTTCTTATCATTATATTACTTGGAACGAACGGTATACTTGCCGATTACGCAACACAAAGTATAGACCCAGCATGCCTATTCTGTCAGTGGTGGTTCCTAAGATATCAACAGATTCTTTTGAATGGTTCTGCAGTGAGGAAACCCCTGCAAGGCATAGCCTTATCTACCGGGGACTAATACCTTTTTTGGGCACATGTTCTTATGGAGATTCCATGACTGAATCAACAGAGGAAACCATAGAGCTTGCTCTTTCATATGCTAAGAAAAATAACTTGTGCAAGCCTGGAGACTCTGTTGTAGCACTGCACAGTCTTGAGTCTAGTGCTGTTATTAAGATATTGGATGTTTGTTAACTGAAGACACAAGTCTAGGACTAGGACTAATCCCTTGTTTTCAGTTTTGCACTTTTTTGTTTTAGGCTTGTTTTTACCTTCTTGTTCTAGTTTTCAGAGAATAGCTCTTTGTTCTCATTCTGATTTGATTGAAGATGGGATCTCATGTGAGAATTAAAGAATAATATACTGAATTATTCCTGAAATTTGAGCATTACTCAATTTAGTTTTTTGATATTACAAAAGTTCCTAACTTATACAACAATTAATCTAGTCTCTCAAAAATTGATGCCATCATTAATTTGGTTCTTGAGCTTGACAATATAAAGTCAATTTGGTCCTTGACATTACACAGTCCAAATTGACTAATGTACCACGATATTAGAGACCAAATTGATTGATGTAAACCAAAATTAAGAACTTAAATTACTGATTAATGCTAATGTTAGGGATCAAATTGACAGACCTTCAACATGATTTCGAAAATAACTAATATTTATCAATTTCAAATACTGAAAGTTATTTTTTGTAATTTTAGGAGTTATTGTATTTAAAAACATGTTATGGTTTTCTCAGGAATTAAACATATCTATGGCACCATATTCATTTTATTTTTAGATTGGTAAACAAAAAGGATGCACTCAATTTGAGTAGAGAATAATACTTTTATTCTGTTCTTGCAAATATTTACAAACATGTACATATTTGCATGGCACAAGAAATTCAGACTAGGAAATTTAAACCATATATACAATTAGGAAGGATTTAAGAGGCATGACAGTATCTAGACTTAGCCGTTCATGCTTGATGAGGGTGAGCAAGACTAGACCCCAAAAGGCTTTAATAAACAGTCCACGACAGCAATTTTGGCCGCAGCATCAAGGTTTTTTAACTCTCCGCAACAGCATCGCAATTGCAATTGCAGCATCAACCGCACGTATTTGCAATTTCTCACAAATCAAGGATCACAAGGAGACCACGACCACAACTACAACCGCAATTTAAAACCCAAGAAAGTATTGATCAAGGATAAGGAAGAAAATGGTTAAACGATTGCAGCACTGGAAACCAGTTCCTCCTTCCATTTCTTGGTCTCCCTTCTACAGCCCTGACCAGCTCACTGTTCCGATTGTCCACATTTCCAGTTCCCACATTGGCTTCAAGAGTTGAATCCTCAGATGGCATCTGAAACCTGCAAACTGGACAAGAGCCATGAAGCTTGAGCCATGAGACAATGCAGTCACCATGGAACTTGTGCATACATGGCATCTCCTTTGCTTCACTCCCAACCTCAATATCCTCCAAGCACACTGGGCACTGAAACTTCTCCTCACTAGTCACACTTGGCAATGCCTCAATTGCCGCCTTCTGTGCCGGAGGGTTTACACGTGAATAGCCACCAGGACCAATCTGTGCCAAATGCTGTAGCAAAAAATCAAAGCCAGATCCTACCACAAGGTCATTCAAGGAGCTTCCGACAGCGTTATTCTCATTCGGACTAGTTGTGTGGCTCAAGTTAGGACCCCTCACAATCAATGCACCTTCACTGAATGGATCAATCACAAATATGCTGCTGCCATCCATGTTCCTATTATTGTCTACAGGGTTTTCAAGTTCAGACACCATCCTAATGTGAAGACCGCGAAAGAGGTGCATCATGTAAGTTGAAGTTCTTCTCCTTCTCCCAAGCACAAGCTCATTTTCCCTCTCTTGCTCAACCTCTTCTTCCACAACCCTTGAGCTGCTGCTGCCTCCATTTGGAGCAATTCTTGCTAGGGAAGGGCTGAAAGCACCCATCAAACCGAGAAAAATCGGGGCGTAAAGCGAGAACACCCAGGCCGACCTTAAGTCAATAACATCATTCTGGTCCCTTAGGTTGTCCATTACCTCAGAAAATTCTGTCTCACAAAACGGGCACATGTTCTCATCATCACTCATTGGATTCACCATTTTAGAGCATATGTTGCACCAATGCACACCCTCTATATCATTCTCCATCTCCCTTTATGAACATAGCTTATTGAAATCTTTTCTTCTTCCTGTATATCTAAATTGGGAACAATAATAGCTAATCAATAAAAACCATCAATTAAGGTGGTCTTCTTTTGAAATTATAAACATATTCGGTAACCTTCTCTAGCTACCTCAAGTTATTTTCAGAAGAATTCCTTCACATGTAGCAAAGTTGAAGCGCCATCATCCAAGGTAGAACTGAAGAATATGAAATAGATATGTTATGCAAAGAACAAACAATCAAATTTCAGATTAAGATTACATGTGATTGCCCCTCATAGGCTACTATCAAGACCAAGATAAGTAACATCAAACAAAATTTGGTTATCAAAATATGAATGAAAATTATTTGTACCATTTTGATTTTTGAGTTGTAAGTGGATGAAGAAATTAATAACATTCAATGTTCTAATGCCATCTTATACCTCCTGCAGAAGTTCTTTTTTAGTTTTGGTTTGTTTTAGGTAGAAGGGTTACACCAATCATTTTTTGCTCTATTATGGCAGTTTAAGGTTAAATTAGAATTCAGATTTTTGCATGATTTGCTATTTACTATGCAAAGCTTTGTTGATTCGGCTGTAAATTTAGAATGTACTCTTTTTTGACTAGATTATATAACATCTGATAAAGCACATCAACTTCAATTTGGATCACAACTTGTGAATCTGAATATGGGGTTTTCTAAAGATGAGAGCGGATTTAGGAGAAAATTTCGTCCATGTGTATAGCACCCCAGTCTTAAGCATCCATATGAAAGGATCGAGTCCACGGATTTAGAAGAGATTATTGTGCTATATTTACGACGATGATTTCACTCGTAGTCTTAAACTACGTGTCATACAAATTTGGTTTGGTAAAAGCAAAACTAAGTCATACTCTTAATTTTATCTTTAAAAAGTCTAACTATATAAAGGGTTAAATCACTTTAGTGTTTTTTTATATATAAAATAACAGTCAAAACTTGGGCATAAAATAAATTTTATTAAGAGAGAAATATTCACTTTATTAACCATTTTTTTTATAAATATTAATTTGTATCAATAATCAATATCATGAACAGTAAAAAACTCAAATACATAAGTTTTTTGGAAAATTATTAAAACTAAAATGAAAATCTATTTAAGAATTAAAAACATTACAATAATACCGTACCTAAGTAAACAAATAAATTTTAAAAAAATTCGAATATATTTATTTGTTATTTTATTAATTTGATTAATTGAATAATGGTGCTGTTGTGGGTCTCTCATGAGAGTGGATAAATGTACACGCCCAATGATAACAACGACTTTTTGTAAGACGGGGTGGGTCTCACTCTCACGAACAGAGGAAAAGAAAAACAAACAAACACTGCTTGAGGTTCAACGAACGCACGAAAACACGAACGCACACAGAGTCGATCATACTGAAAGTGATTCAGGGCCTAGTTGCATGAGTTGAATCGGCGGAAATGGGAGCTAGTCGAAAGCTTCAGGGCGAGATTGATCGTGTTCTCAAGAAGGTTCAGGAAGGCGTCGAAGTCTTCGATAGCATCTGGAATAAGGTAGGTCATTCTTCTTTGATTATTTCGATTTTCTTCTGTTTTCGACTCACACATGGCATTGCTGCGTTAGGTTTACGACACCGATAATGCGAACCAGAAGGAGAAGTTCGAGGCTGACCTGAAGAAGGAGATTAAGAAGCTCCAGAGGTACAGGGACCAGATTAAGACATGGATTCAGTCCAGTGAGATCAAAGACAAAAAGGTGAGTGAATTTTTCCTTTTAATCTTGTGCTGCTGATTATTGTAATTTCTGTCTGTCTTTCTTTCAATTGCCTTAAGTTGAACCTAGCACATGCTATTATGTCGAATTATATTATGTTGTATCGTGGTTATATGATATGATAATTTGTGTCGTGAAACCAACTTTTTAAGGAGCAAAAAACTATGCGGTATGCATGCCTGACAAAGTGTTAGTTTGTTTGGGCGCGTGTTTCGTGTCATGTTGAATTATGGCCTTGAATCGCATTGAAATACCAGCTAATGTGATTTTAGGAAAAATTTCAATGTTTGGTTTTACGTTGATAAATTGAATTATAAGTCCAGAATATATGATTTTGAATTGAAGCACCTTTAGGTAGCTTTTGCCTAACAAAGTTTGTTTTGTCGCATGTTTGGTTTCATGTTGAATTACCTAGAATCACATTGAAATACCACCTAATGTGATTTTAGGTAAAATTTCAATGCTTGGTTTTACATTGATAAATTGAATTATGAGTCTAGAATTGATTTTGAGTTGAAGCACCTTTTAGGTTAGCTTTTGCTTTGGATAAAAATTTGATACTGAGTTTTCCTACTAACTTGCTTTTAGAATAAAAAATATCCAAACATAAATCACATTACTTCAAAATCGATTTTAACCAAAATCAATTTGGTCAACGCTCACTTGAACACATACTTAATTGAGTGTTGAATGTGATTGGGATGTGTGCCTAAATTAATCTTTGTCGCAAATCTTACATTGACATGTGTGGGGGATTAATTTCTGGGGTAAAACAAACAGGCCCTTACTTTCCACTGAAACATCTGTTTGGATGAATGAGGATAACAAGAATTGAATCCTTGATCATGTGACCATAGAGGCTCTGAAACCATATCAGGAATTAACTCTTGCTTCAATTTGGGATCCAATTCGGTATTTTCCTTTGGAGGTATCAAGAAGGAATTGGAATGTAATAATATCGATTCATACAGATACATAAATAGGGTTCTCTATTGATTCAAATGCTCTACCTATGAGATAGGGATAAAGAAAGGGGGGAAAATCAAGGATTTCACTTAGTACTTTTGATCATTCATACTCTTTGCTCAATGATGAAAAGGGTCACTGTGTCAGATTCTACATGACCAAACCTTGTGAAGTTAAATTTTAGATTTAAATGACCTCTACGAAGTGTTGGTTTTTTTACTGAACTTAAACAAGTAGCTGACCCCATCTAGTATGAAAATCTTTTTCTTGTTGTTGTTGTATAGTACAAGGCATAGAAATCATCGAGGGTTTTGGAGGGTCATGTTAGAATTCATACCACACACCATCCTTATCTTTTGGTATAAAAGAAGGCCGCCTCCAAAAAATAATCTAATGTGGTAGGAATGAACATTTCATTCTAATTCCCAAAAACATTCTAATTGGGTGGGTATGTCCTTTTGGAAATTCGCTTAATGCAAAACAGAAAGAAAAAAAATAGAGATGGCCAAAGTAGGTGGACCTGAAAGCAATACCTAATGAAATCTCTAACGATTTGGGTACGACCTAAGCAAAGTAATCAGTAATTGGTCAAATCATCGTTGCTTTCTTGTAACCGATGGTCCCACGGCTTGCAGTTTAAGTCAAAGTTAATAAATGGACTTAATTGGGTAATTATTTAATAAAAGGTTCCATATCTCAAATTTGTGGCAGAAGATTTTTCAACAAAAGTATTGTTAACTTTACATTATTCCGTTCAAATACAGGCAAGTTTTTTTGCGTGTATTTGAACGGAAGAATGTAAAGTCAATAATACTTCTAGATTGTTGTTGTTGTTTTTGTACTACAAGGCATGAAAATTATTGAGCGTTTTGGAGGGTCATGTTAGAATTCATTGTGTGCTTTTCAGATGTTGGAAGCCAAATAAGAACTCAAAATTCTAGATTTTTTTTTGCTGACTTCTCAACCTTGTTACACATTGTAGATTTGGTATTTCTTACCTTGCATTTGTGTGTGTGGAGCGTTGGCTTCTGAAATGAACTGTAAATTTTGTAGGCAAGCCTTGGAAATTATGGATGCATGGACGTGTTTCCAGGAAATTTACATTTTAGAACAGAACTTATGGGTGTAGACCGTGTCGTTCCAAATATACTTTTGATCCCATTATTATCCAATTAAAATTGAAGTTTCACCTTGGTAAGCTGCATAATAGAAATCACACTGTTTATTGAGGTGAAATCCAATTTTGATTGGAAAACAACACTGAAAGCACCTAAGAGACTGCACTTAAGTCTTATCCTATATTTGAATGATGTATTTTCTGGTTAATATGGAGCAGAGTGTTTCTTGTTCTCTTTGACTGAATGGCAACTAAGCAGTATTCAGAGCATATTTTAGTATGGGTCTAGTGGAGTCATGTTTGCTATTGTTTTGTCCTATCTTTCATCTGTTATATAATGCACTTTTCTTTCTGGTTGTGCTTAGATGATGGTATTGCTTTGGTTGACTTGTGTGATAGTGTGTGGTATGAAACGTTCTTATACTAAATTTTGGATTTTTAACTTGGTTTTGAATTTGACATTGTTTTCTCTTTTTAACACATTGTGACATAGGTTAGTGCCTCATATGAGCAGGCTCTGGTGGATGCACGCAAGCTTATTGAGCGTGAAATGGAAAGATTCAAGATCTGTGAGAAGGAGACAAAAACAAAAGCATTCTCCAAAGAAGGCTTAGGTCAACAGCCTAAAACTGTGAGTCTTTGACTCGGGGAAATACGCTTTTTTTTTTTTTATATTTTGGGATTTTCTAGGTGTATTATGATTATGGATTTATGCTTCCTCTTTAGGGGCTGAAGAGTCTCTTATTCTCAATGCTTTGTGACAGGATCCTAGAGACAAGGCTAAATCAGAGACAAGGGATTGGTTGAACAATGTGGTATGAAATCAATTGCTATGAATAACTTTCATTTTTACTTTTGTTTTTGTTCTTGAATTTGGGTTGGAGCCTAACTCAACCCAAAAGTTAGGTAATGAGGTTTGAATTACCCCGCCTTTATAAGCTCTACTTTGGCCATTCTTTTTAGTCAATGTGGGATCTCAACACATAGTCCTCACTCGTACTAGGAAAGCAGTAGGGTTAGGTTGATTGCACTAGAAAATCTATGAGGCCTATTTTTTGGACAGTTGAGGGTGGCCCGATATCAAATCTATCATAGGCTTTGATACAATCTTGAATTTGAACTAGACCTAACTCAACCCCAAAAACTAGCTCATGAGGTAAAGATTGCCCAAGCCTTTATAAGAGCTATTTTGGCCATATTTGTAATTGATTGGGATCTCAACAGTAACACACCTCAATCTCTGTATTCATGTGTTATTTATAAGAGGTTATATTTAGTTCAAATAGTGTACTTATATTTCTTTCTCTGGAAAATGTTATAATTTTAAATGTCTGAGTAGGTTGGGGAGTTAGAAAATCAGATCGATAACTTTGAAGCTGAGGTTGAGGGACTTTCTGCCAAGAAAGGAAAGAACAGGCCACCCAGATTGGTATGTAGTAAAGGAAACACAATTTATTAGACTATTGATGATTTATCTAAGTCATGGTTATTCAAATATTTCTTTTTGTTTGTCAGACACATCTAGAAACATCAATTACTCGGCACAAGGCTCATATAAAGAAATGTGAATTTATCTTGAGGCTACTAGATAATGATGAACTAAGTCCAGAGGAGGTTAATGATGTCAAAGATTTCCTGGATGACTATGTAGAGCGTAATCAGGTTTGTCTTGTATAGCTTGCACTCTTGACATTTTGCTTTTAAAAAATAAACACTATCACTGAGTAAATTTACCCTTTGTATTGTCCTTTCAAAGAGAGTCTTAGAGTTTGATACCATGCAAAATTTATGAGTTGGTATTAATTTTCTGTCTTTCCTATTTTTCATTTTATTTTACAGGAGGACTTTGAAGAATTTAGTGATGTTGATGAGTTATATAGTTCATTACCCTTAGATAAGGTGGAGTCACTTGAAGATATTGTTACAATTCCCGCTGGTCTTGCTAAGGTATTTGTTTAATGATTATTGCTCTTTTGCAAATTCTGAGGTGCACAGCCACACTCACTAACACATACCGATGCATTTGTAGTTGCATATTTTCTAGCTTAATTTTAGACAAATCATTGCCTTTCTTTATTACAAAAGCTCTGTCATGAAACTGCAAAATAAAACAATTATCTCCCCAAAATAAGTTAATCTAATGCACTTAGATTTGTGTTATGGGATTGGGATTATACAGATTACATTGCTCATTCATGCTATACTTTTTTCAATGTTATATGAATTTTGTTATTATTCACTTGTGTGTTAGGTAGCTTAAAATTATGACTTTTGATAAATATCAATATGCCTTTATTTTGGGTATTTTTTTAGAATTTATATAGGTATAATATAAATTAATTAATTTGTATCATAAACTTCAGGGTAGTGATCATATTTCAGCTATAGTGGTTTTGGGATCTGGCTGCTCCATGTCACTATTTGGGATTGATAACTATGAATGGTTGCAAGAATGCTTTCTTTACAAAATTAATTTAATGCATTTTTATGCTGGACATTTTGATAATTCCTGCAGCTTCAAATGTACTTGTTGGTATCCATATTTTTTTCTGACATTTCCTTCATGTTAATATTTTAGAATTTTTCTATATACAGAGCTCCTAATTTATTTTCTATTTCGGCAGGTGGCACCTGTGCTTAGCTTGAAGCCTTCTGTGGCAGCTTCAGCTTCAGCATCACAAACATCTGTATGTCTCCCTTAATTCTTATTTCTATGAGCTGAAAATATTTCTTATGAGTGGTTATTATTGAAAAGTAGGGATTTTTTTTCAGAAATCTTCAGTGAATATTTATGCATTTATGGGGTTTATTTTCCAAAATGATGTGCCTGCAAAAGAAATTTCATTGCATACAAGATACAGGAGGCTTTCTTTGCCTTTCTAATTGTTTTTTTATGGTTTTAAATGATATAAAATAATATTGGATAGGTTCTATTCCATTCTGGGTAAGGATATATGTATTCAACTCTGAGTTTATGGGAAATTTGATTTTTAATTGTCAAACGTGATAACTTATTGTCAATGGCATGACTTTATGAGACATTATAACAAATTTGTAAATAGCTTAAAGAAAAATAAATAAAAGATCATGTACATAAGAAATGAAGGAGGGCGAGCCCTAGCACAGCGGTAAAGTTGTGTCTTTGTGACTTGTTGGTCATGGGTTCGAATCTGGAAACAGGCTCTTTGCATATGTAAGGGTAAGGTTGCATACAATATCTCTCTCCCTTATCTTCGCATAGCGAGGAGCCTCTAGGCAATGGAGTATGTAGTTAGTTGTAGTACATAAGAAATGAAGAAAACACTCAAAATAGTAGTTTTAGCCATAGTTAATATTTATGTTACATATGGCACCCGTTAATCCAATTTTAACAATTTTTCTGATGACATTTTTCTAATGTAACCTTTTTGAGAATAGTACATGATGATAGATCATGATTGTAGTTCCACCAACTCACCAAGTGTATGTGGTTGAACTACCAGTTAACACAGAAAAACCTATATCCTTGTTAGATGCCATTTATTGTTGATTGGTCCCTCTCTAGGCAACTCCAACTTCTAATCATTGAATGCTTCTTTTCAGGAGCAAGCTGATGATACAGCTTCCCAGGATAGCAATTCTGATATTGTTGCAGGAACTCCACCTCCTAAAAGTAGTATAGTTAGTCCTACTACTACAACACCAGCAGGGAATTTTGCTACTCCTGTTTCTATGAATGTTCTCATGCCTAACTTGTCAAGTCCACCTGCCATTGCATCAGCCATGCCTGGTTCAAATTCTGTTCAGAGTTCCTTGGAGATTTGTAGTCCTGTCAATGCTTCATCTTTTGTAAATCAGTCTAGCACTATGAAGGAGGAAGAGATTAATAGTTTCCCTGGCCGAAGACCATCTCCATCACTTTCTGATGTTGCACTTGTAAGGAACATCAGCAGAAACAGCCTATCAAATCAAGCAACAAATAGCATACCTCTTGTTTCTGGCAACATGGTTTCCAGCAATGGGCCCCTTGGTTCAGTCCCTTCAGCATCTGAAATAACCAAGAGAAACATATTGGTAGCTGAGGATAGACTCGGAAGCAATGGGATGGTGCAGCCTCTTGTATCCCCTTTAAGTAATAGAATGATCATGCCTCAGGTTGCAAGGCCTAATGATGGAACTTCCTCAGTTGACTCTAGTAGTGTCAACGAAGCTGCAACTGTATCTGGGAGAGTTTTCTCCCCTTCTGCTGTTCCTGGCATGCAATGGAGACCTGGAAGCCCCTTCCAGAATCAGAATGATGTGGTACAATTTTCTCTTGAATTTTCATTTTCTATTCCACCTGCCACATTGCTGTTGTTGATTTGTTGTATTTAAAGTTTGAGCTGTTGGTTACTTTTGTTCTCCAATTATATTATGCATTCTAACTTGAAATTTGCTTGTATTGCTCTATCGTTTGCAACTTGTTTATTTGATTTCAAACTGAGAGGTATAAGATATCAAATTCTTCAATTGAATTCTAGCTAAATGGTAAATACTGAAGCTGTGCATGCGTCTTATATCTAGAATCCATTATTTTATTAAACTGAGTCATACCTACAGGTACCTAAATTGCAAGTCATCCTCAGTTTTATTGTATTTTAAATTTTGTACTACCTATCCGATACAACTTTACTAAACTAATACCCCTCTATCTCTCCCCTTTCTATTTATATTCTACTTCTATTCTAGAACTAACATACCTTTATAGGGGAATTCCTATCACTATCAATATCATATATAAATGATATTGATTTATGATAAATTTTCACGTAGTAGACAAGACAAGCTAAACCATCTATATATTGATGTATATAAATTATAAAATATTCTGTGTTTTAAGGTATGTGTAGGGAATCCAATGATATGTATCAAGATTTCCAGAAGACTAGAACAAGCATGCAATTTTCAAAATGAATTATGTATTCAATAAATTGTCTGGTTTATCAAAAATCATATAGGTGATTGGAGTTCATCACAGCTAACAACTGTAGTCAGAACTTGACCATTTCATAAGTTTTATGATGAATGCCTTTAATTAAGATTTTTAATGCATTTTCTTGTTTTTTCCTTTTTCTCTTGGTATACTTCTTGAGGATTTTTTATTCTCATGTGTGTCTCTTTTCTATCTTAATGAATTATTTGATTATCAAAGATTAGGAAAATCTTTCATGCTTGTTTTAGTGACTTTTGTGACCTTCCATTCATTTGAGCTCTGTGCTTCTGCTAATTTACATATGAATGTAATTTTTGGATAATTATGTATGTGGGCCTATTTACATGGAAAATAATTACATGGGTGCACATATATATTTTTGCAGAACTGAAATAGCTTTGAAGGGACTTATTCATTTCATAAGTTTATTTTTTGTTTTATACCTTTGAAGGGACTTATTCATTTTATACTTCAGGGTCAGATTCGTGGAAGAACTGAAATAGCTCCTGATCAAAGGGAAAGGTATTTGCAGAAGTTTCAGCAAGTGCAGCAACAAGGGCAAAGTGCCCTTCTTAATATGCCATCTTTTGTAGGAGGGAATTCTAAGCAGTTTTCTGCTCAGCAACAAAATCCTCTCTTACAGCAGGTACCATTTCTCTGCCTTTTTTGCTCTTTTACCCAGAATTTAAAGATTGGAGATTTATTGTGGGCCAACAGCCCTATTTATGACACTCTCCTGCACCCAATTTCAGAAAAATTATTGTATAGTTAGAAAATTAACATTTCATCTACACTTCGTTTGTGCCTGACTTTTAAAGAGAGAATTGCTGAGATTTTTGCATTGGCTGGAATCCTTGATTTACACCTTCCCCCACTTTTATTATCTAAAAAAATTAGACTTTGAAAATTGTTTTAAAAACAGTTTCTAAAAACTAAAAAACAACAGCACAATCAAGCACACCTTAATTCTTTTGCTATTTTTTTGACACTTGACTGCCCTACATTTCTACCATTGAGCATCACCGGTCTCATAGCATTCTGGTAGAATTTTCCTTTGAGATACTCTTAATTACCATGTTCAACAATTTTATTAATAGGCTGGACCCCTTTTGTTTTTCTTACATATATAATCTTCTCTGTGATTGACCTATCAGATACTTTGTTGAATGATAAAAAAATGCATCTTCACAACAACCTGATTTTTTTTCTACAATGGATTGGAAATATATATTTTACATGACATGCTATTTGTGTGGTTTAACTTTTATGCTCTGGTTTGGATGTTCTTTCTATTATAACATCCTACTATATGTGCAGTTCAATTCTCAAGGCTCATCTGTTGCTTCTCAATCTGGTGTGGGACTTGGAGTCCAGTCACCAGGTCTTAGTGGTATTGCTTCCACCTCATTACCACAGCCACCCAATTCTGTCCATTCCCCATCTAGCCAACAATCATTGCTATCAGTTGTTTCCAAAGATGCAGGTATATTTTGTGCTACTCTTATTCAGCCGTATGATTTGTTGAAAAAGCATAAAATCATTCTTGTCTTAATAGTTCATATTTTTGGTAAAATTGATTCATAATACGTTATTTGGGCCTATCCCAGTCTTGATGTTGGAATTAGAAATATATACCATGATAGGTATTTTGTGAAAGATGAGATACATCACAGTTTTTTATGTTCTGCAGATGTTGGAAATTCTAAGGTTGACGAGCCACAACTACAGATTTTTCCTGATGATTCGGGGACTGAATCTACTGCTGGTACTGGGATTGGCAAGAATTTTGTGAATGAAGATGAATTGAAATCCACATATGCTGTGGATTCTCCTGTATGCTGACTAACTCATGGGCTTGTATATTCTTTAAGATACATTATCTTATATACTTGTACAACTTGCTGAAGCATATATTCACACATGCACACACATACCTACATGTTATGTTTTCTGTGTAAACTCTGTTGTCATGATGCATTTGATTTATATCAATAAACCCTGGATCATAAGTTGGAAAAACCAGTGACTCAGCTATCCTAGTTTGACTAAATGGATTAGGTGACAAAAGGAATGGACCAAAAAATAAAATAAAACTAGCAATCCTCACCACTATGGCATTGTCTATCCAAAGAAGGTAGGATATGTAAACTATATAAATATACATATATTTCAAGTACATGGAGACCACACATGCAGATGCAGGTATAGCCAGTTTCTGATTCTATCTTTGTTTCCTTAAATCCTTCCATTTGCCGTTATAGGAAAACAAATTAGTTGGATAGCATCTGATTTGAAACTTGAAAGCTACAAGACTAACTCAATAGTAATAGCTCTTTAAGCAGTAAGATGGGTAGTGAACTTGTGATGCTTTGTAGACAGCAAAAATACTTATTTATATTTTGATTCATGTTTAAACATTGTGTGGAAGAATCTATTGGGCATATTGTGTATATATTGTATAAAATATATTCATGGGTTATTCACGTTGACTGTTCATTTATGCTGCAGACAGGAGTGCCTGCCTCTCTTCCAGAGCCTGCTCAGACTTCTAGAGATATTGATTTGTCTCCTGGCCAACCTTTACAACCAAATCAGCGTAGTGGTAACCTTGGTGTTATAGGAAGAAGTTTGACTGACCTTGGAGCTGTTGGTGACAACTTCAGTGCATCAACTGCTAATTCTGGCGGAGTTCACGATCAATTATATAATTTGCAGATGCTTGAGGCAGCTCACCTCAAACTTCCACAACCTAAGGACTCAGAACGTCCTAGGACCTATACTCCTGTATGCTTTCTTGGTTTTAGTAATCCTCATTTTTATTGAATACTCTGTTATCTATAATATAAGAATATAAGACCATTTTTTCCCTTTGTTTTGGTTATGCAGAAACACCCTACGATAACACCTCCTAGTTTTCCTCAAGTACAGGCTCCTATTGTTAATAATCCTGCTTTTTGGGAGAGAGTGGGTATTGAACAATATGGCACTGATACCCTGTTCTTTGCATTTTACTATCAACAGGTACGCAGACTTTTTGGGTACTGATTAGTATTACTCTCATTTAGTTATGTAAGCTTACATTCATTATTTTCTGCAGAACACTTACCAACAGTATATGGCTGCAAAAGAGCTAAAGAAGCAGTCTTGGAGATATCACCGGAAGTATAACACATGGTTTCAACGGCATGAAGAGCCAAAAGTCGCAACAGATGAATATGAGCAAGGAACATATGTGTACTTTGATTTCCATATTGCAAATGATGATCTGCAACATGGGTGGTAAGCTTCTGGCTACTATCAATTTTATTTCAAAACATTCCTGTTGATTGTAATTTCTAGTTTTCTCTTTTCTGGTTCTGTCCATGAAATGGTTGATTTTGTTGGTATTTGACACGGCATTTCTGGTTGTCCTGAGTTCTGTTCCTTGATTTGATTATTCTTAGGTGTCAACGAATCAAGACAGACTTCACCTTTGAATATAATTATCTTGAAGATGAGCCTATTGTGTAGAAGATGCCCTCTGGTAAATATGCGACATCTTGGTTCTTAATTGTGTTTTAGTTTTCACAAGCATTTTAGTACATCGGCAAACGACTTTTACCTTCCAGAGAAGGAAAAATGCCTTGTGTAAAGAGAACAGCACAGATATGTTGAACAAGTTTCCATGCACAATCTTTCTTTTCCGCAAAGTTTTTCTTACTGATGATGCTAAGAAATTGCTAATGTTTGATTTTATAGCTTGTATAATGTTCCAGTCTAACTTTTAAACTTATCCCTAACAATCGTAAATTGGTTGCAACTGGTCAGCTTTTTAATGAACTGATCCGCCAATTACATTTGACCTTTGCACAAATTGGAATGAGCGGTATGAACAGTGATTTGTGAAGTGGGTCCGAGCCCAGTATTCAAGTAGTAAACATTTTCTCAATGTGAGAAGTGAACGGTGTAAAACTTTTTTAAACTAGCAGTGCAAAACTTTTTTTTTTTTCTGTTTATTACGCTTGAGAAAATGTTAAAACATCAAATACTTTAAATTAGGCGTTAAATTTTTTTAATAATGTAGGATGTAATTTTGCATGTGTAGTAGTAATATCAGCACCATTTTCTTGAATTCATATAATTGGATTTAGCCACATTTTAATTAATTATATAGTATTTTATATTGACCTTGGTGGAGCGAAGCCTTGACCCTCAAACTTCTTTTGTGGGGGGATTAATACCCTCTAGATTTTTTGGTTCCGTCTCACAACACTAGTCTACGGCTTGTTATGGTTGCTGGGTTTGGGTCTCATCTCTTTCTAAATTTATTATTTGCGGTGGAAGGCTCTGTTTTGAATCTTGATTCATTCAACTTGATATGTTGAGTCGAAGCACACGGCGTTTCATTTGTTTTTTGTTTTCTGTTTTTCATTATAAATTAATCCTTTATCATTGATAAGATGATAAAATTTAAAATTTTGATGTAAATTACGTTAATTTGTTTTTAGTAAGTGACAAATAATAACGTGTTTCTTTTAGTTTTGTATGGTTATTATAAGTGATCTTTTTTTTTCAGTGACTTTATTTCAAAGTAATATTTTCCGTCCAAAAAAAAATCAAAGTAATATTTCTTTTCCTTTTCACAAAATGATTGCATCACAAAAACCAACTGGCCTCAAACAATAGTGTCTTATATTATAAATTTTAAGTTTAACAGAACCTTTATCATTAGGTTTTATTGGATTAGATTTAGTGGATTAATTGGAAATTACATTAGCAATTTCGTTTCCTTTATTTATTACATTTTTAGTTAATTAAATAATTTTTTGATAATACTTAAGCGAATGAGTTATGTTTAAGATTCAATTGGATCCAAAAAAATTAAACCTAAGCAAAATTGAAGATTTGATCAAAATTATGAATTTTTAAAATAAAAACTAAAGATTTTTATTTTAAAATAGAGAAGCCAATATTGTGGATTGAGCAGAATAAGAATACTAAAATTGTATATAAACCTTTATAACGAAAGAATAACTTGTTGAGAACATTTAATAATGAATAATAAATATTAATTAGTTTTAAAATGTTAATTAGTAAAATTTATCTCAATAAATAAATAGATATATTTATAATAAAGAAAGTGTTTTTTTTCTAAACAATAAATTACAATTTTCAAAATATTTGCTATGGTAGAAATAAATTCTAGAAAAATCGTATTAACTTTGTTTTATAGAATACAGAGTATGTTAAAAAGAGACCTCGAAATTGGCATCGATGTGATTCTTTCATAATGTACATATTGCAGGACCTACATACAAGTCAAAACTCAACACATTTACAAGTTGACCGAGACATGAAAACACATGCATGCATGTGTTTACTGTATACTCGGAGACGTAGAGGCAACAACGTCAACGTTGGGACTTTGCTACCCACTAATGATACACCATACCTATCAATAACTTTCCACCTTTCAATAGAACCAATTATTGATTCTCAATCAATAATCCTAGAGAAAAATAACAAGAATGCAAGCATTAATATTTAATTAAATAACTCCACATTTTTGCTCAATTGTTATGATGGTTAAATAGCTTTTATAATTACTCCAGTAAAAGCTGAGCTACAAGTATGACATTGGTTTTAAAACTTGATACTGTTATGCTTAGTTTAAAGCAGTGTTTTTGTATTACAAGTGAGTTTATAAGAGGATACCTTTAATTCAATAAGTTATATACATTAGGGATAAATTGAAAAAAAACAATATATAGTATCTTGTTTGATTGTTTATCCTTCAGTCTATGGTGTGAATAGTGCTTGGTGACCGTAAGCTCGATCCATGATAAATTTTAACTTGAACTGAGCATTCGACCTAGAATTTAGGAGAGTCCATAACCACCGAACTCTGAGCTTGAAAGGCAAAAGGCAGAAGGGGTTTGGGTGTTTGTCTACATTAACCCCTTAGCCTTGAGCCTGGAAAGCAAGACTTCAACAACTCATCCTTTGGAATGACCAATTGACCAAATATTTTATTGTGCATGCTCATATTTTATGGGCAAAACAGATGTTGGAGCAAATTATAAGCGAAATGGAATGTAGCGAAAAGGTGGTGTCGAGTGACTATGCATATATGCAAATGTGACTTTTTCACTATACTAGGTAGTTTTTGGGTAATTTTTTATTTATTTTTTGGATACATTGTTCTCATATTGCACATTTTGGGTTTTTTTTTTTGGATAAATTGTTCTCATATTGCACATGTTGAGTAAATTGTTTTTTATTTTCACTCACTTTGATAAGAAAGTCATGCCAATGTAGTAAAAAAAATGTTTATTTGTATTAGTCTTTAACGATAATTTTAAACAATTAAAAGTGAAAAATTATTTAAAAAAATATGCATTGAATAACATACGCAGAAATATAATATATATAATTTTTAAGTTTTTATATAAAGATATTTTTAATTACTTAGAATAAACTCTTAACATTCCAATTAAAAAATAAAAAATAAAAATAACACAATATTCAAGGGGGACTTCCCATGCATACCGGTAATGGTGCAAGGACGGCTGTCTGAGTTCACCGACCACCTGACCGCAGGAGAGCATCGATAGCATCAATAAACAAAATCCAACCTATTGTGCTAATTTTTTAAATGCACCATCCTTTATTAAAATCAAATAATTATACGTGTACAAGTTTTTATGTATTTTTATTTTTGTTTTATATTTATGCAATTAGACCATTAGAGTAAATAATATATGAATTAATAATGGTATACAAAATTCTTTATTAATTATATTAAATTCTAAATAAAATAAACATTAAATCATATGATTTTTTAAGTTGGATTTAGATAAGTATAAACTGATTTTCAGGTTAGATACTATTTTATTAAAATAATTATATGTTTATTAATGGATTATCTTCCCAAAAAATTTGGTATACCAAATCCTTTATTAAATTAAATTATTATAATACATAATGAAGATAGTTATGCTTTTAGGTTTTAACTTAATTACATGTACAAAATTAGATTCTGAATTACCAAAAGAAGTTTAAAATATAAAATGGGAAACAACTAAAAAAATCACATAAAATTAACATGTACAAAACAAATAAAATATTGACACCAACCTTATAACTCTGCATTAATTGTAATCTTATAGGATGAAGTCTATCACCTTATTGACTCTTTTTAACTTCTTTAGAAAAAGTTGAAAAGAATAGAGATCATAACACTATTCCCTAAAGAAGAGATTCACTACAGATAAAAATAAAAATAAAGAAGGGAGACACGTTAACGTTAGAAAGTAAAACAAGAATTTATGGACATTAATTAATAGAGTAACTATTAAAAATTTCTTTCTCGTCTAAAAAATAAGGATTGTCCTGTATTATTTTATACATATAAAAATAATAATAAATAAAGTAAAGAAATAATAATTTTACAAAACTAATTTTATTAATTAAATGAAAGATAATAGTATTAATATTAAATTCAAATATTAAAGTGATATTTATTAGGGATAAAGGTAAAAAAGAATAATTAATATTATTTTGAAAAATCAGATACAACACTTATTTTGTGATTTTTTTTTCGAATGTTGTATTTATTTTATGACGGAAAAGTATAAAATTACACAATTTTTTATGCATGTACATGCATTTAATTATAATTATTGTTTTTTAAAGGTAATTAAAATTATTGTTGATTTAACACTTAGGCCTTTTTTGGTTATAAAACATATAGTTGCTCTGAATAGACTAATACTGTCTTTAATCAAGTAATTATTTTTTTTAGAAAGGAATCAAGTAATTATTATTTTCTTAAAATATTACTAATACGTAAATAATTTTGAGAGGTCTAACGCATGGACTTTATTAGCCTTACCCTTAGGCCAACTCTAATTTTAAAGGTTTCTATACTAAATTAAATTAATATTTTCTAAAATTAATTATACAACTAATTTTTTTAACTAATACTGAAATTTCTTTATTCAATATTAACAAGAGTTGGGTCTAACTTTAAAAAAAACAAGAGTTAAGTCTAATTGAATGTACTAATCGTTTACAACATGTCAAACCAATGCTTAAATTTCTGCAGGTAAAGACACTTAGGTACCCATATTTAATGATCGATACTATCTTAAACAAATTTGCTTATTTGAACGAGAATACTTATGGAAAACAAATATTAATGATTTATTTAATATTCATATTGAAAGTTATAAATATATATTAACTTTTAAAAAGTCTCAAGTTAATTAAATACTTCTAAATAATTATACAATATATTAATTAATGTTTTCTCAATTTAATTATTTAATTTTTATAAATTTTTAACTAATTCTGATTTTTAATTAAATACAATAAGACATTATAAATTATTATAAAAGTAATATTTATGAATAAAATTATAATTCTGATTTTATTCTATTTTTTATCATCGTTAATTTGATATTTTAAAATACTTTTATAATATATAAAACACTTGTCAAAGTATTTTGTAATTTTATTTCAGTTATTGTCCTTTCAATCATGAACATGTAGACCAATATAACAGTTATGTATAAATAAATAAAAAGACCAATATAACCGTTACAAATTACAACAGCTCAAACTTAACGCTGGTTTGTTTGACTTTGATAACAAACGCTATTCTTATTTTCTATTTTATCTTTTTTCACCTAATTGTTTCTCCTTATTTTTTTAAAAATTTCTACGGATAAAAAAATATGATTTACTTATCTTTCTTCAGTCTACCCAAAATTAGAGTCAACCTTCAATAATTCTAATAATAAACTTGAAATATATTGAGTGAAATTAAAAAGAAAATGTTTAGTGTCTAAAGAAAGAGAAAAAAATAGGAGAAACGGAAATAATAAAATATATATATATATAATGTGAGAAAAAGAAAAATAACCGTTATTTTTTTAGATAATAAAAATTAGAAAATTATCATCCTTTCTGAAAAAGAAGAAATAAATATTTTTATTGATACTAATCATTTAGAATCAGTTTAGTAACGAGAGTAGTATACACATGACAACTTAAGTTTAATTTTCATGCTCATCATTATATATTTATACAAATAAACATTTGTAGTAATACTAATAAAAAAATATTTCAGAAAAAAATTTCAGGAAAAAAATAACAATTTAGATGCACTAACATAAATTTGTACCTTAAATATCAATATTTCTTAACCCCGTATATAAATTAATTTATTTTGGAAAGCGTGACAAACTGACGTGGTTTTTCTATGCATAGAAGAAACCGAAGCACCCACCACAATGCACCTCTTTTCTGTCTAAAGTCCATTTTCTATTTCACACTTCACATAACAAATAACATCAACACAAGCTCATGTTAGTATCTCGCATCTTTCATCCAAAACACACTTCCTTTTCCCAAATAAGCAAAACCAATCACTTTCTCTATAATATCTTTCTTTTTCAACTCTTTCTTTTCCCGCAATTCAATCTTCCATTTTTTTCATACCATGCCATTCATTTAATTACATTTATTTTCATACCATACCATACCATTCATTTGAACTTTCTCTAGATCCACAATTAGCTGCGACGTTACCCCCCAATCACAAACAATATGTGGAGGTAATTAATACTCTTGTCTTTCTTCACTTGGCATACTATAGAACAATATTTTCATTCAAATTCAACCGACCTTTCTTGACAATTTTCAATTTTTTTCTCATATTCCAATCTCATTTTCTCCCATGTTTTCTAGAAAAATATAGGAAACAAAGAAACTTTATTTTTTTTGTTCCTCTGGTTTTAGCTTTCAATAAACAATAGAACTAACGAATAAGGATCAGCCCAAAATTCAGTAGGCAGAAGTTTTGGCGGTTTACACTGTTCAAACTTCAACGGAGGTTGATAAGAGAAGCAAACTAAAGAAAAACAGTCATCACATTAAAGTCTCAAATTAATTAAAATTCTTTCAAATTCGCCAACTTATTCTTATTCATTGAGGGGGTGAAAGAAAAAACTGTTTAAAATTTTTCATTCCTAAAGCCCCACCTTCACTTGTCACATACCTTTCATTATCACGAAAGATTAGTCTTTGATTTTAACTGGGATACTCCGAGTCCACCCAAAAACCTTTTTCAAAGAGCAAATAAATAGTACTTGTACCCTTTTGTTATTATTTTCTGGGGGTGATGGTGATGATGGGAAAAGGTTGGTTTTTTAGATGGGTTATGATGATTGGTGTGATGGGTTGGTGTGTGGAAGGGCTTGGGGTGAATTGGGGGACTCAAGCCACACACCAGTTGAGGGCAGACACAGTGGTTGAGATGTTGAAGGACAATGGGATTCAGAAGGTGAAGCTGTTCGATGCAGATGAGTCTAGCATGAGTGCTCTATCTGGCTCTGGGATTGAAGTCATGGTTGCCATTCCCAATAACCAACTTGCTGAGATGAATGACTATGATCGTGCCTTGCAGTGGGTCAAGAAGAATGTCACTAGCTACAACTTCAGGGGTGGAGTTAACATCAAGTGAGTGACTTTACTTACTTTCAACTTTGTTTTTAATGGACATTTAAGGGTGTCAATTTTGTGTATGTGGGATGTTTTTAATCTTGAGGGAGAGTAAAATGTAAGTATGCAGTTGTTTAATATTTGAACCATGGATCTGATCTGTGTTTATGTCATTTCTTGTTTTTGTAGTTAGTTTGAATCCTTGCTTTGATTTGGCTTCATGATATGTATGGCCTCTTTTAGCTTAGCTTATGAAGAATCTGTGAGGTCCTGTGTGATCAAATAACATTGATATGAGAAAAGAAAGTTTTGTGCCCTGCTTGTGTGAGTTTAGGGAGGATAGGAAATAATGGGAAATAGATTATCTGCATTCACACATTCATGAATTAGAGCCTTTAAATGAATATTGATAGTTTAAAATTGTTACGATTAACTGCATGCGGGAATGCCTGGGAATCTACATCCGAAATAATGTGGAAAGGAGGATTTGAATTCTGAACATTTAATTTTTCAGGCATTCCCATGTTCAGTAATGTGGAATCATCATATGAAAATCAGACATATTTTATTTCAGTAAATAAAATTTAATACACATTTAACCGTGTGAGCTTCATCTAATGGTTAAAAATATAAGTACTGTATGAATGCATGCAAATTTGACTATACTGAATCTTGTTATAAGGAGACATAGAAAAGTGAACTCAAGTAGTACCTTTTCTGAATATAGATTCTTTTTTTTGGTACTTGTGGAGTGGCTTCTTTTGAGAATGTTTTGAAAGTCAATTTTAATTGGCCGATTCTACTACTTAGAGCTGTACTATATATTCCTTTTGTAATTAGAAAATTAATTAAAAATTTACACTTTGAAAAAAATAACATTGAGAAAACTTATTTCACTTTTTCCTTCACATCTTTGATAAGTGGCAAACATTGGTTCTTGAAGGAATATTGAAAGCCATTTTCTCAAGTTTGATTTAAGTATACAATGTAATTGTGCATATTGGTTTATACATGGATTCCATAATTTGAAGTTAAATGTTTCTTTCCGAACTAAGTGATTGTTTATTTTTCTTTGCATTCCATCTTTATTCTTTCACAGGTATGTAGCAGTTGGGAACGAGCCATTTTTAAAATCCTATAATGGTTCATTCTTGAACATCACCCTCCCTGCATTACAGAACATTCAAAATGCCCTCAATGATGCAGGCCTAGGGGACTCCATAAAGGCCACAGTACCCTTAAATGCTGATGTGTATGAGTCTCCACCCACCAGTCCTGTGCCCTCAGCAGGAATATTTAGGCCTGATATAAGTGACCTTATGACCCAAATAGTGCAATTCTTGGCAAAGAACAAAGCACCATTCACAGTCAACATTTACCCCTTCTTGAGCCTCTATGGGAATGACAATTTCCCCTTTGACTATGCCTTCTTTGATGGTGTGGCCAATCCCATAATTGATAATGGCGTTTCATACACCAATGTTTTTGATGCAAATTTTGACACCTTGGTCTCTGCCCTAAAAAAAGTAGGGTATGGGAACATGCCAATTTTGGTAGGAGAGGTAGGGTGGCCCACCGATGGTGACAAAATTGCTAATGTAGGAAATGCTTTTAGGTTCTATAATGGGCTTCTACCAAGGCTTGCAATGAATAAAGGGACCCCACTTAGGCCAGGATTTATTGAAGTTTACCTATTTGGGCTCATTGATGAGGATGCCAAGAGCATTGCCCCAGGGAACTTTGAGAGACATTGGGGTATTTTTGGGTATGATGGGAAGCCCAAGTTTCCAATGGACCTTTCTGGAAAAGGCCAAAAGAAGGTACTAGTTGGTGCTCAAAATGTGCACTATCTTGAGCCAAATTGGTGCATGTTTAACCCTGATGCACAGGACTTAAGCAAACTTGCTGATAATATAAACTATGCTTGCACCCTTGCTGATTGCACTGCACTTGGATATGGTTCTTCTTGCAACAACTTGGATGCCAATGGAAATGCCTCATATGCATTTAATATGTACTACCAGACACAGGATCAGAATTACATGGCCTGCAATTTTGAAGGCTTGGCAAGGCTTACAACAAGCAATATTTCAACACCTACTTGCAATTTTATTGTTCAGATAAATCCTTCCTTGACCTCTTCGTTGAGGCCCCCAGTAGTAGCTTTCTTGTTTGTCACTCTACTACCCTTCATTCTATTTTTGTAGAATCTTGTACATACATTATTATAGGCGCTATTATAGATATTTTCATCAGTTGTTGTTGTACTTGGTTATACTCTGGATGATATTATAGTTTAAAGATTCATTTAATAAAGAATTTTATAGACTTGAGCATTTTAGATCTCGTATGGTAAGCGTATGGCTTGTAAAGGCCGGAAGTTGCTCCCAAGTCTTTAATGCATTTGACTTTTTATTCTGTGATCTAGTTTTGCTGTCCTCACATGTATAGGGAAATACCATGTTATTTATATAAAGATGGATATTAAAGCATGCTTTCCTCTGCTATACATATGCAAATTATTACTATACCTAATTCCTCTAAAACGAGCAATTTATTTTAGAGAATAAAGTAAATAATCCTAGTACATATTTGCTTAACCATTGAAGCATTAATAGCACGAATTTCCATACAGTTGAACGGAAAAGTGACAAATGATTGCTTTGACAAAAGTACGTTAGAAGCATCTCCAACATTAACCCAAACATGCTCTTAGGTTGTGTTTGATTTGGCGTTGAGTCACTTTGACGCTAAAGCTTCCCCTTAAGAGAATTATGTTGAATGTGCTCGAGAGTGTGATTACCAACACACACTTGGTCATTGAAATGAAAATCAACAATGGATATTACATACATATGTGAAAATAAATCATAAATATGTTGGAATATCAATTTTTAGGTTAATTTGTCAACTAATAAAATTATTGATTTTACTTAATTTAGAGGAATCAAATCTAAAACTATTAGATTCAAGAATCAAATAGGTTGTGTGCAATATTTTCATTCAACCCCCTCTGTGTTTTTGAGAAAGTTGCTTCCGCATCTGCTTTTTTTATTAGCAACTCCAAGTATCTTATTAAAATAAGCAGATTTTAGCTTATTTTTTGCTTTTGCTTTTTGAATAAGTATAAAAAACATTCAAAAAATTGTAATAAGTGTTTTTTGATTAAAAAGGTGATTTTTCTTATAAAAAAAAAAAGCTGAAACAAACGCACCCATAACCTTTACAAGCAAAGTGCTTCTATTCTAAAATAAAAGGAAGAAAATGTTTTTAATAGGAAAACCAAATCATTACACTTAAACTATGTTTAGGAATAAAGTTTTAAAAATAAAAGAGTTTAACCTTTCACGCTCATAGAGACAATTCAGTCTTTCTCCAGATATGGTCATAAGGACAAGAGTTTCTTCAAAAGCCCGTTTCCTATACCCATTTTCAAACAAGAATCAATAAACCGAGTGCAAAACAAAACAATGAAATTAAAGTTGCGGAATCCTTTTATTCCTCTTATTCTTAGTTGAAAGTATTGTGAAATTAAAAGTCACGAGCATGTGGATATCGTAACGGAGGGGGATAGTGCATTCCAACTGCAAAATTTGAACAAATAGGCACACCCTCACGTGCTTGTTGTGAAAGCATATGATACTGAATGGAACAAAATTCATGATATTTTGACATGGAAATTTCAAAGCACAAAAAGACCAAAATTAGGAAAATGGTGAAATATTGGAAAAATACAAGAAAACAACAATAGTGTGGGTATGCACCACTATATAGACAAGAGTTAAGACTTAAGACCAAAGGCTTATTTCAATTAGACATTCTTTATAAGAACATGCATGATATTTACAAGCATGCTTTGAACTTTGGATATCTATAGCATGTCATTTTGCATGATACCATGCTATTATATAAAAATAGATATTAAATCATCCTTTCACCTGTTATACATATGCAAAATATTATATCTAATTCCTCTGAGAATGTCGACTAATTGAACATGCTTTGAACTTACAAGCATGTTAAGACCAAAATCTTATTAAATCATGATACTTAGCATGTTTTTAACTTTGGATTGTAATTTGTGTACAACTTTGGATAATTGGATTATAACATAGGAAAACTATACTTGAGTATAATAGCCATGAGTAAAAATGGTGAAATTAAAAACAAAATTTCTTCCTTGTATATTACAAGCTATAATCTGCACTTGAATTAGTACTTCTGAAATACATGAAAAGTATATAACATGATTTTAAATTGCAGTTGCAGTCACATTTGTAAGCAAGAAAAACCTTTACATTGTGGACAATTATGGGAAGGCGTGACTGATGTGGTCGTGATGCTATTGTAGACTGTCAAAATACCTTGAGTTGTAGTCACAATTATGGTTGCGTACCGCAATTTAAAAACCATGGTATGTAGTAACACATGAACTTTCACTACTTGTTGTCTGTAGAAAAAACACCAACAACACCCATTCTCATCTCCATGACTTTCTTGTGTGAATTGGAATGCAAATAGCTTACAAAAGTAGGGCTCTTGGCTGGCCTATACTCTGGCAACAACCTTCCAGACTTGTACCTCACCCCACATGCATTGCATAGTGTCTTTGGACCCAATGGTCCTGCCCTCCACTGTGGGGTCCTCTGAGCC
Source organism: Glycine latifolia (assembly GCA_013407115.1). Lineage (NCBI taxonomy): Eukaryota > Viridiplantae > Streptophyta > Magnoliopsida > Fabales > Fabaceae > Glycine > Glycine latifolia. Next base: position 39,000,106 of record CM023948.1, read on the forward strand.
AGACAATGTGTGCACCTTCTTGGAATTGGGTGCTGCACATTATCATCATTATTACTATTATTGTTGTTAACTTCTTCACCCTCATCATCATCACAATAATCCCCCAATTTCCCCTTCTTCATAACCGCAACAACCCCCTCTTCTTCTTGCTCAACATCCTTCTTCTTAGGCACAATGAGTTCACTATCAGCCAACCAATAAGCTTGTTTCAAAAGAGGAGGGTCAGAACTCACCCCATCATTCTGTGTGCTGAAATGTTGTGACCATGTGCTTAGGGTGTGTTTTGTTGTTCTAGGGGCTGAAAGCCTCTTTCTCTTGCTCCTTGCTTTCCCTGGCACAGCAAAATTCTGCAAAGGACAGTGATGACTTAATTGTTGGGGTCTTTGCAATATTGTGCCTGAAGAAGGCTTGGTGCTTGTGCTAGTGCTTGTGGTTTGAACACCACCAGGGGGTGCCAGGAGGCAGCTTGGCCTGCTAGAGAAACAGTCTTCCACAAACACTGATAACCATTCCGGGCCAAAATCCACTTCCTGCTGACATTTTTTGGTACCAAATTTAGTTGGAACAATCCACACAAGGCAGCATATAAAACACTTATACACACACACACACACACACCAATAAATACTGAAACTTTATAATAAAGTATTTTGCAAAGGTTATTAAGGACAAATACTTAAAAACAGCTTCTTAAAGTGTTATTTGTGCAGTTTTTCAATCAGAATTGGAGTTTCCTTTTAGTAAAATCCACTTAATATTTTTAAAAGCAAACCTTTGTTACACAAAAATAAATAATGATACAAACAACACTTAAGAAAGAAACTGTATCTCAATTTTGTTCATATGTTTACATACATAAAATAATCACTTATTCATCACTTAAAATTTAAAAAACCAAAAGGGGAGGAGGGGTTTTCAAGGAAAACCAAGTGGTATAACTTGGAAACAAGTAGCAAGGCAAGAAAATTGTATCAAATAAGTGCCAAAAGCAGAAAAGTATAGAAAGGTAGAATGAAGAGGCCTAAACACACTAACCGTGTTCTGATGAGAGAAAAGGTCATCAAGGGTGGGAAGCTCTTGCTGACACTCACTTGAAGAAACTGATACATTTCGGCAAACATCCATGTCCATGAGCAAGAGAATGAAACTGAGAAAAAGGAGAAAAACAAAGGTAAGTTTGAGTGAGTTTGGTGTTACATGTCACACAACTCAATACTGTCTAAATGCTCTCTCTTTCTCTCTTTATGGCCCTATGAGTTTTTGTCGGCAGATAAAGGCAAAAGAAAACAAATCAAATTTTCAAAAATCAATCGGTGAGAAAGTTAACATCCCTGTCTCATGCACACACTCACCAATCAACATCTCTCGTTTTACATTACCATGTTTACCTCCAAAACATCAATTCATCTTTATGCTCCCTTTATTATCTCGTGTCTTCTTCCTTTTGTCATGAAAATAATGATAACGATAGAGTAAAGTAATTTTATTTTATTTTGCTAAATAAGTGAAGTAATTGTTCGATATGATAGTAAAATATTTTACAATAACTTTGTAAAAAAAAATCTCTTTAATTTTGGGTTAAAAGTAAAAGGGTAGAATCGATTGACTGAACGCTTGCTTGGATGGTTGTTTTTCTTCCTTTGCATATTTCTTGTTTGCATGTGAAACACCACAATTTTAAGTGTTAGGAATAAATCATAAGGAGAACCCTTTCTAATATTGATAGATAGAATGAATTTTATTTTACACAATTGGTCATTGTTTCAGTGTGAACTAGTTTTTTTAATAATCAAATTGCAAGAAAGAGAGTTGGGGGAGGAGTGATGTTGTGCAAAGCATGTAAAATATGATCTATGAGACAAAATTAATCTAAGGGCTCAGAGTTGTGACTCATTTTACACAACCAATTAAGATTATTCACCCTAGCAATTGTCATTATTTAAATACTTAATTTTTAATAAATAATTCTTTAATAAATTTGAGAGTATGTGTGCGCGTACGTGCTACCGTGTGATGTTGTGTGTGATTCTTTCTATGTATTGTTGGTGTATGCAATATTCATGTGCATGTGATTCATAACCTTAGTGACATTTATGAATTATTCCTAGCATATATCTTGCATTGATCGACTTGAGTGAGATTATGCAACCTTACCATGAAATTGTTATGTTAATGAAGGAATGTGTCTATAATTAATATTATGAATGAATGTATGATGTTTATATGCATACATGTGAATGCAAAATAACATGGTATAGGTATGTGTTGTGAGAATGTTAGGATAACCTTGTTGGTGGGCCTCCTCAAGTATTGGGCCAACCACTTTAATAAAAAAGAAATGTTATATCTATGACCTAATAAAAGACAGAAAGCGCTTCACTCT
>CM023948.1:39002498-39048140 GCA_013407115.1 Glycine latifolia
AGCGGGAAAGATTTTATTTACCACTACTTATTTGTGTAATTTTTCCGTTGTGCATATGTGTTTTTCCCAACAAACCTAGTCCCATAAGATAAAAATCTTAAAAGAATTTTGAAAATAAATTACAGGCATATTGTTAAAGAACCATGTATCATGTTATGTATATATGTTTTAAAGTAAAAGATGTTTATGAACACAATGGGGAAAGTTGCATGAATAAATTGACATATAACTTTTGATATTGGGAGTGCAATGATTTGAAATCTTGTTTAACTTAATATTAATCTCATGGGTTGAAATATTCTTGTGATGTCAGAACATCTTGATTCATTGTTGATGGCGTTATCTTGATAAGAGTATTAATATCAAATTACTCATTGTGTGACAATTCATCAACTTTATAAATTCTTGAACTATACAAAATGTTTTTTAATATAATATCATACGCATATGAGCCTGAGTTAAAAGTACGAATGCCACATAATGCGACAAAAAATAATTATTTTATTTTAGAAATAAAAAAAAAACTAAAATCAAAACCTACACTTTTGTTGAAAACTAGTTTAAAATATATTTAATCCATTAAAGAGAATTTAGTAAGAAACTGTTAATCCAAAAGGACACTGAACAGTAAAGCGAAAATAAACAATAAGGCTTGTTTATGAGAAGAATAAAATTTTCGTTGTTGTTTACAAAAATGATTATAACATTGTTAATTTTATTTTTGTTTTATATTTTATTCGTATATAATAATAAAAATAATATATTTTATTGTTTTCTTTATAAATATTTAAATAAAAATGCAATATTTTATAGCATTAATAAAAATAAAATAGTTTTTTTGACTTAAGTAGCCCTAACCTAAACAATCATAATGAGAGCAATTTGTAATTTTTTTCTTCTCTTTCATAATTACAAAAAAGAAGGAAAAAAATATATATTAAAAGTGTCTCCTTTACGCAATAGAGGGATATTTGCAGCACCTTTTTTTACTTTGACCTTTTTTCCTTTGCAATCCTCTCAATCTCAAAAGATTCATCAGCCAGAACAAGCACAGACTGGTAGTGGCATGGCAGTCTGCTTGCTTGCAGACTTGCAGTCTTAGATTCTTTGAAAATCCTTTGTAACTTACTCCATTTTTTATTTTGAGCACCCTCAAACTTCATTTGCATGTGGTCCAAAGGAACTACGTACGGGCACATGGGTTTTTCATTCATTAATTAGGATAAGTTGCATTTGCATTTCTTAATTTTAGGTTCAATTATATCTGGTTTTTATTTTTAGGGATAAATTATAACAGTGTTATTTTTATATATTTTTTATCAAATTTTTAAGGATAAATACACATTAAAAGTAACAAAACTATTGTCTATCCTTTCTTTGTTTAGATCATTATGTAACTATAACATTGTAAACTACAAAATAATAAATAATTTTTCTAATATCATATAATTTTATTGGTTTAATTTGGATATACTGTCAATGTAAAAATTATATTATTAGATAATTAAAAACCATTTTAAGTATAAAAATTAACAATTATTAATTGTATAATAATTTATGGTTGAACCATAATATAAAAATGTTTTACTGTATCGGTGTACTCCTACTAATTAAATAATTGATATTTGAATACATACATGCATTGCTTAAAGAATTATATATTTTTATATTATTTACTTTCATTGAATATAAACCACATATTTTATTTAATAATATTGCATTTTATTCCTTAAAATGATCACTCTAAAATTAATTTCAGTATTCATTTCTTATAAAAGATTTTTGTTTGAGTTTTGAAGTAAGATATAAAAAAAGGATAACATATATTGTAAGTAAACCATAATGTGTGGATTAAATGACATAAATTTATTCTATTTTAACTAGTAATTTTGTTATCTATGATTAAATCTTAATGAATTTTAAAGTATTTTATTTACAGTAATATTAAAAGTAATTAGAATGCATTGAAAAAGGCAAAAGAATGGAGATTCAAGCATTAATTATCAGTTAGGACATGGCATCACCATCACACTCAAGTATGGGCTTCACGCCAATTAAAGTGAAAACTACTACATGACATGGCGTAATCCGTCTAGCATTTTCCTAAATTAAAATTACACGTTGTTATTCTCTTTCGATCTTTGTGGTGTTAAAATTATATCATTTCAATTCCTTTGCAAGAGAAAATCAATCACTTCTTCGGGTTTTTCCATATTATATATATATATATATATATATATATATATATATATAATTTTGATAAAAACTTGATTTTATTTCCTTAAAAGTGATTGTTGAATTGAAAAAAAAATTATATTTTAATTCAAATTCATTTTTTATTTAATTTATATACATTAAAATCAAGTAATATAAAAATTATAAAATATATTAAAATATAAATTATTTGATTATTTTTTTGATATTTTTTAATTTTAACAAAATTTAACACAAATAATATTAATAATATGTAAATATAATTCAACAATTAGATCAATAAAAATTATATTTTATATCAAATTATAAAATAATATAATAATTATTAAAATCACATCAATATAATTTAATCATTCTTTTATATATATATATATATATATATATATATATATATTAAGGAAAACGTAATACAAAGAAAAGGTAGGCTAAAAAGTCAAACGGTTTAAAATCAATTCTACCATAATTCTAAACCAAATAGATACATTGTCCCCACTCCATTTAAAAAGTAAAAGATATTTTATTCACCTAACATACGTAACATCAAGATAATTTGAGATCATCTTGTAAATAATTTGAAATTTGTTAGAAGAAAATGAAGTTACACTTAGCTTAGGGTGATCCTACACTAAGGGGGGTCACGTAAAGACAACAAAAACATGTATTTTTATTATTTTGTTCAATACAAAAAATATACTGTAACACACTAACATCCTTATTTTTTTTTCCTTATAATTTTTTAAATAAAAACTTTATTATAAATATTTTAATTTTTATGTTATATTTCCAAATTTTGTTTTTGTTAAATAGTTTTCCACCTGTGCTATGCACAATATCTATTTTAATTTCAATTTCATTTCTAATCATATAAAATGTTAAAAAATTAATATGAATAGTACAAAAAATCTTATATAAGACAAAATACAAAATATAAACAGAGTGTATATACACATTTTTTTACAAGAAACAAAGTATATACATTACATTATATATATATATATATATATATATATATATAATATTTTTTTCGTCGACCAACTTTCATTTTCTTCATCACAAATCATGATTTTCGGGCCAAAGTTATTCTTCAATTCAGTCTTTTAAAATAGCAACATAGTATTCATTAACCATAGAAAAAAGTTGACTTTAAAAAGAACTCTAACATGAGACAAAAAATTTCCTCACTTTTGTTTATAGGCATAGTAAAACAGAAAACGAGGAAATTATCATCCTGAAACTTAAATGAATTCATAGGAGGCGTTTGTTTCGAAGTTATAAAATTGTATTTCCAGAAATTATTTTTCTAGGAATGTTATATCGGGGAATAGCATCCCGTAAACATGTTTGATTGTCATTAGGGTTTTAGAAAATAAAATTTATTTAATTAAAAAATAAAAGTGAAATAAAAAATATGAAGAAAGAAGTGAGGATAGATAGTTATTGTAGAGAATAACAATTATTCTCATGAAAATTCAAGATACCCATTTCAGCATTTCTTAGCATGTGAATAAGAAATAACACAAACATGTGTATTTCATATTCTTAGGAATCAATTATTTCTGAAAATATTTTTACAAAATTTGTAATAAACATAAAAATATTTTTTTTGCTCAGCTAAAAACAAACATGAAAATATGGTATTCTCAAGTACAATTCTAAGAATCTTCCTTCATAACTTGAAACAACGCCTATGATTGGATGATACTGAACTCATTCTTAAAATATATACCTTTTCTTCACAATTTTAATTATTAATTTAATTTTAATTAATTCAACAACAAAAATTAATTTGTAGGGCAGTTGCCCCACAAGTTTTATAACTTTTCTTAATATATATATCTATATATATATATATAAAATTATGAGTTGTGATATATATAAAATTATGAGTTGTTCCCATAGTTCAATAGAAAAGTTTTACAAAATTTAATTTTTCTTGTATTTAAATATGTAGATATTGTTAGGGTTCTCGTATCTAACATATTGTTTACTTATAGATGTTCAATGACCGTCACAATTTTATTCTTATAAAAGACATATGAGTGGATTGAGATGAGATAATGTTTACAAATGATTCATGGTCTCGATTATTAAGTGATGTGAGACTTTGTAACTAGAAGAAGTTCCTTAATTTGATCACAATTTTACCTTTGTAAAATAAGTCTCCATGAGAAGAAAAAGTATTTATAAATAATTTATTGCCTCAATTTTTAAATAATGTAAGACTTTAGGATTACTGAAACACTAATAAATCTAGCTCTTGGTGGTTCGAACTCTCATTTTGATAAGGTCTCTAGAGTATTAGTTTGCTGTTGTATGTATTTTTTTTAATTGTCTATTTCTATATTTACTCCTTATATGTAGGTGTCTAAATATTGTTGCATGCTCACTAGACTTGTTTTGTAGCACTGTGATATGCTAGAATATGAAACCTGCCCCTCTTCCAATTTTATGGAATTTGTGGTAAATAAAACTTCAAGTGGGTAAAATAAACCCACGTACGTTAAATATGAGGTCACTGAGGAAAGTATAAACTGTCCCAATCTTTTTTAAACATCATAAATGGAATGTCCCAAGCATGTTATAAAGGTCCTCCGGAGATTAATTATGAAAGAATTGTATTTTCACAAAATTGCTATTTTGATTTTTGAAGTAACATAGCATCTTCATACTCACAAATTAATATTATGAAGATGCAAGCTAAGTGAACTAATATGCAATTTGTTGATTTGGAAATGTATGCACCGCCAATATGTGAATGATGAGCATTATGAATCTTAAGGTGGGTCAGTTGTTGGATGATTTGGAAATGAATGATGTTGAAAGAAGCAGTTTAATACAACGAAGAGAAAAAAAGAGACAGAAACAGAAGGAACTACTGCTTATGAATTAACAGGCCCTTTGTCCTCACTCCCGTTGCACACTGCCAAATGACCTTTGGTCTCTTATCAACCGAAACCACCCCGTGTTATGCTGCCTAATTTTCAAGAGGTGTCTAGTTATGTTTAAGAAAGTAATTTATGGCTTTTTTATAAGTTTTTTTTTACTTAGTTCAATAAGTGCAACTGTCAAGATTAATGAAGTTATTTGATTAGGGACATTTGAAGATTGATTTTTTACGAAGTTTGTTATGACTCTTGTAGAAAAATTAACTTATAAATTTAAACTAACTTATAAATAAATTAAAATCAATTTTTAAAAAAGTTAAGTGAGATAACTTTTAGAAATTAGTTTATACATAAGTTGATTTTAACTTAAGGAAAAAGATTAATCTTTTGTCTTTTTCTTTCTATAAATATTTATTGAGAATTATATCCATACAGAATGTATATTCTTTGTTAGTTAAAAGTTATAATAAAAGTAAAATACACATTATTTGTTGATTTTAGTTTCTTCTTTTTTATCATCGTCGATTTTAGCTTATTGACATGCGCTTGTAAAAAAAAAAGTTTATTGACAAGCGTGCAGTGAAAAGCTCCGTTTTATTATCTCATGATGATTGTCTTATTGACCTCCGTCGTTTGTTTAGGATGAGATGGGGAAGGAGGTTAAGTTACATAACTTTTTGGATAAATATTTATTTTTGTCCTTAAATATGTAAGGTGTTGATAAATTTATTCTTAAAATATGAAAATTTAATATTTTATCCTTGAAAGTGAAAAAAGTGTGACAAATATATTCATCTGTTAACTTACGTTAATATCATGAATGAATTTGTCAGCACACTACACATTCAAGGACAATTTGTCAACTCTCTACCCAAAATAAATTTAATATTCATATTCTCTCTTTTTTAATCATTACAAGCATAACATTACAATAAACAATTAAAAATTACAAAAACAAGCATAAGTTAAAACAAATATAATAATAAGTATAATATTGATTAATAAGTATAATTTATTTGTTGTTATGAAATTTCTATTATAACAACACTAGATAATGACCAAATCAAGTTGTGTTTCATTTTTTGTAATGATTAATGTAATGATTAATGTAATGACTGTGCATTTTAATTTGTTTGAGTCTCATATTTTGGATAAGTATTATAAGTTAAAACAAACATAATAATAAGTATAATATTGATTAATAAGTATAATTTGTTTGTTGTTATGAAATTTCTATTATAACAACATTAGATAATGACAAAATCAAGTTAGGTCTCATTTTTTTTTGTAAGAATTAATTTAATGGTTGTAAATTTTTGTTTGCATGGGTCTCATATGTTTTATAAGGTATTGTCACATTAGAAATTTCAAAACAAAAATATGAGATAATACTTATCCAAAATATGAGGTTCAAACAAATTAAAATGCACGGTCATTATATTAATCCTTAAAAAAATGAGACTCAACTTGATTTTGTCATTATTTAATATTGTTATAATATAAATTTAAGAATAACAAATAAATTATGTTTACTAATCAATATTATGTTTATTATTATGTTTGTTTTAACTTGTGCTTATTTTTCTAATTTTTAAGTATTTATTGTAATGTTATGCTTACAATGATTAAAAATGAGAGAATATGAAAATTAAATTATATTTTGGGTAGAGAGTGGACAAATTTGTCCCTGAATGTGTAATGCACTGACAAATTCGTCCTCAATATTAACGGTAATGGACAAAAGTTAACGGAGGGATAGATTTGTCACACTTTTTTTTCACTTTTAGAGACAAAAATTTGAATTTTCATATTTCAAGACAGATTTGTCAGTGTCTTACATATTTAGGGACAAAAATGACTATTTATCCTAACTTTTTTCAAAAACTACTTTTTTAACAAAATGTTTTATTTAAGATGGCATGTATTATTCACATGAATGCACTTGTATAATTTACGTTTTAAACTTAAAATCACTTGTTATATTAAAATAATTTTATGTCAATTAATCCACATCTCAATGATTATCTTAATGTATTATATTCAACTTCTTTTTTTAAGAAAAGAAAAGTAAACAAATAAAAATATAACACTACCTTAGTCTTATGAAAATAAATTATTATTTATATACGTATTTTTTAACTTGTTTCAATAATTTTTATGATAGTTTTTTAAATAAAAAAATAATTAAATTATTTATTCAGACATACCCTAAATGACTGATTCAAATGATGTGAGTTGGAAACACTAAATCAACTTGTAAGGGAAACTAGAGTTTGATTCTTACAAAACGCACAATTTTACTCAAACATTTTGTTTATTTAATAAAACAGTTGAAAAAAATGGATTTAAGCTATTCCAAACATGCTTTATACCTTAGACTAAGGATTGATTTTATAACTGACTCAAAAATTTTGGGAATAACTCAAAATTTCACCAAAAAATTAAAGATTTTAATTTTAATAGTTAAGGAAAATATTCGATTAAATTGTTTATTTAAATACACCCTTAAGTATTTCATTTCCTATCAACAAATTACAATAATGACCAAACTTGTATTAGCATCCATCTCATGGTCACAAGTCCAATAGTTCCAATAGAATATCCTCACAGCTTCAAACACTATCCCAATCAATTCCTAAAATCATTGTGCATGCTCCCCTTGGTTCCTATGACTGAGGTGCCACAAATACCCTCTGTACTTTTTTTTTCCCCAAAGCACCTTTCATTATTATGTTGTGTTTGAAAAACTATGCTTTGACCTTCTTTCTCTATCTTATGGCTGAAATAAGCTCCAACTTCATGTGGCACTGCCTAGAGAAGGAACAAAAGGGAAGCAGCTAAATTATGAAGGGAGCACACTTTACTAGTTTTGGGTGTGAGTGGAAAGGAATAGATAAGTGATCATAACTGTATGGTTGAAGAAGGGCGTTGGAGACCCATGAAAAAGTAATAATTTGATCGGATGAGGCGTGAGTGTGACCATACCCCAAGGATATGCATGATGGGTCTGTTTTTTATGATCGTGCTGAAAGTTCCTTTTACCAATATCATCTTACTATTTGCACACTTTAATTATAGGCTTAATTTGAAATTTGTTTTTTATGTCCATGCCATTAGCATGATTCGTTAATTGGTGACATGTCTATTAATTTGACATGTTAATTATCTACGTGTGTTAAGTTACGTCAGATTAAATTTGATATTATAATTTTTAATTAATTATTTAATGGAGCTAATTTTCTCGATTAAGAATCTCAAAAAAATGTTTGGACTAAATAACATTTTCTCAGAATAAAATAAATAAATAAATCTTTCTCTCTCCCAACGTCCAACTCTTTCTCGCTCTCTCACCTCACCTTCCTCTTTCCCACAGCCGCCACAGCAAAGCTACCACCACGGACCCCGACATCTCCAACAGACGCGGCGGTAGCACAAAGTCGCAGAAATCGCAACCGTGCACCCAGCCGCCACCACCACCACGGGCCCCAATATCTACAATTTCGTGTGCATAGATCTGTGAAAAATGTGACAATGCTCGTCGGCGAGATTAAAGAACGCAATGGAGGGTGTTCACCTTCAAAACGCAAGCGTAACAGCGGAGGGTCGTTGTCGAGCACAAATCGCTTCGTCTCCTTTTTGACGCCGGCGCAATCGAAGCATTGCAAAATCCTCAAAATGTGATTGAGTAGGTTCTGCAGCAGAGGAGAAGAATGAGGGTTATGCAGCGAAGGAGAAATACGAGGAGAAAAGTGTGGACTTTGTGCATTCTTGTTTCTTTTTAATTTTTTTGAATTTGTTATTAGAATATTGGAAGAAATTTGAAATTGAATATATTGAACTTGATACAGGGAAAACCAATTTCTGGTGGCTACAATAAAATGAGTTTCACTAAATAATTAAAAATTACACATATCAAATTTAATCTGACATAGCACATAAATATAAATAGTTAATGTGTCCAAGCGATGAATAAGTAAGTTAACAGATCTTATTAACTATAGAAATAAATATCCAAAAACAGAAACCGAATTTTTTTTATTAAAGATAAAAAAACAAAATTTAAATATATATTAAAGATCATTATCATATTTAAACCTTAATTATATATATCCTCATCTATTTCATATCACCGAACAACATCGTGAGATTAATTGAATCCACCTTTTATTTGTACACATCTTCGTGAGCCTAATAAAGTCTTGTGAGGAACTATGTTCCCCCTTTTCCAATTTCCTCATGTCGGATATGCGACTTTCATGGTAATATTACAAGACCGCTTTGAGTCTCATCATTTGTATCTATTAAAGGTGTCAACTTTCAATGGGTGTACTTTGTCCTCACAAGACTATAAGCCATTCAGAACCTGCTACTCTGGAATAATGTAAATGGCATAGACATACTAGTCAATACATAAATTAAGCTTTTAGGTGAATTGATTGTGGACCATGTCTTTAAACATGAATCCTCACTAGCCACTGCACAGAATGCACTGTGTAAGTGTGTATTAAAGATTAGAAAAAAATCGCCTAAGTTTAGGTGGGATACATTTGTCATGTGAGTTCTACCTAGACTTGGTGTCTTTTTCTCTCCTCACTTGTGTAAGTTTAAAATGCAAGTAAGTGTGAGAAATGAATTACGAAGGAAAGAAAACATTGCAATTATGTTTTCTTCTAATGTTTGGAATACCAAAATAGACGAATGAAAGGAAGATAAACCATGAGCCCCACTATACTCGATCTTTCTTTCCGATTTGGACGGAAAAGGAGTGCGAAGCAAAGCAAGCTCCCATTTATATAATTACAAAATTATTCTTATTAATATTACATTTTCTTTTCTATTAAAAATATTTAAGTCATTTTATATTCATTTTTTTCCTTTTTTTCCACTTTTTATCAAACCAAATACCAGGAAAGCAAAATTTATATTTCTTTCGTTTTATTTTCACTTCTACCAAATTATTTAACAAATCATCTCATTTTTTACACATTTTCCCCTTTTGCTCCTACCGATTTTGGCAAAACTTTATTACAAAGACGTTCCTCCTTGTGCTCCTCACGGTACGGTGGTGCGGTGCACAGACACTCCAACACTAAAGTTAGAGGCATAGAAATAAACAAGTATCAATATGTGGGTTGAAATCAAAATCCATTACTTGAACCATGGTGATCCCCTTTTATAGATGTGAGATTGGATTATCTAATCTCAACCTCTCTTCTAAGATAATGTAAATAGAGAAATATATGATTTTATCTTATCTTTTCTCTAATAATAGATTATATTCAATTTTAGGGGATATCTCTATCTTTCTAGTAGATAATATAAATAAGAAATATATGATTTTATCTTATATTTTCTCTAATAATAGATAATATTTGATTTTAGGGGATCTTTATCTTTCTGGTAAAAGATAGAGTTTCCCTCTTACCTTAATTATATCTACTAGATTCTCTGTATTTCGTGTAGTTTACTCGACTGGCCATCGAGTACGGAGGCTTGTTAAGTCTGAGTAGTACACATGTCCCCCAAGCTCTAAAGCTAGTTGTAGGAGCTTTGTAAAAATATTCTAAGTTCTCTACTTTGTCGTTGCTATCAATCAACTGAGTTTGAGTAGTACTCATACTAGTCTAACAGTGGTCAAGTCTAAAAGGGATTCTAATTTCCTCTTTAGCCAAGTATTACCTTAATCTTGAAAGGAAATGGACGAGGTAGTTGTCTTATGCAAATCCATTTGGTTGAATATTCAAAGAGACATATTGTCAATTGTTATTTTGTTCAGACGCATTAAATGTTGTCATATGTTTTCTAGGAAAGCATGATGATTATGTCTTTTTTTTGTCGAGATGTTTTTAGGATATTCCAAGGTCACATCCATTCAACATGTCATGCTTCATGAAACTAAACCCATTTCTGTACAAGTTGACCAATGGACTTCTTGGACTAAGACTAGATCGAGGCCGACTAGTCGAGAATATTAGACCCAAGTAGACTAATAAGCTTCTTGGACTACAACTAGATCGATAGCGACTAGTCAAGAATAATAGATCCAAGTTGACCAATTGACTTCTTGAACTAAAACTAGATTGAGATCCAAGTATATCAATCGACTTCTTTGACTAAGTCAACTATGACTACATCGATATCGACTAGTTGAGAATATTATATTCAAATAGACTAATTGTCTTCTTGGACTACAACTACATAAATACCGACTAGTCAAGAATATTAGATCCAAGTAGACCCATCGACTTCTGTGACTAAATCAATTATGAATAGATCAAGACCAAATAGTCAAGAACATTAGATCCAAGTAGACCAATCATATTCTTGGACTAAATCAACCCTGACTTGATTGAGATCGACTTGTCGAAAACATTAGATCCAAGTTGACCAATTAGATTCTTAGACTAAATCAACTCTAACTGGATTGAGACTAACTAGTCGAGAACATTAGATCTAAGTACACCAGTCGACTTCTTAGACTAAGCCAACTCTGTCTAGATCAAGATTGACTAGTCAAGAATACTAGATCTAACTAGACCAATTGACTTCTTGAACTAAACAAACTTCATCTATATCAAGATTGACTAGTCGAGAATATTAAAGTATACTTATTGATTTCTTGGACTAAGTGATCCCCAACTTAAAGAAAGAAGCATGATGACACTTGGAATTTAAATTGATCAATTATACTAGGAACTCCAAGTTCCCTGTAGTCAAAATGACCATTGAGAAAAACAAAAGAAACTCCATCATTATTTAGCTTAATAGACTCCCAACTAAAAATGAACCCCCTAGACTTGATCTAATTGCAATTACTTGGTTGATGGAAGAACATCTATGAATCCCTTGGCTCAACCAATCATTCCCTAATCAATTAAATTAAATGATTTTATGCGATACTTAGCTGATAAAAGCATGCACACAACATTCTTGATTGATTATGATCTTTAATTAACATCTCGGATTGACCTTAAAAGCATTTTGGGTCAACTACTTAAACATCACAACATGAGTTAAATGACCAACACTGAACTCAAGGAACCCAATGTAGGGCACTTCAACATTTATCAGTTCTCTCGACTCAATGTTTTGGGGGGCATGTGTACTACTTAGTCTTGACAAGGCTCCTCAAAAAGGCACTTGACCTATTAACGATCAGGAACTATCGAATGTCACTCGATTCAAGGAATCCAAAATCAAATATCACCCAACCTTATGATAGGTGAAAGAGGCAAATGTGACCCTTGAATAAACAAATTGGAAAAAAAGTGTTATCATTTCATTAATCAAAAGATTGGGTGGTAATTGACTCTCGGTCCCTTTTTTTCATTTCTTCACTTTCTTTCTTTTTATTTTACCTCCTAGACCAAACACATCCATATGAGAGCCATATATGTTGGGTGCCCCTAAATGTAATTACAATTTTGTGTAGGTAGTAACACTCAAATAAGGGCATTTGACGTGCATTTCAATATCAATTCGTATAAATCAAAATCCTGTATTTTGAATGCCTTAACTGTCTTGACATCATGCAAAAATAAGAGAAACGTAGGATGTTTGAAAATTCAATATATCCATATTCTTAAATTAACATTTCAAGCATATTTTGATGATTTTTAACTGTCATAAACTATTAAAACATGAGATTTTTGAATTTTCCTGAATAAAGGGTACTCGAAATTAACATTTGCCTATAAAACTCATACATACCAAGTTCTAACATCTACTCAAGAGGAGTACATAAATAGTGACTGATAAATTAAATATTATAGTGGCTCAGTTCAGTAGCAAGGTAGTACGATTCTAGTTCACTGTCACAAAAAGAAATATTCTACTTACACTAAAGATTCTCAGGTATGCTTACATTCAGAAATTCTACCACTCGGGGACCCCATTTCAACTTTTTTAGTGATGAGATTACAGTGTTACCATTGCTTTTCCTATATTACAATGGACGTGATATGCATGATGTTTTAGTGTTTGGTCAGGACTTGCATGAATAAGTCATACATAGCTTTGTGACATGGTACACCAACTCTTATTGTCAGGGATGAGTTTAATTCCTTGCTGTTAGGGTTTGTTTGGTAAGGCGAGAAGAAATATAGAGAGAGGAAAAATAGGTAGGTGAGAAGAGAAAAAAATAAAAAAAAAGTGCTTTGATAGAAAAGAAATATAATAGAACTATTTAAATTAAGTTATCTAATATTATTATTTAATTTATTTACTTATTTATTAATGTAATATTATACTAATAAAAAATGGGTGAAGGTAACAGATGTTCTACATGTACATGTGTTTCTGGCAAAACAGTACGGGAGAGGGAGCTGCACCTCATTTCTACACAAATCTACTCGTATTAGAGTGAAAAAATTTCGGTGTGGGATCCTTTTTTTTTAATATCTTTGTTCTCTTCAGTGTTACCAAACCACTCGCACTTTCCGAGATCTTCACAATTCTTGACCTCACCTCGCTCCTTCCACTCTCCTATGCGCTGCAAAACCGTCCCTTCGGGACTAAATGACTAGCCACAACTAAGTAAATTGCTTGTAGTTTAAGTTTATGCAATAATCTCGAGTGGTCTTTATTGGTAGTTCCAACATGTTATTATTAGTGCCCTACTCGATAGTATTGGGGTACCTCCATGTTATCCCACTTTTTATTCATTAAAAAACAAAAACTTCAATTTTGGTGTTTTGAAGATGTAAAGCAATGAAAATTACATTACTATATCTCTCTGTAGTTTGTACTCCTAGGATCAACTTTTCCTCTTTAAAAGTAAAGGTGAAAAGTAAAGAATGAGATATTAACAATTTAATATAATTTAAAAATAAAAAATCTTACATGTTAAACTTTATTTATTTATTGATTGAATTTTAGATTACTCAATATTATTTTCTCCTAATAAATTAGAAGATTAAAAAAAACTTCAAATTGACTTAAAATCTAATTCATTTCCACAAAATTAACTTAAAATGTAGAAATAAACTAAGTTTTAAGTTGTATAAAGATTACACTGAATATAGCTCCAATTAATGTGGATTTTAAGTCACCCTTCATGCTCAAAATTTGATATCTATAGTGTCAAGATAGAATATATAAGTAGGGACAATCTTCACCCTATGAGTTAACTTTTGAAGTTAAGTTAGGTCAAAATTAACATTCTAAGACTTTCTATCTCTTCTAAATCTTACTCCATATATCTTTTTTTCTCCTTTAATTAATTTTAGCATTTTTAACTGCCATAAATTTTAATTGAAAATTCAAAATCAATATTGGCGGTCTTAAAATCACCACAAATAGTATTTTTAAAAATTTAGCGATCATGTCCTTAGTTAATAGAGAAATCCTAACGACAGAAATAAAAAATAAAACTTTTAAATATCAGGGATCAAAAACGCAAAAAAAATTATTAACGATCAAAAACGAAATTTAGATATATATATATATATATATATATATATATATATATATATAAAGAATGACTAACATATTTAAGCCTACAACTTAATATACAATTACAATAATTTTTTAGAATGACCTAAAAATTATGTGGATCTCTTTAGTATGATTAATGTGTATGACATGACATAAGGGAATGTGCAACTGCTACCTAGGATTAATGCATGGTTCTGAAGAGATCTTGATAAATCCTTACTCCACATTCTTCAGCTGTTCCCTTTTTTACTGTAACTGTTATTGTAAAAAAAAATAAAAAATTAACGTTTATAAAAGATGATTTGTGTACAATCTCCTACAAGGATCAACCGCGATACCTCCAAGTCTATTAAGAAGATCTTCAATTTTGAGTATTGATATCCGTGGAAGAGATATCCAAATCAGCATTGTGGCTAGCTCAAACCAAATGTCACCAAAAGCTCAAGCATGATATTTGGATGAAAAAAAATCATGCAGAGAAAGCTCATGAAATCCTGGTCCATCCCGCAAATCTAGGGGGATTCTTTCATTTTAGTGAACCTTCTTCGGCCATCTTACCAGTAATCTTTACATGAACAAATACCACCCTTAAAATGATGAAAGCGATATGAATCTCTCACCACAATTACCCGATCTGAAATCTTAGAGACATACTTAATCCAGTTATGGCAATCACCACAAACACGAAGGTTTTTAAAAACATGGATAGGAGTTGAGATAGACAAACTAAGCAATCCAAAAGCAATTGCCAGTTTCTCACTGTGAATAATTTGTGTTGGACCCTTTTGACGTCGTTCTACATCATTCAAAAGGCTATTGGTCTGTGGTATGTAACCATTTTCAGCTGCCAGTTCATTCAAATCTCTGAGATATTCATATATCTTATCTACATTAGGATGTTTCTGATCACCAGCAAAAAATGCATGAACTGAGTTATTAACCTCTATCCAGCTACGACCAGGCTCTTTTTTAACACCTCTATCTTTCATCATTTGCCTTGTCCGATCCCTACAACCCCATTTCCCAGTCACTGCATACATATTTGAAAGCAGAACATAGGTTGCTGAATCTTTGGGTTCCAGTTCCAGAAGATGACTAGCAGCAAACTCTCCAATATCAATATTCTTATGAACAATAGAAGCACTTAAAAGGGTCCTCCAGACCATTGCATCTGGTTGAATTGGCATCTCCTCAACAAATCTCCTTGCACGGCTTAAAAGACCAGACCGCCCAAGAAGATCCACAACACATGCATAATGTTCAGGTTTTGGCACCAAACCATGAACTTCCCTCATTGATTGAAAGTACCTAATTCCCTCATCAACCAAACCCACATGGCTACATGCTGATAAAACTCCCACGAAGGTGACATGATTTGGCAATACACCCAGCTGCTTCATATCCTCAAAAAGGCTTAATGCTTTAAATCCATGACCATGTTGAGAATAACCAGTAAGCATGGCATTCCAAGAAATCTCATTTTTTTCAGGCATTTCAAAAAACTGTCTCTCAGCATCATCAATGGTACCACATTTTGCATATAGTGTGATCAAAACATTAGAAACTTCAGTTTCTGAATCATGGCCAGATTTTATAATCATGGCATGAATCTGCTTCCCTAGTTTAACATTAGCAACATTGGCAGCAGCACTAACTGCAGGACCAAATGTGAATGAATTGATTTCTAGTCCAGCTTTACTCATTTGAGAAAATAGAGTTAGTGCTTCCTCACAATGTCCACTTTGTGCAAAACCAGATATCAATGAGTTCCATGATATATTATCTTTAGAAAATATTTTATCAAAAGCAAAGTATGCATCTCGTATTTTCCCACACCTAGCATAAAGACTAACAAGTGCATTACCAACTGAAAGATCATCTGAATAACCAGAGACACATGCCTGAGCATGAATTTGCTGACCTTGATTAAGTGCTTGGATACCCGCACATGCACTAATTGCACTGGCAAATCCTATATTATCAGATTGTATCCCTTGATCTTGCATTTCTTTAAAGAGGTTAAGAGCCTCAGCAAACTTTTCATGCTGTGCGTACCCAGCAATCATGGCTGTCCAAGAAACAACATCTTTTTCTTTTAGTCTTCTAAAGATTTTAAGGGCATGATCCAATTTTCCTAATTTAGCATACATGTCAATAAGCACACTAGAGACATACACATTGAACTGAAAGCCAGTTTTTAGGACTTGAGTGTGAATTTGTTCTCCTAGATCAACAGTCCTCAAAGAAGAGCAAGTTCTCAAAATACTTGGATAGGTGAATTGATTTGGTACAATGCCTTCCATCTGCATCTGAGTAAATATTTTAAATGATTCATTTAGATTGTCTAGCAGGCCATAAGCTACAAGCATCACATTCCACAACACCACATTTTCAGTTTCAGTTGAAAGGAAAAACTCATGGGCAGTTTTTATATCTGAGCATTTCACATAAAGATCAAGCAGTGCACCTTCCAAGATAATATCTGAAGACATCCCAGCCTTTATAGCATGCGAGTGGAATTGCTTTCCTACCAGAAGAGCCCCAACTGATGAACAGGCACTCAAAAGGCTTGCAACTGTAACACAGTCAGGCTTTAGGCAATCAAAACGCATTTTCTTAAACAACTCTAAAGCTCTGTCACTATATCCTTGTTGAGCTAAACCTGAGATGAGCGAATTATATGAAACTTCATCCCTCTGCAACATTGCATTAAAAACCTGCTCAGCAGGTATAAAGTTCCCCAAACGTGAATATAATGTCACAAGGGCATTGCAAACATAGGTTTCCAAAGAGAACCCCTGCTTCAGAACAAGGCCATGGAGCTGCTCTCCAACCTTATAAAACTCTACTTTTGTACAGGCACTTAGAACACTCGAAAAAATGTAAGGGGTAGGATAGACTCCTGATGTGTGCATCTGACAAAACAGAAGAACTGCCTCTTCTTCACACCCACTTTGTGATAAACCGGATAGCATAGCTACCCAAGAAACACTATCCCTCTTCTGTAAACTGTCAAAAACCTTCTTAGCTGAATTCAAAAACCCATTTTTAAAATATAAATTAATCAGAGGATTACATACAAACAAACTATTCTCATAACCATGAGTTATAGTCCTTGCATGTATCTGCTCCACACAGTGGAAAGGAACATCACCACCACCACAACCCCTCAAAACCCCAGCATAAGTTCTCTCATCAGGCTTCACCTTTTCCTGCACCATTCGCCTAAACAAACCCAGAACATGACCCGCCATCTTCCCAGCAACAAACCTATGCAAAACCTTGTTCCAACAGCACAACGGTCTAACGGGCATTTCCTCAAACACCGTAACTGCACCATCCAAGTCACCAAAGGCAATGTACAAGTCCATAAGACGCTCACACAAAACCACTTCTGCACAAAAACCCATCTTCAGAATCTTCCCATGAAGCTTCCAACCATCAGAAAACGACCCAGAACTCAAACACCCATCTAAAAGCCACAAATAGGTCTGGGAATTCGCACGAACCCCACGTTCTTCCATGAGGTGCGAGAAATTGATTCCATTTGCTTCTCCTTCGTCGTTGCTGTAGGCATAGCTCAATGCAGTGTTACTGAAAGCCGCAAAACTTAAATTTCCACTCAGTAACTGCACCGAAAAAGAGAAAAGAAAAAAAAAACTTTTCAGCACAAGAACCGTGAGTAAAACCAAGTAACTTCGAATTTAGCATTACCTTGTGATCATTGAAAATGGGTTTGGGAAAATTTTGAAGTGGGAATTTGCATTGGCGTGGAAAAGAATAGGCCTTGGGACATAGGAAGAAGAAGGGACGAAGAGAAAGGGAAGAAATAAGCATAGAGGGTAGTCGTTGGTAGTTGTCACGAATGTTGTTTCAGTCTCGTTCATGAAACAGTTGGAATTAACACAACTGAACGGGTAACCAGTAACCCTGTTTTGTTGTTTTTTAGCACAATTTACTGCTCCAAGAACTTTTGAAAGAAAAAAAAATTGATACTACAAGTCTACAACTATTATTGTTTTCTGTTATACGAATTCTTTTCTTTCAAAAGTTCTCACAATAGTCAATTTTTAATCATAAATTATAAATTATAAGCTTAATTACATATTTTACTGTCTTGTGTTGTCAAAACAATTTCCTTTCGTATAATTTGCTACTTATTCTAAAACTTTGTGAATTTTATTAGGAATGAGCATGATCCAATACAGTTTCTTGTTGAATTTTGAGTAGTCTTGACTGACTTCAACAAAACAAAAGTGGAACTCATGAAAAGAGAGAGGGAAAGATTGATGTAAATCTGGAAGAATTGAGGACAACTCCAATTCAAGAGGGGAAGAATGATATGAAGTATGAATCAATAACATTTTGATTTTTGAGTGATCAAGTCCAAAGACATGAAGACCCAAAATATAGTATAGCTAATGAACAATGAAAATAAAGAGCGGAATTGTTTATTTTATTTTGTAGAATTTCAAATCATTATTCGAAAATATAACGAGGATTTGAGATTGATTTCATTATGATTAATTATTAATTTTTATTAGGATTTGTTCTAATTTATTTCCTTTATAAAGATGAGGATAATATCATTTATATAGATTTGCTATTATTAAAAACTCTTCCTTTTTTTTAAGAACTTTTCCTATTACTTGTTTTTTATGCCATGTCCCTTTGGGGGGAAAACTTTTCAATTTAGAAAAATCAAATTGAATTGTACTTTCTTTCATTGTGAGAGTTTTTTTTTTGTGAAGAATTAAATATAATCTTATAAACACATATTGGAGCAATTATATCACGTTCTTATAGTGCCGCCTTGATGTCTTAAGTGTGATGTTAATATCATTCCATATCAGAAATGAAAATAAATCTCTAAACTTAAACTTTTTAAGGTAATCCATGTTTGTTGATGTATTAATATCATTTGGTATCATGTCACGATAATAGAACTTTGTCTCCTTGAATCTTAAGTTTGAGTTTTCTTTATTTAAATCCTATGAAAAAATATTTCTAATTTCAACCATCTTTCCCTTCGTGTTCAACTTGTTGATGTCTTGTATCAAGTTCTATTCTTTTTCTTTGAACTTTGTTTCATTTCTTGTGTGATTTTTTGTTTTCCGTTTGTATCTTTTTCATTATCAATCTTTGTTTTGTGTTCCACATTGAATATCTTATTGAATTTTGAGTCCAATGCTCCAAGCTGCTTGATAAACAAAAAAAACAAGAAATGTATGCAAAATATAAGAAAATCTCCTACAAATTATAATCTAAACAAATTAAGAGACCAAAAACTTCATTTCTTGTGTGATTTTTTGTTTTTAAACTTTTTTAGGTAATCCATGTTCGTTGATGCATTAGTATCATGTTATGTTATTAGAGCTTTGTCTCCTTGAATTTCAAACTTGAGTTTTCTTTATTTAAATCCTATGAAAAAAATATTTCTAATTTCAACCATATATCTTTCCCTTTGTGTTCAACTTGTTGATGTCTTGTTTCAATTTCTATTCTTCTTTAAGTTTTGTTCCATTTCTTGTGTTATTTTTTTTGGTTTTCATAATCAATCTTTGTTTTGTGTTCCACGTTAAATATCTTATTGAATTTTGAGTGTAAAGCTCCAAGCTACATGACAAATAAAAAACAAGAAATGCATGCAAAATATAAGAGAAACTTGTACAAAGTATAATCTAAACAAATTAACAAACTTAAATAATATTTTATTATTTAAAAATAAATTGTCTTTATATTTTTTAAAATATTATAAAAATGTTATTTTGGCATACTTTTGTCCAAAAGTCAAGTGACTATTCAAGTTTATCAAAAGATCTTCTCTTAACTTGGTGTGATTAATTTTAATATGTTATTTTAACATATTTAAAATAAATATTATTTTTAATAAACATTTTTAGAAAAATAAAAAAGATGCAATTATTTTTTATAAAACATTTTTGTTTACTGTTTTTCACCGAACATGTAATTAATTAGTCAACTTTTTCAACATCACTCTTAAATTCTAAATATAAAAAATATTAATTTTTTTACTTGAAATTTGATTTTCAATAAAAAAATATTTATTTATCAATTTCCTAATCAAATCTTTTTAAGACAATACTCAATGTTTATCATTTTTTAGGTGGATTTAAGTATAAGAAACAAAGAGATTAGGAGAAGAAAAAGAGATAAAAAAAATGTGACGAAAATGAGATAAAAGAAAATTGTAAAACATGTATATGGAAAAAAGAAATATTTGAGGGTATTTTCGTCCAAGAAAAGTTTTTAATTTGTGAAACTTGTGGTAGGACTCAGGACGAGAGGGATAGCGGTGGAATTTGGAGGAAAGAGTTTTGAAAACGAAAGCAATTCAAAATAAAACCTTCCAACAACAACGTTAAGCCAGAAATGGAAAAATATAAGAAATTAAGAAACAGCTGTCACGACACAATCCCTAAAAACATGTTTAAAATTTGAAATTCTGAATTGAAGCCCTCAACACACTCATTCAGACATTGCTTCTTTCTCTTTCTCTCTCTTGCTTGCTGCCAATTGCTACACACAATTGCACAATACAGGTGTTTTTTTTTAATTGAATTATAGTTTTTTTTTTGTTCTATACTGTTTGATTTACAGTTAGCAGCTGGAAGCTCAATTCTTTTGCTTTCTTTTATGTTTTCTATTATAAAAAACTGATTTTATTCATATCTACTGTTTTTGTGAATGCCCCAAAAGATACTAAAAAAATGTTTTTTTTTGTTTGATTTGTAAAGATTCAAGATCACAGAAGGAGTAATTGGTTTGCAGTTAGTGGGTTTTTTCATTCTATTGTAAATTCTTACACTACACCATTTGCAAGATTAATCATTTTGTGATATGAAGCTTTAATTCAAATAGTTGTTGGCCTTTATAATTCAATTTTGAATTTTCAAGTCCCAGTTGGAAAGATTATTCATTTATTCATTTTTGCCTGAAAAACCTATGGACTTTGACTCAATTTGTTGAAGTAGTAAATGGGAATACCTAAAATGAGATCAATCTTTTTATGTGTTTACTCATTGTTTTTTCATATTTGTCTTTGTTGTTGTTATTTGTTGCTTATGGTGGTGGTTTTTTGGTTTTAGCTCTACAATGGGAAGGAGTCTGAGTCCAATGGTTCAGAGAGAGATCCAAAATCTGGACAAAGATGCAGACAGCCGCAAATCCGCAATGAGAGCATTGAAGTCATATGTGAAAGATTTGGACATGAAGACAATTCCCATATTTCTTGCACAAGTTTCTGAGACCAAGGAAACTGGTTCTTTGTCTGGAGAGTTCACAATTTCACTGTATGAGGTTCTTGCCCGTGTTCATGGAGTCAAGATTGTTCCCATGATAGACAGCATTATGCAATCCATAGTTCAGACCTTAGCTTCAAGTGCAGGGTCTTTCCCTCTTCAGCAGGCTTGCTCAAAAGTGGTTCCAGCCATAGCAAGGTATGGAATTGACCCCGCAACCCCTGAAGAGAAGAAGAGGCAAATAATTCACTCTCTTTGTAAGCCCCTTTCGGACTCTCTCTTGAGTTCGCAAGAGAGTTTGACATGTGGCACGGCCCTTTGCTTGAAGGCTCTTGTGGATTCGGACAACTGGCGCTTTGCATCGGATGAGATGGTTAATAGGGTGTGCCAGAATGTTGCTGCGGCATTAGAGGGAAAGTCCACACAAACCAATTCACACATGGGTCTGGTTATGACCCTGGCAAAGCGCAATGCTTTGATTGTTGAAGCCTATGCTAGATTGCTCATACAATCTGCACTGAGAATACTAAATGCTGGCAGTGAGCCTGTGGAGGGGAATTCTCAGAAGCAATTTGTAGCCATTCAAATGGTGAATTTCTTGATGAAATGTTTGGATCCAAGGAGCATATTTTCGGAGGTTGAACAGATAATTGAGGTGATGCAGCTGTGTCAATCAGACAAAATGGCGTATGTCAAAGGAGCTGCATTTGAGGCTTTGCAAACTGCTAATATAATTGCCACTGATAAAAAATCTCGAGGTGTGAAGAGTCCTGCTTCTGTGACGGGTTCGAATTTCAGTAGAAAAGACTATATGGAAGGAGAGAGTTTTTCTGGTGATGTAGATTGTTCTCCCTCATCGATTTCTCTAGAGTCACAGACCTTGAACTTCTTCAATGGATATGCATCCCCTGTTGAGTCTCCCATTTCAACAAGTCTGCCTTCGCATAACTTCTATGAGAGAAGGAGTGTGAATAGGAAACTTTGGAGTCATGAAAATGGAGGGGTTGATGTGTCTCTAAAGGATGGCTTGTTCTCAAAGTCAGGGCACGGAAATGCCTCGTTGGACCACAGTTATCACACTATGGGTCATGAGTTTTCTAATGGAGGGGGAGATTTAACAGGGGAGTTTGCTGGTTTCATGCACAAAAGTCCTTGGCATGGAGCATCTAGAAGTGCCAGCACAAGTCCACTTGTAAGTGTATCAGACCAGATATTAGTCATATTTTGTAATAAACAATTATGTGAATGAAATTGCACATGCTATAGGGACAGCTTTACAACACACACTCAATTCAAAATTTACATATGTCCATTTCTGAAGTGGTTCCTTCCCTCCCCCGCTTTGTTAACATGAAATTTTTGCACACTTGCATGTCACATTCCATAACTAATTCCCAATTGTATTATACACTGTGGAGCTTTTTCTTCCATTTCCAAATCCCCTTTACCTTTTGTACTGCACTGCACAAGTTAAATTGTATTATATACTTGCTGTTTTGTTTTTAATCCAAAGTTTTATTCTTTTACTCTTTAACTCCTTTTACATTTTGTTAACAATGCTTTTAAAATAAGCTTAATGAAAAAACATCACATAATGAAGATTCTTTTTAGCCATTAATTCTAGAAATAATCTTAACAATGATATTGTTAAAAGAAGAAAAACAAACTAGGAATAGGAAACGGAAAGAATATACTTTTTATGGGGATATACTTTTTCATATACTCACAATTTAATTTATACTTAACATTTCATTCATCATTTAAGAGTGTAATTTGCATAAACATGAATGCTTCATTACTTAGCATAAGCTTTTCCTGTGCATACATCAGTTCAAACTTTATAAAAAATTATTTTTAGTGCATACATCAGTTCTAAAAGCTAACAGATTATGTCTTCTCTCCCTGTACTCAGAGATCACGCACGCAGGACAACATTAAGATCTTTATGACTCCTAGGAAACTCATTCACTCCCTACAAGAAGACCTAAATGATGAGATTTCAGATTGCTCTGAGACACCAAATAGAAGGATCAAGAGTCTATCATCAGGCAATATTAAGTGGAGCCCGGCATCTTATTCTAAATCTGATCAAAATGGTATTGCAGATCATTTCAACTATGATTCTAAAGAGAGTGGAAGCTTGTGTGGTGATGGCGGTGGCGATGTTCAGTTCCAAGGTGGGTTGGAGTCAGTCTCATCAACAGATGACATTCCTTGTAATACCGATATGCAGAAGACTTCTGAGGTTGGTCCTGAAAGTAGAAATGGTACTGAAACTGTTCTCATGGGAAAGTCTTTTCAAAAGACTAAGCATAAATTAGTTTATGGCATTTCTTTTGCTCTTTTAGCAATAGTTACTCCTTTCCTCTGGATCAACAATCAGGACCAAGGCCATTTTCTTGTACCGACATAGTGTGCTCATTATAGTGTGTACAACCTGAGAATTATAGAATAGTTTTGTGAAACTATTAGCTCATTCCAACCAAATGTTGGGAAGCTTGGTGTAGAAGTAAAAGATCTGTAAAATTTGTACAACCAATGTGCTTTTATTTTTTTCTTTTAGAGTCTACTTGAAATGGAATGGATCATTTCGTTCAGTCAAAATTAATATAGATGCGCAAGGATATTTAGACTAAACTTCATTGTATTTATTTTAATTTGTGTAATATCTGAAGTTATCGGTGTTTTTTAGGTTTTTATCTTTGTTTACACGATAAATTTAGCTTCTTGGTTACCATATTGGATGGTTAACTTTCTCATCGTAATTATTTGGTTAAATTGTAATTTTTTTCCTTTTATTTTTTTAAATTTGTAATTTTAGTTCCTTTATTTTTAAACTAAGACATTTTATTTTAATTGAAATATTTTGTTTCTACTTTTAAAAATTTGGTAATTTTAGTCTCTGACCAATTTTAGACGTTGACTATTTACTTTTTTTATTTTAAAAATTAAGCTTATTAACAATTAAATAATTACAACAAAAAGAAATTGTTACATGATTAATAAATAGATATATCTCTCATCGTTAATAGTTAATAGAATACATAGATAAATAATTGAAATTGATCAAAGAGATTAAAATATCTAATTATTTTTAATGGATTAAGCTTTCTTGACAACCTTGATGAAGACAACACGAGAGGAAAATAGAAAAAAATTATCATTAGGATTAGTACAATGCTAATTGTTAGGCCATTCGGTATAATGGAAAATGATATATATTAGTGTTGCCATTTCAAGTTGTCATTCCTCTGTTTTCATCAACTTGCTGTGCTCTCTTATCCTTTATCCAAGTCACCAAAAATAAAGTTTCAAAAGGACACCTAACTTTTACACAAGACATACTTGTGTCTTTTCCATTCCATTAATTTGCCCAAGACAATCGCAAAGGAAAGCGTATGCATCAAAATTTGGATTGTGTATATACTGCCCACCTCTCCATACATCTTCAGGACTTAGTATTATTGGTTTGAGGATGGCAGCTTGGCCAACACATATGTAAGAATACTTGCTGTAAATTTCAAGTTCTGAGCCAGGACTGAAGAGGTACATTTCATCAAATCCATTTCTTCCAACTGACACTGAATTTCTTCTACCCTGATAAAATCACAGATCAAGTAATTAATTAAAAAGAAACTATAATGCAGTTTACCTATGTAACATTGATGCAAAAAGTGTTAGCTCTGTGTGCTTACATTTAATGAGATACGTTACTAAATTTAAGCAAGAAAATTAATGAAGATATGCAGCTGTGATTGATTTTGAAATCCTGAAATGCGTGAAATCTGTAAAGGAATCCCTTCTCAATAAAATCAGAGTCCAAGAAAAAGCAACTTCAAAATTGAACCATGTTCAATTTGACTGATAAGGTAATGAATATCAAGAAGACACATATCATATGTATGGATTAGTACACTAAGGTAGATAGATGGAGAAGGAAGCAATAGCTACTGGATCATGTTAGAATATATTCTGACTTGACTAAGTATATATACTCTACAGAAAAAGATCCTTGGATAAACTATGTAAGGTATATTCACAATCTAAACAATTACCAGGGTGTTATCTAATGGCTTGAATTAAAATATCTGTAAGTGCATGCCTACTTATTATCATTACTTGTTCCACCTGTTGCGAATAACAATTACATACCCTGTCAATCACTGTAAAATTTTGAGACCTTGGTACAGTGGTAAAGTTGTGTCTTGGTGACTTGTTGGTCATGGGTTCGAATCCGGAAACAGCCTCTTTGCATATGCAAGGGAAAGGCTGCGTACAATATTCCTCTCCCTTACCTGCGCATAGCGTGAAGCCTCCGGGCATTGGGGTACATAGTTTTTTTTTATCTGTGTACACAAGACTTAGTTTCTCACTTAACTGCTTGTAGTTGTCTAGTTCTTCATCCATTTCTTCATTTTGGCTACCTTATTATCCATTATTCTGACTTTTTGTATCCCAATGAGGAAAAAATTGCTGAAATATTTTTCCAAAGCCTTCTTCCTGGCCTGAATCTGGAGGACTCAACATAAATTCAGATTCAAACAAGGGCATGCTACAGTAATTTGATCTTTCTAATCCTAGTGCATAAGTTGCTTTTGGTGAGCCTACTGTCAGATGATTCAGGATGGACCCTGTCATCTGAACTGGTAAAGACTTTTTGTTCGACATTTCAAGCTCCGAGTTTAAGGCATCTTGTTCCAAAGTCGCTATGTATTTTAATCCAATCTTGTCATCTGATGTTCTGTTTGTTAATTCTACCTGCATGAGATATCCTCAAGATGTTTAAATTACAAAAAAAATTGCAAGAACAGAAAGTCACTAATACACATAACAAATAAGTACCTACCTATAGGAACATATATGTTTTTGAGGATGGATGATAAAAACTGAACTAATAAGATCAAATGAACTGAAGTATCTATTAGCATGTATGGCAGATTGATTATCTAGCATTAACAAACTCCTGTTTAATTCATTCAGGCACTTCTGAATATTAATAGGTCAGCTCCCATTGATACTCTAAAGGGGAAGTCCCTCTCCAAAAAGAATTTGATATATTTTATTTCCTTACTTATCAAATGAGATGGAGCAAACAATGAAGAGAAAAAAAAAGAATTTAAAAAAAATTCAGTAAAAGTATAGAGGTATTTTATATCGTCATCCAATAATAGATTCTCGAGTATAATAAATTTGTTTACCATTATAATAATTATACATAGAATTATTTTTGGTTATTTACATTGATGGTGTACAAAATATAATTTGAAGTTTCTTTATGTGACACCCTATCTCAGTGATGGATTGCCCCCCATTCTTTATGTATAAATAAATATATATAAGATAAATAGATTTTTGATTTGATATATGCTTTATTTTTTTTTCTAATAGTAAATCATATATCTAGTTTTATATATAAAATTAATAATAAATATTTTATTAAATTTATTATTTATTAAAAGTTAGATATTAAATAATTGTGTAAAAAAGAATTTTGATCACCCTTTAATACACTTCTGGATCTGTCCTGATCCTCCTGAATTACATATGAGAAAACAGACCTGAATAGATTCATTAGCATCGCCTTGAATATTATGCAGAAGCCAATTAGTTGGGAGACCAAGAAAGTTCACCACCATCATGAGTTTGAAAATTGAAGTTTAGAGACACCACTCCTTGAATGATGGCATCACCATACTCTCCCTCTGACACATTAGTATGAAGCAACTCCACCTTGCCACCATGCCACATGGGGGCCTTGTATGAGGTGATCAATCCACTTGGCAGCATCATGGTCACAATGCTTCCATTTTTCAGCTCCATCTTGGCAAGACAACTGTCTGCAACTCCTTCAAAGGTGACTCCAGCAGGGACTGAAGCCACTGCAGGGAGTGGAAACTCTCTTGTTGTTACTGGCACAAGTGTGTGCTGAAGAAGGTATTCTAGTGGAAATAACGAAGGGTCTGGGAATGAAATGAGTGGAGCCAAAAAGTGAACTTAAAGCCATGGTCATGATTCATACCAAATGGGGTCTTGCTATAGAGATTGAAGAGGAACAAGAGAACATTTTCGTGTTCATGTTGGCATGGCTAAAATTTGGTTTGTAAGTGGATAAGGTGATGCATGTTATCGCCTTTGTTATTGCATATTAGGTATTTTTGTGACATTTTATTTGTCCCTCTCTAAACACTTTGACTTTGTTATTGTTATATTATTCGTTAGCAATATACAGTGACTGGTACAATATTCAACCCCAAAGCGGTAGGGTAGGGTAGATTTGGCATCTTTTGTACACAACCAATATACACTTTTGATATAATATGCTTTAAAAATTTAAGATTTAAATATATTTTTAATCTATTAAATTTGAGATATTTTTTATTTTTATTCCTCAATGAAGAATTCATTCTTTTTAATTCTTCAAATTTATAAAATATTGATTTTAGTCCTCCAAAGTGAATTTAAGAAACTAAAAAAGAGCATAACTTCAGTTCTTTTTAGTCCCCCAAATAAAATTAAAGAACTAAAAATAACATTTCATGAATTTGGGTGAAACTAAAAAAAAAAAATTCAATTGAAGGACCAAAACAAAATATGTCCCAAATTTAAGGAACCAAACATATTTAAATCAAAATTGAAGAAGTAAAACCATATTTATATATTTCGAAATTAAACTTTTAAGAGTTTATTTGTTACACGTTCCTGATTTAAATATCTGAAAAACTATTTATGTATGTGTCTGTTCCAAAATTATGTTTCTCAAACTATATAAATAGACTTACAGAATTTATTTTCGAAATGTACAAATATTATATTTCATGATCGGTTTAACATACTTGATTAGCCAATTAAATTCTTCCTCCTTGTCTGAACAACCATAATTTGCGGTACAGGCATGACCTGAATGACAAAACTAAATCAATAATGATACACAATAACAAAATAACAATTTAGTAAAGAAAACAGATCAAAACGTACAAACCTATTGTAAATTTGTGGAACCGTAACATGTCCATAACGCCAACCAACATGAGCCAGGGCACAACCAAAAAGATCAGGTCTTTGTTCACAAATACCACAAACTCAATAAAACAAGGCACATTAAATTTTTTCAAAGTAACCAACCGAAGAGCCCCAGTTGCAACTCCCAAATAGTAACTGATTTCTGCAAGCGCCAACAAGAAGTCCACCGTTGCTTCCATCCCCTATACATAACATTATGGGTTTAACTCATCAAAGCAGTTCTGCTTATTTGCAAGGGAGCCAGCTTTATGCCACATTTTCAAGGATAAGAAATATAAGATGCAAACTCAAAATTATCAGGCTACAGACTTTCCACATTTGCGCATTTACTTATCAGATAATTCTTATTTTATGTCAATAAATTAAATCTAACGTAAAAATATGTATTTGAGATGTGAACCATCTGCTTTTTATCCAAAAGTTTTGTTTCGTGAATGCATGATAAATGTAAGGAATCTATTTTGCTGATAACACACTAGCCAACTATATGCTAACGAATCGAATTTACAGCTGCTTAATTTTAGGTAGTTTCCTTACTCAAGACTGCTTAAATGAATCTACCAAAGTGGAAGAACCAATAATTAAATGGCAAAAAGAAATGGCACTAAATATGATAGAGAATCGGATGCTACGTAACCAAATTAAACTGCATGCGGAAGAATAACGCTTCCCTAGCTGTCAGAGTGCAAAAATTATTCTGTAATCTATAGTTTTTTCATGTGAACATCCCAACCATGCTAACCAGAGAATACTCATAGCACCTTTGGATTTGAGTCCAAGATTACATATTCATGCAAATCTGCATCAAAATTCTTATATATTCACTCTCTCCTTGTATCTCATTTTCATCCCATTTTCTTTTTATTTCTCTCTACATTTTTCATCATATCACTTTTTTATTTTTCTATTTTTCTCTCTATTCTTCCACCCCAAATGTACTTCCAAAACAGAGTGGAAATTTTATAATATTCCTTAGAAAATAATGTATGAATACTCATATATATCAAACACTCTATTGATACCTATTTTTTTCCTATCTCTCTCCTCTCTTTCTTTCTCTCCATAATGCAGTGTTTGGAACGTAATGAGTTTTTGTTCTGTCACATTTGGAGAGAAAACAAAGGAAAGCATGTGCAAGTATCAAAAGATGAGAAATGGTGAAGGTCAACTTGTTTTTTTTTTTAATCAGCAAATGTTAGTTTGTTAGTTTTTGTTCGAAATGTGGTTGGCGGGATTCGAACCCACGACCTCTCCCCTCTCCCCTGAACCATTGAACCAACCTTATAATTCCTAATGGGTCAACTTGTGAGCTCAGATTAACAAGATATGTTGAGAAATGACGTCAATGTCAACTTGGGTAAGCTTCGGCCCCAGTGACAAAGTACTGAAACTACAGCACTCCCTAATGTGGTGACTGTGGGTGGTGGGATGGTGATGGCACATTACTCAAAATGTTAGATGCTCGAATCTTTGCCACGAGGCCAATGTGTTTCAAGTTTCAACAGAATTGAAACACATATTGGTCTTTTTGTAGTGACGAAGATTCAAGCATCCAATGCCAATTTGGATATAAAGGTGGAGGGTCAGACCAACGAGAACTATTTACTGGTCTTGGACCACCGTGTTCCAGCTAATCTTGATATGGTAAGTGTTATTAATTTTTTATTGTAAATTTTAAAATTTGAATATATTATATAAACATTGGTTGAAATTATGGAACGATAATAATCTAAAACTACCTAATAATTTCTCCTAACCAACACCATGCTTCTACATTATTTTACTAGTTTGATGAATCAATAAAACAGGAATTTGGAAGCCTGCAACATGCCCTCATTGTGCTAATATTCGGAGGCAGGCGGCAGCATAGCAGAATGTTTTGCAATTGTACCTCTATTACTTAAGTGCTTCTTTACATGTTTGGCAGAGCAAATCCTGTAAAGATTGGGTCATATGCTGAATTTCCTCGTTAGTAAGTGGTTATTGGTTTGTTTGGATACAAGCCATAAGTGCTCTTGAGAGATTTTTTACTGGAAATATAGAGTTTTTCCAGCAGAAAAATTCTCAAAAATACTTCTAATCTTATCCAAACAGGCTCTCTGTCATGTGCATAATGTTGTTAACAGAAGATAAGTTATGCTTATTATTGTTGACTATAATCACTGTATCATTTAACAAATAGCTTGGACCATCTTTTTTTTCTGGGTTTCCCATAGGTACTCCTTTGGAGACAATCCTATTCAAAGAACGGTCTGACACTAGGTGTGTGCAAGTCTCCCTGCTGGACGAATTTGTCACATTGCGAGGGACTAGTCCTTCTGCTAAACTCAACTTGTCGGTACCTTGGGCCATCTTTGCTCGGGTTTGCCGGTGTTAGCCACTTTTAGTATGTTTATGGGTATATCTTGTTAAAACTTGGGAAATCTAGAGTTAAGGAATGTTCCATATTTTTATTCCTGTAAAAGTTGCATAGTATAGTATACAACAGTTTGCTGGCGGTTAAGAAGTCCTTGTTAAGTTTATACCTTTGGCTTTTGGAGAGTCAGTTCTTGGCATATGACATTAGAGCGTCTTTGACAAATTTGTTATGGGAGTTTGTCCTTGCTGCACCATTCTTGTAAGTTTAATTTTGACAATGTAAAATGGATATGTACACTCTCCACGCATAAATCCTAAAGCGTTCATGCTTAAGGGTATGTTTGATAATAAAGCCAATCATAAGAATTTGAGGTGAGGAGTCTATGGCTTTCTTGTATTTTTCATATTAGTGTTATTTATATGAATTGCTATAACAATTATCGGCTGTTGGACTTGAGTTTTGTTCTGTTTGACTTAAAAAGATTTTCCCTTTATAAAAAAATAGATAGATGTGTTTCTTATAAGCCAAAGTCACTGAATCCTATCAAAGTTGAGTCATGAGTGTTACTAGGCTCACTGGTTTATTGAAGTTCATTCAAATGGGGTAACAATACATTGATGTGGAGGAGCTGGTCCAATCTCCATAAGGTTACTTCGGGAAAAGTAGAGATAGAACCTTGCTCTCGTTTGTTGATGTTGGCAAAGTGACTGACTTGCCAACCAACATCAAGGCATTACTCCCATTGTATTGACAATCAAAATATACAGCACCATTAGCATTAAGCACTACTACAAGTAGCTGAGGACAATTGGAGTGTGAAATGCGATTTTAAAAAACTGGATTAAAAAACTGATTTGAAACTGGTTTGATTTTCAAAACCGGTTTATATGGTTTTTCTGCAACAGTTTATTAAAGTGTTTCAGATGGTTTGAATCAAGAAATGATTTATTAAAGTGGTTCTGTTAATTACATTTTTCTATTAAAAAAACAGACCATACATTCCCAATTTTGGCATATTTGGCTCCTCTAAAGTGAGGGAATGCAATAATAACAGTTAATTCGAAAATCAATGGTAAGATTTTTTATTAAAATATATATATAGCTGATTAAAATTAATTATTAACCAGAACCCAAGATGTTTAAGTTGTGTCCGTAACCCACTAGAGCGTTTTTGCACTTTGGGTCCTTCTCAATTACGGATATATTGCGAGAGAAAAAACGGAATGCTTTAATACTAAAGTCTTGATACCCAAAAAAACTTACAAAAAAAGAAAATCTCAAACAAAGGCCATGCTGAGCAAATTAACACCACAACTCACAATAAGGCTATGAATAAAATGTAAATTTACAGACCACATCTCTTTGTATTTCATGGCAAAACAAAATTCAAAATTTGTTAAGATCGCCATCACTACTAAAGTCTAAATAAAGAAAACATGCCTAAGGCAAATTCAAGCCATCATGTTGAGATACAAACATGACCAAAGCAAACCATCAATTCCCACAATAATTTTAGTCTTCATCCATGCCACCAGCAGGCTGTTCCCTCCTTGGACCACCAGCTGGCTTTGCCATAATAATCTGAAAAACGAAAATAAAAATCAATTTCCATAAATTTAAGATGAGAAAAGTAGACAAATTTTGCAATCCAATTTCCCGTGAGTGTGACGTGTATATGCAATTGGCAATACACATGGCATAGGCCTCAGGCTCAGCTATTTATTCCCTATCTCTGGGTGCTTTAAGTTAGGATCTTCCCCAAAGAAAAAATTTGGGTTACATGAAGATCCCAATTTCTGAGCTTGTATTTACAGTGGGAGATATAAAGGCCATCACTTTGCAAACGATTCAATTCCTTCATAAATATATTTATTAGCCATAAAAAAAATTGTTTGAGCTTGTTCCCCAAAGAAAAATGTGCTTCAGGTACATATTAAGGTGGCAAGCAGAAATTGATTGGGATCAAGTGACTATTTTAATTTGATTACCTGGTCCACACGTAGTACAGTGCATGCAGCATCTGCAGCATATTTAAGAGCAAATAACCTGAAAAGAAAAAAACAATAACATGAAACTAGTTTTCCAGGAGATAATGAAGATAATTTCTGATTCAACATAGAGTAGAATTATTTCAAATCTTAACGGTCAAAGAATGCATCAGCTCCAACAATTACAAGAACCCTTAATTATTGTCTATATATTTTTAATATGGAAAGGATTTTAGAGAAATCTCCACTACAGCAATGAAAAGTCAGTTCATTATTTGCTCAAACTATGGGTTGCCGCCACCATATACAACAAGCTTGTGTTAGATCGTAGCTTACTTAGTCACATGGAGATCCCAAATGCTCAAGGTTGAGACATCCTTACATACGCCTTCTTCCAAATCAATGCCAACTTTGGCATTTCCAGATGCATGTTCTGCATACAGAGAAGATATGATCTCCATTGCATTTAGCCCAGCATTCTCAGCCAAAGTTCTAGGAATCATTTCAAAACTTTCAGCAAATTTTGCTATAGCATACTGATCCAACCTGCAGGGCCATTGCAAACGTTTAGTCCATCCTATTCACGTTTGAATTCCAAATAAGCATTGAAGAAAATAACTTAAGTCCAGATGAATAGAGATATAGTAACTAATTCCAAATTAGAATATTGTTACACGTCTTTTTTACCCACATGTGTGTCTCTCCATTATTGCATTTGCTAAAAACTGCCTTACAAGTTGCATGTACTTCAGCAAATGAAATCAAATGTTTATACTTCAGCAAATGAAATCAAATGTTTATAAAATAATAACATGACAATGATAGCCTTATACCACAAATAACCATAAGGCAAAATCATAAAAACAAAATTCCTCATGTAGTTAAAAAAAATCAACGAATGGAAGAGGCATGTGTGTGAAAACAACACATCAATGTATCCCCAAGAATGCAAGCCACTATCTTTACAGGGAAAAGGGAAATAAAAAGTACCCTGTCTCCTTGAAGGAAAAGTCTTTCACCCTTTTAGCTAACTCAATTTCAGTAGCTGCAGCTCCAGCTACAAAGCGGCTATCCCTGCACATCGCCTGACAAGTAATTGTATAGATAAAGATTAATCAGTATTTCAAATTACAATTAGCCAAAGCATAAAATTGTTTTCAAAAGTAAAATTCCTTCAAATGTGTAATCCAAACAAATGTAATAAGTAATAATAACCCTTAGGTTTGCTGCCCTATTTTTACAAGATTAATGGAGCGAAATATCAGAAAATTACCTTGTAAGTGTTCACTCCATCATCCACTGCTCTTTCAAGATCATCTAGTATACTATCAGTACTTCCGCGTAAAACAACAGTGGCCACAGAATTTCCACCCTCTTCATTTTTCACAATGGTCACCTGCAAATCATATCATTATCAAAAAAATAAGAAAACTGCATGCCATACTTAGAAATGAGAACAAAAAGAAGCAAGGGAATAAGCTAAAATAAAAAAAGCAACATGGAACCCAGAAAATGACAGAACTGAAACAATCCAGATTTAACATACCCTGACACCACCAATTTCCTGAACCGAAACAGAATCTACATATCCAAGATCATCTGGGTTTGGTTGGCAAAGTTTTAGCTATTTCAGGAAAATAAAATGGGTTAGACAGAAAGTAGAAAACCTCTTTCCGTAGCCAAATAAGTAAAAGCACAAACCATGGCAACAGAGCCGGTTGTCCGGCAAAATCGACGTAGTTCAAACTTTGAGCTGATTTTCAGAACCATAAGCCTAAAAGCAGGAATTTGGAAGTCAGAAAACAATCTAATGTGCAGTTATAATGTTCATATTAATTCAATAGCAAGAGACAATTAAAACCACCAAACATGGATAAAGACTTCACATACTTGTAACGCTCACAGAAATGCAAAGCCATTTCTCCTACTGCTCCTCCACTGACAATCACTTTGGCACCAGAATCTGCTACTGCCTTGATGAGCTCCTCTACTTTAGCCTCTTCAGTTTTTGAATAATTTTCTAGCTATATAAATAGAAAAATGAAGGGAACAAATCCAATTAGAAAAAAACATAAAATAATTCAAGAAAAACACAGAAAATATTGGCCCATAAAATCTCAAGGCTCCCCCGGTACAGCATCAGGTAATAAATAAAATCATTGCCTAATCCAGCAAAAAACAGTGGAAAATCAAAACAAGTTATATTTAAAATTATTGCCAAATTGTAATACAAGTTTAAATTTAAACTTTCAAAATTGTTTCCAATCAAAAGCTCTAGCAACAAATTTACAAAAACAAATCACTTAAAAAATTCAGCAAGACAGATATAGACGAAGGGACAAATAAAAATAAAGGAATACTTTTAGGAAACTCCATGCTAGTATGCCGAGACCTGCTAGACCTCAAAACTGAAGAATCTAAATGATGTTTTATACAAATTAAATGAAAATATTGCACCAATTATTAAAAGACATTATTGTAGTTTACCATTGCAAATATAAAGCAGATTCAGTCATAAAGCTGGAAAATACTCAGCATTCAGAGTTCTTTATCAACTTGAATCAACTATCAACCAAGCATTACAGACCTTTAAGGCTTTTCATGTATTTAAAGTTTTAATAATTGGCAGAATATGTAGAAACAATAAAGCATATGCATGCACAAAATATCAGGCTAAAATGAACGTAGAAACTTCAGCAACAAGGTCACCATACAAAATCTAAAAGACAATAATGACAAGGTCCAAAATAATATCTTTAGGCTTCCAAATTATCAGAGGGAGTAAACTTAACCTTGGTAAAAAGAAACCATGACACGAGTTTAGGATTGGCATTACTGCATTAGGATTTAAACATAGTACCCTATCACAATCCACTTTCAACTTTCTTATCTGGGAGATGGGGATTGATCTCCAACTTATACCAGCAAACACAAAATAGGCTTCATCACTCAAACAATACAAAAATATACCTATATAAAACAGTAAGGAGACCGTAATAATCAAATTCAAAACTCTTGTCATTTTGATATACCTGCTCAGCTGTATGTATGAGGACAGTTCCTTTAGTCTCAGTTGCAGATGTATCAACACCACTAGCAAACACAGCAACCTTAAATAACACAAACAAAAGAACTCAGTACAAGATAGTATAAAGATTTGCAAATATTAGACTTTGTTCCAAGATGTCAACAATGGCTTCTTTTTGAGAAGGATTAGATCACTTGCTTTTGTTACAAGAGAGATTACATATTGCTTAATTTTCTTTTCAAATTCCACTGACATTCATATATAACATGTATCAATGTACACATATTCATAACTTGGGTTAAGAGATTTTCAAATGGAGATTGTGTTTTGAATTGTTGCAAAGGGCTTCACTGTGGAGTTGTCAGCAGTGTGGGAATGGGTTGATCATTTGGTTCTAGTATGATATTTCCCATGGGAGAGATTAGTTTTTAATGTTCAACTAGTGTTGAGACCAATTTCAATGAGTTTCATGATTTCACCCTCAAGAGTAGAACACCTGTTTCTAATTCATTGTTGCAGAATGGACAAACATGTTGAAGATTTAAGAGTTAGAAGACTAAAATAAAACGATGTTAAGCTAAATTAGAAGACACAACATTAACATAGTTATTACAGGTGTTGGATGGAGCTAACAGATAGGATTAACTTGTTGAACATTTTAAAGTGAGGACAAAAATAAAAAATAAAATAAAAACAACAAAAAAAAAAGTTGGAGGACTAAACCAATAATGTCAGAGGA
Organism: Glycine latifolia; assembly: GCA_013407115.1. Taxonomy (NCBI): domain Eukaryota; kingdom Viridiplantae; phylum Streptophyta; class Magnoliopsida; order Fabales; family Fabaceae; genus Glycine; species Glycine latifolia. The sequence continues at coordinate 39,039,429 of CM023948.1, forward strand.
TCCAAGTACTAACTTCATCTATATTTACTGTTTACAGCCATACATAATTATATGACAGAATATGTTGAAGGCGAATAAAATAGACCAAAACTAAAAGCGTAGCCTTCGTATATTACTCAAGGAGCAGGTCAAACAAAAAGTATAGCCTTCCATTAATCAAATATAAAAAATAAAGAGCACACTGCAAAAGCAATCCTGAGAGTATATGGCTTGAAATCATCTAGCATATAGGACTGGAAAAATGAAAAAGTTGAGACAGCTGTGAAGGATCTCATTTTAAACAAAATACAAATAAATTATATAGTAAACTCTCCAATTAAACCCAAAGAATTCAACACAATAGAAAGCTCACCTTCGCCTTTTCTGCTTGCTTTATAGTCCCGACAGCATCACTTTTCAGAACCAATCCTCGAACTACAGTACTGTTATGCAAGCCCCCTCCCAAGAGCTTTGCAACACGAACGTTGTCCACATTAAAGTTTGCAGGGTTTTTGGGGCACACTTGGATGCATGCCTATATTTTCCAAACAGAGGTCAGAATGTAAACAGTGTTGTGCTACCAAAGCATTTTATCATAGTAAAATAGGGTAAACTGGGATATACTCACATCAGCAACAAGCGAACATATGATATCTTCTTGACCAAATTGCTTGCTGGCAACGGCTGCTTTCATTCTAGAAATAACTTGTTCCTTATCACGAACATCCATATTCTCAGAATCATTCTCAACTAGTTCATCCAATATTTGAACAGTCTGAAACAAAAGAAGGAGTTAGAGGGAGAGAGAGCAGCAATATGACATTTAAAGACGGATCACTAAGGCTTTCATCAAAAACTGGAAAAACCTTGTTGATTGCTTTAGTGTATCCACTGATGATCTCGCTTGGATGCAAACCCATCCTGATAAGTTCCTCGGCACCCTGCAGGAGCTCCCCAGCAAATGAAATAGTTAAATTAGCTCCATCCCCAATCTCCTCTTGTTGAGCCTTCCCAGCCAAAACCAAAACCTTGGCAGCAGGATGTTGAACTTCAAGTTCATTCACAATCGTCCCAGCATCGTTCGTGACAAAAAGCTTGTCCAAGTGATTTATAACCATCTTATTCATCCCTGAATCAGATCAAACAAAACATTTGAAAACAAGACCACCACCACCATTCTAAATCTATCCAAACAAACCCTTTCTTCAGCAACAGATTCATATAAGCACAAACAACAAGCTTCTACAAAACCAAAATTGGCAAATTCTCTTCGTAAATGAAAAACAAAAACAAATCTACTTATTCTCAATCCCCTTAAATTTTCAAAGCACTGCATCACGTAAAAAGCTAGATCAACATAACAGGAAAACGAACAGATACCCACATTATAAAAATCCAAACTTTTGGAATCTGAGGTGCAGCGATACTTGGGGCGAATAAAAAAGAGAGAGAGAAAAAAAGGGTAAGCGTGATCGTTACCATTGGGACCGAGGGAAGTTCGAGTGATAGTGGAAAGTTGTTTGCAGGCGTCGATGTTCTTGAGAACTGCTTCATCGAGGCCAGAAAGGTGCTTATGGCCTTCCTTGAGCATGGACTGAATCCCATAGGGTTGAATGTTGAAACCCATGTTCTTGCAATTTGAGAAAACCCTAACCCTAAAACCCTCGAAATGGCAAGTTCTTGCTTCAACTTTGAAAATTTTATGCCCACACAGTATTGTCACTGCCCCGCCACTGTCTCACTAAACCCTATAATAACGCAAGTGAGGTGAGAGAGAGGAGAAAAGCAGGAAAGCAAGTGAGGTGAGAGAGAGACTAAATCAAAGAAAATAATTAAATTAAATCTGCAAAATATAATAGAAAGATAAAAGAATTATACAAGTATTCATTGTATAATAAATTTATTAATTTTTTAAAATAATGTATAATAAATTTATTAATATTTTAAGTAATTATTTTAAAATAATTTAAAGAAAGAAAAAAATTCACAAAAATTACTGCATGACTTACTATTAATAGCAAATTTCAAACTCCACAAAATATTGAGAAAAAAAATTAATATTAAAGGTTATATATTCTAGTGGATAAAAATTACAATAGGTATTACATTTATAATATATTTTTTTCATCTAATAAATCATCAATTTGGTTCTTAAAATATTACTTTTTTTTCTTAAGTAGTTTTAAAAAATAAAAGTAATATTCAAATATTAGAAATAATGCTAATTAAGTAATACTTAAGTATTGAAAAATTATTCAAAATAGTCCGAGACATTAGTATAATATATCAACTTTAAAAATCATTAGGTTTACCTAATGGTGGGATTAGGGTAATATGCATGAGATCTTGAGTTTAAATCTCAATACAACTATTGTAAAAAAATATATATATATATTTGGAACTAAATTGATAAATATTCAGTACATTTTAGATTTATGTGTAATTTAAATTATGATAAAAAGCTACTTTTAACTATTAAAAAAATATCCGGCCCGATCTAATGGTTTATATTTGAATATCACTATTTAGTATTTAGCCTCAGGTTAGAGAAAATACCGTTTCAAAAGAAAAAAAAGGTTCTAGGAAAGACACCGTCTATCTCTAAAGTAAACCAATACAAATTATTAACAATTTTAAAAAAATGAAATACAATTTAGGGATATAATAAAATAGGGTAAATTGAAAGGAGAAAACAATATTTTTATTTTTTGTCTTTATTTATAAAGATAAAGTTTAAAAAATTGCCGATTTTTTGGTCATTCTTATATTTTTTCTCACTATAATATTTTTTAACTTTAGTTCCCCAATTGTTCACCAATTTGATCTCCCATTGTCTTCACTGTGCAATTTTGTTATATCAATATTAGATATCAAGTTGATAGGCGAACTAAAATTCCATTATTAAAATAGCAAGATATTATTTTTGTGAGAAAAAAATAGAATGACCAATTTTATTAAATAAACAATATAAAGGAACCAAAGGTGCAATTAAAAAAAGGTAAAAGGATAATAATTAAAATTAGTTAAAAGATAATAGAAATAACATTAGATATATTATAAAGTCAAAATATTAAATTATATAAATGAGCAAAGCTGGCATGACAAATATAAATCAGCTGAAAGAAAAAAGTAGATTATGAATTTAATTGAAATATATTAATAATGTATTTTTTTTAGATTTTCATTCAGTCAAAGTATTTGAAACTTATTGACTTTTGTAATAAGTAATTTAAAATTCATATATTTAAAGTAATTTATAATTTGTTGATATTGTAAAAATCTTCGGTGAATATAATTAAACTCATTTCCATTCTCACTTTATAAATTTTTTTAGAAAGAGGTGCAATATGGCTACAACCATTAGAATACCAAGGACAAACAAAATAAACAGGGATAACTAGGAACAAGAAAACACCAAAACTCGCTCCATACTGAAGGAATGCATGAAAAGGGTTCGAAAAGAGGGGGAGGGGGACACTGGAAGCTACATTTTTTAACCACTCTACTGTCTTGCACTGTCACTGGTTTAGCAGTTCTTTGAACAGTCTTCAGATGCTTGAGTTGATCCATTCACTTCTACCAGCTTCTCCTTTTGTCCTGCTTCATCTGTAGTAGCTGATTCGTTCTTCAAGGTTCCATCATGAGACTTGGGCAACATAACTGTCCCATTTGTTGTTAAATCATTGGACTTGCTAACCTATAATAGAACAGAGGATTTGAGAGGTTTAATCAACAGGAGAGGCCACTTAAATAGCATGATCCTGAATGTACTTCGTATCCAATATTTAGAAGATGCGTAGTAAAAAGTGAAAATTTACAGGAACATTTCAAATGCCAAAATTTGTTCTTAGTATATGATGTAAAGGTTCATATTACCTGTTTCGGAAGCTGTTGTTCCTTAGATTTTCTTTCCTGAATCATCTTTTCACGAGTCTCATAGAACCCAAAATCATCCAAAATGCATGTTTTGCTTGAATGTTGCTTGAAAATTTTGAGAATTTGAATACCCTTCTCAAACTTAACCTGCGGAAGGATGAATGATATAGATAAGTACTGCTAGTTCAAAGGGGGAGGAGGGATTTGTGGGAATGAACAGGCCACTAAGTGAATACCTACCTCCTGGGTGTCCCTGCTGTTAGTAACAGGTTTGTTTTCATTGTTTTCTAGTGTTATGGGCCTCAACACACTGTTTGGGATATCTTTTATGATATGCCACTTCACAGAAAAGCAACCACTCCACCTGTCCTGCTGCCAATACTCCACAGTTCTACAAAAATCAAGTGGACTCACCATCTCTGCTAAACCAACAAATTGGCCACTAGTGTTAACCTGTACTAAGAAACAAAGGGAAATTGAGGCTTAGTAACACCAAGAAAGCAAAGGAATTACGCAACTAAATGAGGCTATCAAGTTAGCAACTAACCGAAAATAGCAAAAATACAGGACAGTCACCAGGTTTCTCCTTGGATTCATGATATGCTGCATCCAGTTTTTTGTTGCCATTAAAGGTGCTTGCCCAGACATTATATTTAATGCTTTTATGAATATCATCCTCGCTATAAGATTTGATGACAAAAAATTTTGCATCAGAATAATTCTCAGAAAAGTCTTCCCCATTGTACTGTTCCTTATTGGGAACTGGCACTTCTTTATTATTACTCTTAATTGGAAGATTCTGTCCCTTGAGTAATAATGTGACAGGTCCAGGACCTTCAACACTTTTATCATCAGAACTATTGCCAGATCTTGGTCCCTTATTCAGCTCACCAAAGCCATCCATATTTCTTTTGACATGATCAATAGCACAACCATCATTTGAGGCTTTAGGCTTGTTATTAACAGACCCTATTCTATATCCATATCCATACCCATACGGAGCTGGTCCAAAATGAGAACTAGCTCTATATGCATTTCCATATTGGCTATACATTGTGTTGCTTGGGTACATCCCATTAATGAATCCAGAGAATGGTTCTAGTCCAGATGAATGTATGGAACCATGTAAGTTCTGCATCCAAGGTACAGTTTATGAGTGAACTTTAAATTCATTTTATGAATAGAAACAACAATATTGTGCACAAACCAAAAATCAAACTATCTACTGTAGGACAGGTTGTATAAAAAGAATCATGATCATGTGGTTGAATAAACAAATGATCATCACCACAACAATAGTTATACCCATAATCATATTTGACAGAAAAGACAGGAATTTGTTGATGAGGTCCCCTAGGCCACAGTCCAAAAACAAGTGATGAATCCAGGTTAGGAATAGGAAGAGAGGGAAGGGAATGAATACAAGTTGTTCCTTTAGGATTTAAAGAGCCTAACACATCTCCCTCCAAAACCGATTTCCAACTAAACACATCAGTCTTAATTTTCTCCCCCTATCTCCTTATAGACTACTCTACTAATTCTGTTATAGACTATTACTAACTCCAACTCCCTCAAGTCCTCAAATAACAGAAACCAGTACATTGGGCTTACCTAACATAAATAGAAAGTTGGTTGAGAAAAAATAATTTTGTTAGACAGCTTTAGATAGGAAACTACACCATACAATGATAGGCAAGGCTTAAGTTGTAAAGGAAAAAACAAAGGCAGTTAAATACTTAGAAACATACCATGGACTGTGGAAGTGGCTGAGGAATGGTTGTATTCCTTTGAGAGGAAATTTTTTTGCCAGGCACAGCTGGTGAAGATAATCCAATTTTTGCTCCATCATTGGACTTCTTATTAGAAAATAATAAGGGATCTGAAGGTAATGCTGGTTGAGTCCCATGAGGACCTACGCTTGGATCTTGATATCCTGACAAAGGAGCATACACAGGAAAGCCAGCCCTTTGATAAGAATCATTTGAATTCAACAATGGGCGCTGGGTACTTGATAAAAATTCCTTTACCCCATTGTTGTTTGTGGAACCTTCATTCACCACACCAATGGAGCTTCCTTTATTAATAACAGCAGATGAAGGGATATGTTCGGCACTGGCTGCAGCTGATATTCTCCCTTCTTGACCATTGATTTTGTTAGCAGCAAATGACCCATCAGCAGAAGCTGGAGACTGGTAGTAAGAAGGGTACTGGTACTGTTGCAGCCCATAGAGATTGTCATCATGTTGCATGGGTGCTCCATATGGTGTATAACCATACCCTTGATGGTACAAATAAGAGCAGCTATCTCTCAAAACACCCTGTTATTTAATTCATTACACAAAAAAACCTATTTAATTCATTACACAAAAAAACCTATAAGATTGTCTTAAGTTTAACAATTTAGTAAATCTATATTTTATAATTTAAAAATGATAAGAAGCAAATCATATCCTAGCAACAATAAGAGGAAGAAGATACAAAACTACACATCTAAGAAAATTGGCAAATGAAGGAAATGATTAGGGCTAATTATGCTGACCTCCCTTAAGGATAAGGATTATTACACTTACACCAACACCCTGCTTGTTTGGGAAAGTCCAATCACAACACTTACTTTAACACCTTAAAAATAACAAAGCAAAGGAGGTAGGTGTAATTTCCTAAACAAGGATGGTGAAAATGTAAAAAGTGCTAACGTCAAGGAAGGTTACCATAGTTTTCCCAAATGATTTTAGGCTCATCAAAGTGATCAAACTACACTTATATGCACTAGCAATTTTAGGATTGGATGTCAACAGGAAAAAACCCTCAAAATAATGTACTGCTCTTTAGAATTTAAAATTTAAAATTTAAAACAGAAAGGATGCTTATGTAATACTAGAAATGTTACATTGGTGTAACAATTTAGAACCCCCAGAAACAAATCAAGCGTGATTTTAGCAAGTAGGAAGCATCCATCCTACACAATTTGATTTTGAAGTTATCATCTAGCAGAAATCAGTCATCACTCAGTAGAACTTAGACAGCTTTTTCTCAACACCAATTTGCAAATAATACCCAATTTTATAATATCAAAATACATACACAACATAACAAAGTCCAGTAGTAACCAGAACAAGAGGTACTTACTTGTGTCATCCCAGTATTAAGGTTCATATATCTGAAATAAATATTCCAATCACCTTGCCCATCATAACCTGCATGGACCCTCGTTACCACATCGATTTTCCAGAAGGAATAATAAGTTATTCAATCAACACTTTCCATCTGAAGTCATAACTGCGTACCTTACCTCCATAATAGTATCCAGAAGCAGACAGGTGTCGATTTGGAGTGAAGCTTGCATTCGGGTTAAATGGCTTGGTCACCCCCTTAGCTGGACCATGTCCATTCTGTATAGAAGTAGACTATAAGAATTAGCTATCAGTTATCACACCACAAATACAAAGTTCCAAATGCATTGATGCTATGGTTAAAAAAATACTCACCTTCTTTGCAGGCTCAGGAACTGTCTTGGAATCAGAATCCAAGGACAAATTCTGCAGTAAATCTGCTCTCCATATTAAAATGGTAAAAGAAATTCATCATTGAAAGAACAATATATCAAGCATAAGAAATACAGTTACAATAAAAAAACAAAAAAAGGGAGAAATTTCAGCAGCTCAACATTAGTATCTATAAATTGACAACAACAAAGATATATATATTTTCGTAAAAGACAAAAATAAAGGGGGGTTTTGAGCTATTAACCAGCATCTTCTATAATGAAAAGGAAAAAGAGAGACATTTGCCATAGAAATAACCCTTTCATAAGCATAAAAAAGACACATACAAAATAACTGAAAGTAAAAGATAGTGGGGAAAAAGAGAAAAATTTGAACAGGTCAACTAACAGACTATTTCACCAGTACAAGTCAAAACCCTATTAAACTATTCAAATAAAATGCAATTTCTATTAATATAACCACTGAATTACAACTATTCATCATTACCTAGAGTATTCTGTCAAATTTTACAAAAAATGACAACAATAAAAAAAAAACATAATCAATTAGTTTTTATTTTCAAAAACACGATGTTATTCTTCATGTACATAAACTAAATAATTTTAAATTAATCCAAAAGTTAAATAAATAATATATATATATATATATATATATATATATATATATATACTTTTCAACCAATTCCCTACACCACACACACAGAAGTGTAGGTATTCACAACCATCACAAACACACTATAGACACGTTAATCAGAAACAGAGAGCATAACTAAATGAAACCAATACAAGTACAAGTTTTTTTTTTAACATAAAGACCGAAACTTGTGTCAAATAGAGAGATGAGAAAGGATACTTACTTGCAGTGTCAGAGGATGGAGCAAGGGTTGCCATGATCCAAATGAAGGAGAAGATTACGAGACTGAGCAAAGAAGAAAAGAGAAGAGAAGCTTGGAGAAGGGGTCGCCGCTGCCACCGTTTTGCTTTGGGTCTTTGGGGTTTTAATTTTTTGAGTGTTTCTTTCTGCACCATTTATTTTTTCTATTACATTATTATAAACAGTGCATTTTTGAAAGTAACCTTCATATTTTTGCTGCTTTTGAATATGGATCTGTATGATTCACACTTATAGATTCGTCAATTCATAAGAAACTTACGACCTTCAGGTTACTAACACGATGCTCCAATTAACTGAGTTAATAGATCAATTATGTTAAAAATTAATTAATATTGATATATATATATATATATATCACTAAATTTGTTTAATTTAAAATAATTTATTATGTTAAAATTATATGTGTATTGAATATACATTAAAAAATTTAGTGTTATATGTATCAATATTAATTATT
>CM023948.1:39048540-39169511 GCA_013407115.1 Glycine latifolia
AAACTATAAATTAATAGCTCAATTATGTTAAAAAAATAATTAATGTTCATACATATAACACTAAATTTTTAATGTATATTTAATACACATATAATTTTTAACATAATAAATTATTTTAAATTAAATAAATTTAGTGATATATATATATATATATATATATCAATATTAATTAATTTTTAACATAATTGGTCTATTAGCTCAGTTGGTTGGAGTATCGTGTTAATAACCTGAAAGTCACAAGTTCAATACCTGTATGCATCATTATTTTCTAAAATATATTTTAATTTACAAAAAAAAAACGTACGGATTGACAATCCGTATATATAAAAAAAAAAATCTTACGGATTGGTGACGAATCCGTAAGTGTGAATCATACGGATCTGTGTACAAAAGCAGCAAAAACGTGAAGGGCAATTTTGAAAATGCACCATTCATAATGGTGTAGTAGAAAAAATAAATGGTGCTGGAAGGAACACTCTAATTTTTTAGTTTTGGAGAAGGGAGAGCTGCTATTGGCACCTCCCCACATGGGTGTTTTTTAACCGTATTCCAAAAATGTCCTTTTGAGGATACACACTTAGATCATATTTTCCTTGCTTGTAAAGGTGGGTGAAAAAATAAATAACAATAAAAACATGATTTCATTATACACTTGTTGGAAACAAAACCACCTTCTTCCATGACATTGTCATATTACTGGAGTGGTTGGAAATTCATTTACATTTACAGTTATGTTAATCCACTTCATGTAACCACTATAATTATAAGGTTAATTAAATGATGATTATTATGTAATGCACAGAACATTCAAGGGTTCATGTGGGATGAAGAGAAGGTGAACAAGGAGCTAAAGACATACATGACCAAAGGGTTCAAAGATGTGAAGGAAATGTGCAAAACCCATAACTGTGATCTTCGTATGGGAGCATTCACCCTTGCAGTTAACCGTGTGGCAAGAGCCACCACCCTTAGGGGTTGGGAAGCTTGAAACCATAATAAAGAGATCCATTGTCAGCCTCAGCATCACCTTACACAATTCTTGCAAATGCATCCGAAATTTTTACGGATATTTTTAGCCTTTTATTTTATTTTTTAAATAAAGAAATTCCTTTCCACTTTATGATTGTTTTATTTATTATGCCTTAGATATATTTTTAGAACGTACAGAAGCAATATATCCATTTTATGCCTTAGACTGGTCCAGTTGCAATGAGGCACCACTTGTTTTATGATGCTTCTTTGTTAGGATTTAGTTCCATTTTCCTGTGCTGTTTTGTTCTCTCATTCCCACTCATAAAAAAAATTCTATTTGGATTACACACTGTTTTTTAAAATGGCACATACCTATCGTCTATACTCTATATGGTATTTTTATTCTAAAATCAACTTGAAAATAAAATTCAATGTAATTTTTTATTTAAAGCAAAATTTATTTAAAGTTATTTTAACTTTAAAAATAATTTTAAACTCATAATGAATAAGCATGTAAACATTTATCTAAAATTACATTAGCTAATATTTCAAGATGATTTTGAACAATTCAACTTAGAACCAAACACACTTAAGAACGTTTGTTAGAATAGATTCCTATATCAAAAATTGAGAATGACACTCAAAGGCAAATCGTTCACTGGCGAAATCATTTTACATTTGGCTAAAGAAGTCGGTTACATGTATAACTTTTTGGAACATTAATATTATATTTTATAATCTATTTCACTTGTTTATAACTTTTTTTTTCTCACTTTTATCATATCACAATCATGTTGTGTCCTATATTGAGGAACATACAAAACTTTATAAATCGAAAATGGTTAAGTTACAAATGTGTTTCGTTTCAGCATCTTTCTAGTATAATTAGAGTTCATTTGATTTATAAAAAATTATGATAATAAATAAGATAAATATTTTTATTTTACATTTTCATGTAAAAAAGATAAAACAAACACTAGGGATATACAAGATCAATTTGGATTGAATTTGATCAAACTCATGACTCAACTCATTTAAATTTGAACGGATTAGTTTAAATTGATTTTTTAAGAAGCAAAAAAATTCAACTCAAACCTAGCTGTTTCCAAATAATTTGGATTGGGTTGAGTCAATAGGTTAAATCATTTAAATTCATTTGTTATTTTTTATAATCCTACTTAAAATTGCTACATATGATCAAATACCGGAAAAAAAGTTCAAGGAAGGAATCAAATTATTGTCACAATCATCACTTAAGCTAATATACTATATTAAACATAATTTAAAAATTGAAATATAATAAACAAGCATCATACCACAAAGCCTAAAATTCCAAAAAATAAAACAATTACATCATAGTTTAAAAATTTAAATGTTATCGAATAGTTAAAAGGAGTAAAAATATAAGAGAGGACTCTTTCTTAGTTAAATTAGTAATTGATTTTTAAAAAAATATATAATAATAATAATAATAATAATAATAATAATAATAATGCAAATTAATCGATACACGGGTCAGGTCAACATGTCAAAGGACTCAAATATTAAAATCCGTAATCTAACTCAAAACTTAATGATTTGATTGGTTCGATTCAAATTTGATCCAAACACAAAAATTACTCAACTTAAACTGTTTGGGTTAATTTGAATTTGCAAGTGACTCATGCATGTAAACACCTCTAAAAAATCCAAATTAAGCAGAAAAAAACATGACAAAATCTCTAATTTTTGTTACTCAAATAATTATGGGACAATTTTTTGTCTCATATAAAGTACTAAAATGACACATATATTCATATTTGTATTTTCTTTAATAATCAATAAAATACTAACTAACCAATGTAATCATTTTAAAAAAGAAACATAAGATTTTTTATATTCTAATCTCTTGTTTTATTTTGATAAACACATTAAATTTGATATAAATTATATTAAAATAATTAATATTAAATATTTTAATAAATTTTATATTATTTTATTTATGTTATCCATGTCAAACGATATACAAGATAAATGTTCTATAAATTGTATTTTATACTGTGTTGTTTTTCTTATCAGTCCAATATCATATTTTTAACAAATAAAGAAAACAATCATATTTAAATTATTTCCTGAAAAATCTTCAGAAGCCTCTATATTTTACTTATTATACTTTTGACTGTGCTAACTCCATTACAGAAAAAGAAAAAAAGTGTGCACCAATCGTATTTATCATAACAAGAATGTAATTTTTGTCATTAGCACCTTAAATGTTATTATTCACGTTTGGGATCACAATCGTTGAAGAGTCCTAAAGCCTAGTATAAACTCAAAAAAATACATAAAAAAAACGACAATCAAAATATTTTTTAAGGACAATAAAATTCTTTTTTCACGCAACTGCATATCAAAACCTGTACTTAAAGACCATTAAATTAGCACAATTCTACATGTAGTCAATGATAAAATCCGACAATTCAAGGGATGGTTCTTTTATATCCTTTCAAATTACTAATTCAACTATAATCCAATATATTGAAATATGTTTTTATCCGCTGAAAGATTTGCAAATTTTGCATTTCTTTAATAATTTTTTTCTTGACTTTTGGTCCCCGAAAAATTATAATCCAATATTTCGGCATATCGTTTCCTCAATGAATCCAATACACAATGAATAGCTTATTTCAAATTTCCAACATCTCGATCATTTGTGAGAACCGAAACTCCCTCACTAGGAGGAGACTAAGTATAAAAACTGTGACAAAAAAAGCTTGTCCCTCGTATGTGAATCAAAGTAACTTACCACCTAACAAGTTTTTTAGATTAGGTGACCAATATGTTGTTTTCTACACGCTTTATCCTGACTCTGGAACTTTCACTTCCCTTAGAACCTTTGCAGCATCCTCGGGGAACACAGGATTTATGTAACACCCAGTTCCAAGCTCAAAACCCGCAATCCCAATTAGTTGAGGTACTATCTGTATAAACCAATGAGTGTATGCTAACTCAGACCCATTAGCATGAAGTGGACTAGTGTGAATCATATAATTGAATGGTGGATTGTTCAACTGCAAAGCCATCTTTCTGAGCATTAGTTTCAACAAACCTCCCAGTTCAACTGCCTGCAAAATAGATGCCAAGAAATAATGATCAACCTTTGGAACAAGAAACATGAATAAAGGAGACATTAAGACATGTGTATATAGTTGATAATGGCATGACACAGTGCAGATTACAATTTAGTAATACATGGTGGATTGGTGCTATGTTATGTTGAACACATAGCATTGCAAAATCCACTGAGTAGCAATAGCTTGAGCTATCTGCGTGCTATTACAAAGATGCTCAATCTGTATTATAATATAATACATCCTCAAAATTCTAATTGTCATTTTTTAATTATATTAAATATATAGTGTTATAAAGTGTGGTCAGATTTTGTTATGCTATGCGGTATAGCAATAAGAGCCCCCTATTGCCATATAAGTGTTATTTCGCTATCAACAATTATGATATAAGGAACACACAGACATATACTATTCAGTTTACCCACACATGAAGATGGCATGAAAAGTATTTGTTACTCGGTTACATTTCTGACACATAACAGTAACAGTTCCATATGAGAACTTGGCATCCCCATATCTAATTATAATTTCTAAGCACCAACCATATCCAATCTCATATGATTCATGTACAAGTACCAAAGATAATCCGATTATATTCCAAAATGGCAATAGGAACAACTAACTGTCAACATAATTTCAGATCTAGTTGTTCAGTATGTTTCTGTCACATGAAATCAGCCCATAATAGGAATCTGCATCAAGTCTCGGAAAAGAACTAAAATTAAGCCTTTAATTCACGCCTCATATCAGATGCATTATATTGAGATCAAACTAAATATTTGGCACTTAAGCATCAACAAGACTTTGCAAATAAAGAAGTGGTACCTTTTCAGCATCCAATTCATGGAAATGAGCAGTGTGGTATCGAGGAACAATCCATATCTCAAAAGGAAAAGTAGCAGCAAAAGGAACCAGTGAAAAGAAGTTGATAGAGGAATCAATCAAAAGATCTTCACATTGAATTTCACAAATAAAGCATTTCCCAGTCTGATCAAAATGATCTTTCATACTTGTAAGACGGGCAGAAACACTTGGTGGAATAACAGGCAGGGCCATCATCTGACTGTGAGAATGACTCATTGATGCACCAGCTGAAGCACCATGGTTTTTGAACACCTTCAAAGATTAATAAAAGCAAGTTTATATGATAAAACACGTGCAAGAAGAAGAAAACCAGTAATTTATTTAGGCGTAAATATGTTTTGGTCCCCCAAATTTAAAGTTGGTCTTTTTTTAATCCCTCAAAAGTAAAATTTACTTTTTTTAGATCCTCAATTTTGCGAAATGCTTTTTTTATTCCCTTCTAACTAAATTTTTACGGTTTGAATGCACAATTTGTGGCGGTTTTTTATGGCAGAAAGGACTTAAAAAACATTTACAAATTTGGGGGACTAAAAAATACAAGTTTTAATATGAGGGACTAAAACCAATAAAAAAAACCCAAATTTGAGGGACTAAAGAAATTTAAACAATTTATTTACAAAGAATGTTAAGACTAGATCAATTGCAATTGTAGAAAATGATAGAAATTTAGCCTGCAACTACCATTGATAAATAAACTAATAAAGTTACAACTTTAACCATAAAAGTAAATAGATCTATTATCAGTGATGAAAATCAGGAACAGCCAAGGATTGACATTCAAGGGAGATGCTACGGAAAAACAAACACACCCTTAGTCATCGATGAGAAAACCAACAACTGATATTAAGTTCGCATGTAGGACTAATCATGAATGCATCATAATATCAACTGTTAATTTTCTCATCAACAACTGAGATTGTTACTTCGTACTTCTAACTTCAGAAGAGTCACTTTCAGTATAAAGTCTCTAAATATGTAATTTTTCAGTCTTACAGACTTTGAATTTTGGATTGTGTAGAACAGATTTACATTGTCATCCAACGAAAAAGTATGTTTATTGACCTTTTCAGTAACTTACTTCCAATTAATAATTTCCACCATTCCGAAACTAATATGACCTGTTAACTCATACAGTGAATAGTCAAATTAGTTATTGAAAGATATATTTATGCCTAAGGTCCTTAAATGTGTATTTCTCTAGTCAAATTAGTCTTCACACCACCAATTTCAAGGGCTAAGGGCTAATTTTCCTGAAGAAAAACACATTTTTATAGACTAATTTAACAATTAAATAATTGGATTATGAAAATAGGGAGGCACGAGAGAAGGAACGAACGAACCTGCACGTATTGGATGGATTCATGGCTGGCGAGCTGTCGAATTCTCTCGGTATAAGCGAGGAAAACGCTCCCAATTTCTGAAGGAGACAAATCGGAGAGCTGAACTGGGTGAACCGGGGTTTCGATCACCACGTCATGGAACCCGAACCCGGTCAGGACCGAACCGGAAGGGGCGCCTTGGGGTTCGGGGAGGGTGCGGGAGAGAGCGGGGTAGAGGTTCTGGATGACTCGGATTTTCCAATCCGGGTCACCGGGTGGGACCCGGAATATCTCGGGCGCGCACTCGTGCTCGTGGCCGATGCAGAAGGGGCATTGCTGGTTCGGGTTCGGGTGGGCGGGTGACTTGGACTTGAAGTCCGAGGGTCGTTTGGCACGCGCGGGTGAGAATATCACCCACTGGTTCCACACGATGTTTTTTCTCACTTCTGGGTTATTCGGGTTTCCTGAGGATGATGAGGCCATCGTAAGTCCTTACGTTGTCTTTGATCACTGATTGAATCACTGTTCGCTACTTTTGTCTTACTAGCTAGTTAGAATGCTGGATAGTCATTTTTCTATTCCATTTCCTAGATTTCCATATTTGTCTTACGGAACCATGCCATAAAGGCATAAATATTGGATTAGTTTAAAGGATATACAAGAACCATCCAATGAATTATATCGAGTGCATGGATCAATTGATTCTTTTAAGTTTAGATTTTAATATGTAATTGCATTAACATTATTTTTTATTGTCATTTTTTAATGTTTATTTTGAGTTTATATTAGGTTTTGATATATAATTGTGTAAAAAAGTGTGTTTAATTCTATGTTGAATAGTTCAAAATCATGTTAAAATATAAGTTAATGTAATCTTAGATAAATGTTTATGTATTTATTGATTATGATTTTAGAATTGATTTTAAATTAAAATAATTTTATAGATAAGTTTTATCTTAAATAAAAAAATTATATTGAATTTATTTTTAACTTGATTATAGAATAAAAATACCATATAGACGATAGGTATATGCCAGATGAATCGGACTCAGTGGTTCAACGCTGTTATTTTCTAAATAGAATTTTTTTTATGAATGGGAATGAAAAAACAAAACAAAACAGCAAAGGAAAAGGGAACTACATCCTAACAAAGGAGCATCAGAAAACAAGTGATTCCTCATTGCAATTGGACCAAGAAAGGCATAAATTGGATATATTGCTTGTGTTCTAAAAATATATCCAAGGCATAATAAATAAAACAATCATAAAGTGGAAAGGAATTTCTTTATTTAAAAAATAAAATAAAAGATCTAAAAAAATCCGTAAAAATTTCGGATGCATCTGCAAGAATTGTGTAAGGTGTTGCTGAGGCTGACGATGGAACTCTTTCTTATGATTTCAAGCTTCCCAACCCCTAAGGGTGGTGGCCCTTGCCACACGGTTAACTGCAAGGGTGAATGCTCCCATACGAAGATCACAGTTATGAGTTTTGCACATTTCCTTCACATCTTTGAACCCTTTGGTCATGTATGTCTTTAGCTCCTTGTTCACCTTCTCCTCATCCCACATGAACCCTTGAATGTTCTGTGCATCACATAATAATCATCATTTAATTAACCATATAATTATAATTATTACATGAAGTGGATTAACATAACTGTAAATGTAAATGAATTTCGAACCACTCAAGTACTATGACAATGTTATGTCATAGAAGAAGAAAAATGTAAAAACAATTAATAGACCCTATACGAATAGTGCTAGAAAAAAAAATACTAAGCAACACTTTTTTTTAAAATTATTTTTCCGAGACATTATTTTTTTATTGAGTGAAATTCATGTAAGTTTTACAAAATATATTAATGATTCTCATTCTCAAATAAGTGGGATTCACATGAACTTCAATCAATAAAGGAAAATACATTAAAAAGAGAATACTAGAAAAATGTATTGCTAGTATTTCTCAGGTCTTACTATGGTTCTTTTTAGCTTTTTTTCAAATGATTTGACAAATTAATGAGAGGAACCAAATACGCATCCATGTGAAATCATAATAGATAATAGTTACCTGCACCCACTCAAAGTAGCTGACTGTGACTCCTCCAGAATTAGAAAATATATCTGGGAGGATCACAACCCCTTTCTTTTTCAGAATCTGCAAAGTAAGGAGGTAGTTAAAAACAGTGCATAATATTTCTTCTTATTTTTCTTCCAATGTTTTCTTTTTC
The DNA here is from genome assembly GCA_013407115.1 of Glycine latifolia. NCBI lineage: Eukaryota > Viridiplantae > Streptophyta > Magnoliopsida > Fabales > Fabaceae > Glycine > Glycine latifolia. The sequence continues at coordinate 39,057,031 of CM023948.1, forward strand.
TTGTTTTTTTTTTTTTTGCGTTCTTATTAAAAGGAAGAGAAAAAAGAATACAAACTAACCTCATCAGCCTCCGGATCAGTTGGGTGATTGGCTGCTTCAACAATAAATTTGGCCTTAATCTCATTTGCGTTTTCCCTTCAACCATAAAAAAAGAGGTAAAGAAAAAGGTTTAGACTTATGTTCATTATAGATCTCCATTTAGAACAGATAGATGTTTCTGATGCTTAAGGATTGAAGGCAATAAGTTTACGCAACAAGCAATATTGTCAAGCTCCTCTAAATTTGTAAAATATTGCAAAATGTCTTGTACTTAAACTTTTTATATTACATTTTTTCACTGAAATTTGGAAATAAAGTGAATGATATTTTACAATATTGTGCAAAGCCAAAGACCAAAGTAAAAAACTTGTAAAGTAAGAGATTAAATCATCCCATGGCCTAATTAAAATGGAGGTTTACTCAAGAAAAAATGTGAGGCGCATTTTGGTATTTGCTTCCAAGGTAATATGTGATGATAACTAAGTGATCTTAGAAGTTTAATATGCACAAAAGAATTATGTAGTTAAGCTAAATCACCTATTGATGACTCCACCAAGAGCTGCTGGGACAAGAACATCACAGTCTTCAACCAATATTGAGTTAGGGTCAATTGCATCACCACCATGGAATCCTTTGACTCCCTTGTGTTGTTCAGAATACTTGAGTAGGCTTGGTATGTCAAGACCATTGCCATTCTTTATGGCCCCAGTTATGTCACTCACAGCAACAACTTTTCCACCTTTCTCACTGATCAATTGGGCAGCCCAAGACCCCACATTTCCAAAACCCTGAAGACACACAACATGATTAATTGCATGCTTTTATCTCAAATTCATCAAAATATTAGGCATGAACTGATGATCTTCTTTTCTTGGCGAATTTTTACACTTAACTATATATTATATCTCTATTAAATATTAATCATTGTTGAAAGCATGATTTTCAAACTACTATGCATGATTAATGCTGTTTTCATTTAGCATAGAGATCAAGTCTTACCTGTATGACAAACCGCTGTCCGGAAAGACTCATCCCATGCTCCTTAAGCAAAGCCTCAGTTGCAAAGAGGACTCCTCGTCCGGTAGCTGCATCTCTGCCTAGAGATCCACCGAGTTCCTTGTTTGAACATGAACAGTTAGATATGGGAATTGGTTAGGATATGTTATCAACAATTTTTTCTGAACACACTCTTTATTTTTTATTGAAATTCTTGTTTAATGAACTAAATAGGGAGTGGAACCCTCCTTATTTAGTAGAGTTCACATGAATTTCAACTAAGGAAAAAACTTCGATACACTTTTTTAAGTGTTTTTGGTGTTACTCTCCTGTGAGAATTTGAGTTTCACCTTGGTATTTCACATAATAAAAATTTGCATTAAATGTCAACATAAAACTTCAATTCACTTATAAAACTGTATCAAAGTTTTGTTCTTCAACTAATAGTCCAATCGTAAAAAAAATGTTAAGAGTGTGTTCATAAGTTGCTGTTGTGGCACAGTTCAATGCCCATTAAAATGAGAAATACAAACAGTTTAATCTACTTACTATAGGTTTCCCAGTCACTACTGCTGGAGAGTGGCCATGAAATTTGGAATACTCATCTAGAATCCATGCCATAGTCTGCATTCACAACCAACCAGTAAGCTAGTGAGTGTTTTATAATAAGTCCAATATGAAGAAAAGAGAGCATAACATTTGTCAAGCATATAATAGATAAGCATAATAATCATCAGCAAATTCACAAAGCTTAGTTGTTGTACTGACCTGTGGTCCCGTTCCCATATCAGGTGCAGGTACATCTGTCTGAACACCAATCAGATCATGAATTTTCTGGGTAAAAACTCTAGTGAGTCTTTCTAACTCTGACACACTTAATTTTGAGGGATCACACCCTATCCCTCCTTTGGCTCCACCATATGGTATATTTGCTACTGCTGTCTTCCATGTCATTAGTTGTGCTAAAGCATTCACTTCATCTGGTTCAACCTACTCAAGCCAAAGACATATAATTGAGTGAGAGAACTTAAAACCTGTAAACAGATAAATCACTGAGTTTTTTTGAAAGTCAGAATATAACTAACCTCAGGATGGTATCTAATCCCTCCTTTCATGGGGCCTCTGGCATTATCATGTTGAACCCTGAATCCAACAAAAGTGGCCAAGCTGCCATCATCTTTGGGGATGGTACACTCAACCTGCATTTTCATTCAACACAAGTTTTAGAGCTAGATTTGCAGTTTGTGCATATCTGATAAATACAAAGTAAGCACAAAACAGAAGCCATCAATAGGGAAGGTAATTTGAGAAACACAATGCTATTTAGTAATATTGACTTTTTTGTAAAATGTTTTATGCATGATTTTTTAAACAATAAACTAAAGAGACGGATAGGTAGAGATATGACTGAAGTCAGTTTCATCATACATTCACACAGTAAGCAAATAAGAAATTGAATGAAGATCAAACGACTCATTTTTTGTCTAGGTAAATTAGATTTAAAACATGCATTTAAGATGGGGAGTTATAAGGTTGGCTTGGTGGTTGAATGGAGAAGGGTAGGAAAAGGTCGTGAGTTTGAATTCTCCAATCAACAAAAAGTTAACACCTAACATTGACCCATAAAATCAAGGGGATTTAGCTAAGTTGGTTGAACAAGATGCATGAGTTGTTGTCCATGCTAACTGTTTTTTATTGGATAAAAAAACAATGGCCAATTAAAAAAAAAATGCATTCAAGATTTTAGTTGTCTGATCTTCATTTAACGGTTTTGATTTGTTGCCTCTATGATGCATGAAAATTTTGACTGCAAAAAACCTGGAAGAATGAAGAGAGAAAAAAAATGTTTCTTCAAAAACATTTAGCATTTTCCTTTGTGAAAAAACAGAAAGAAAGAAAAAGACATGGTAAGAACAGATCATTTTGCAGATTTGCTTGCCTTGATTTCTCTGAATGGAATCAACAAGCTTTTCTCAAGCTTTGAATCCAATCCAAGGAGCCTAGAGGCCAGCCTAAAGTTCCTGTTGGTGGCTGCTAGTGCATTCATTCTTAACACAAAATTTCAATGTTTTTGAGAGAGATACATGAGACGCGGAAAATAGATGTTGCAACTTTGCTTTCCTTACAGGTATATATAGCTATCAGGGGAAGAAAAAAGGGAAACAAAGAAAGATAGCCATGAAAGTAGGAAATATACACAAGCAACATCACTAGTCAATGTCAAACAAAAATATTCTAGTAAAAGTTTGGTAATGATTCGACAAAAAACATGGATAAGTACATCAACGTGACACCCCACGTGGATCAAAGTCAGCAATTAGTATAGAAAACTGGTGGTGGAAAAGAAAATAATGACATCCTCAATGTTCATAAAATTTAGGAGAAATTGCTGCGTTTAGTTGATTTTGTGAAGCAGAGTTTTTACGTCCCTTTTATCAAAGGTTTCTGTTAGCTAAATAATAGGGATAGGGATAGCTTGATCATAGGAAAATATATACAGGAGTGATCAACTGATTTGATTGGCTTGATTATTATCTATAGTATTATTTTTTGTAACTAACTATTCTAATTAAAGGTTTTGGCTCTTTGGTATAATTGGTAGTAGGACCTAAGGTATTTCTATAAATTTAATCCTTTGGATTGGATTAATCTTTAATTGGGGAAATGACCGAACTTATTCTCAGGGATATAGTCAGACTTGGCACTTACGGGGCCAAAAAAAAAATATCATTTCACAAATATGTACATTATTTTTTATTTAAAATATTTATAATTTAATAATTCAAAATGTTAATTATTTTATATTAAAAAACATACTTCTTAATTATTTTATATAAAAAAACATGCTTCTTAATTATTTTATATAAAAACATACTTCCTAATTATTTTATTATTCGTTAAGGGTTTTGAATTCACAAATCATGATCACTTTGCACTCTTATTTTGGGAATCCATAATAAAGCAATATATATATATATATATATATATATATATATAACCATTTTCACTTCATAATATACTAAAAATGGTATATTTCCATATTCAATTAATCGAGAATTGATTTTTTTTTATCATCATCTAGAATTTAAATTTATATACTGGATTTGCATTGTAGGGCTATTCAATAATATTAGGAGTTACAGGATATTAAAATTTATTTTTTTCATTTTTTTTAAATTATTTTTTTATGTGTATTTTTTTAAATGATTCTACAATATACAATCTCATTAAGAAAGAGCCAGGATCACACAAAGATCCATAACACTCAACAGGTATTTAAGAAAATTCCAAAAAGAATATATAATCTCATTATTCAATAATTTAAACCTGTCAAAATACAACACTTAATAACCAAAAACTATATAATATTTTTATAATTTTTGAAAAGTCAGGGGGCCAAGGCCCCCAAACCCTCAAGTAATTACTTCCCTGCTAATTTTCAAAAATGTATGATATGAGAACCAAATTCAAATTTTATCTCCCAAACTAAAAACATGTTAATTGAGTTGACACTTGACAAATACATAATTTGTAGTTTTTTTTATTTGTAATAATTGAGAATTGAATAGAGTTATTTTTTCTGAATTACTAGAGTTTTTTGTCTCTTTTGCAGAATATGACTTCTTACCATAAGATTTCTTTTTTGCTGAATTACCATAAGATATTTTATTGCTCATACGTTTATCTGCCGATTAACAAATGTGACTATTTTTTATGTCGTTTTTTTAATGGAATTGCCCAATAATTCTCCTAATAATACTCACAAGTTGCATTTGTTTCAGGTAATGTCGCGCGATGTCTTGTGTTATAATTTAATTTTCACATTAAGTTAAAAAAATTAAGAAAAACATTTTTTTATAAAAATTATTTTCAAACGAATATTGAATCATTTTATATTTTCCTTTCATATTGGAGAAGGAACAAAAACAAATTTACTAATCCAGAATGAGTATTTTTATACTGAGAATCCAAAATGAGTTCTACGATTATTTCTGTCTTTTATGCCGGAAATATTTCATATACTCTCCTAACTAATGAAACTTATTACAATTGTTTTATTTTTCTCTCTTGACATGCTAAAATCTAACATAAAAATATTTTCTGTAAAAAAAGCATAAAAATATTTAATCTCTCATATCGCATGTGTATATAAATAGGTAGGTAGATGAATCTTTATCTTTATTATAATAATTATAATTATAATATAATAAAATAAACAACCGTTATAGGAAAATATTATACAATTTAGCGGAAAAATTTTATAACTTTGTAGTTTTGGTATGTGAAAAGATTAGGGAACATAAATTGAAATGATTTGAACATGTTATAAGACGACAATGGATGTTCTCGTTAAAATAAGAGTTTGCTATCAAAAATTCGATGCAAAGATAATTGTATTATCTCCAATCTATTATTGAGTTCATCCACCAACTCTAATTAACTTTGATTAAATGTACTCTTGCTGTTGATGTTCTCTGCTTAATTTATAAATTATATAAATATAATAATTAAGATAATTAGAATAATTATATCTTTGATTTGGAATAATTAAATTAATTATTATCAACACATGTATATGTTTTAATTAAGGTAATTAAAATTAAAAGTCTGAAAAGAAAATCTTGTGCAATTGAGCAGGAAAATTTTGGACATTTTTATTTTTAGTTCATAAAAATATATAAATATAGTAAATAAGGTAATTATAACAATCATACATTCTAATTTAAAATAATTAAATTAATTATTATCAACATATATATAAGATAATTAAAATCATTTTAAAATAAAAATAAATAAATAAATGTAAGAATTTTGTCTTAAAAAATATTTATAGTTAATAAATATTCCATGCCTTTAAATTATCAGAAAATGTATTTACTTGACTAATTACTTTCAATAGTGTGAATGTCTTTCATTAAACAATTTTTAAATCTACATTATTATTATTATAAAAGGTTAGAATAAATATTAAAATTCAAATTTAAATATATTATTCATTGACTAAGATGATTCATCTGGCCATTTACTGTTTGCCACAAGTTGATACTTAGGACAAGCTGGCTTCGTCAAGATTGGTAAAACTGCACACGCGCATTCATCTTCTCAATGCTTTACTTTGGAATGCCATATTTGGCAAATCGTGACGACCCTAATGCAATTAAAAATAATAATTATAACAAAAAATTTATACTGATCATTTTCGTCTTTGGGCGTCAGGCTTTCTTTAAACCAAAAAATAAAGTTCAATTACGACTTTATTTTTATATATAGTTATGTTAGAAAAGATATTTTAATTAAATAATTTATTTAATTATTCAGTAAACAAGTATTTTAAATAATTGTAACGTTATTTTAAATACTATTTAAAATTTAAAACATTAATTTCTAACTTTTAGTTTTTTATATTTTTTTCTCTTTTTATCTTCAATATATTTATCAAAATTCTTATTTATCATTTTTAAATAAATCATAATTTTATTATTTTTTTTCATTTTACACTTTCAACTATTTTAACAATTAATTTTATTAAACATTAATAATTTAATAAATTTACTTTTTAGTTTTCAATTTTTAGCTTTTAACTTTTCAACTAATTTTATTGAACATAATCTATAACTACATCTTCATTAGTATGCATTAGTTCGTGTTTTTTTATAATAAAGTTCGTGTTGTTAATATTTTTTTATAAAGAAAATTAAAAAATGTAAAGTCTAGTATTTATATACTCTTATAAGAACTAAACTTAATATATATTTTTCATGCAGGGACTGATTTCTAAATTAGTGCCACCCATATATAAAAACTAAATGATTAGTTTAATCGTTTGAGAAAACATTGATTTGGTGATTGCTTACACATTCATGGATCATATTCAAAATTGGTGGGCTCAAATTAAAGATGTACGGCCCAACTACCAAGTATTGGGTCCGCGTAATGTTAATCCTTACCCATACTACCCTAGCTAGTTCAAATACACGTCAGTTTCACTTTTTTTTTTTTTTTTTTTTTTATCTTGACTTGAATATGTGAACTCATCTCTCTGTACATATTAAATCTGTCCAGCCATGGTCTTGAAGGTTGGATAATTTCATGCTTTTCATTTATTTTTTACAATATTTTATTTTTCTCTCTCTTTTGCTTATTTTTTTCTTCTCTTTACTAAAAAATCGTGCAAAACATGAGATTTGTTCTTAATTTTTACCAAACAAAAAAACCAACCGTTAATCATTGGAATTAGGATTTATTTACTTTTTGGAATCAAGTAAAGTTTTAAATATGTGACTAAGCCATGGTTTTGACTGTGAGGAGCGAAAAGAATAAAAGAAAATAGAATAGGTAGGAAGAAAAAGATATAAGAGATAGGATGGAAATTATTGTTATTTGGTTGTTGAGAAATAAATGATAAATATTTGAATTTAAATGATTTGATAGGTAAGGAAATAAGAGAAGAGAAATTGATATTAAATAAAAATATATTATTATTTATTCTTATTATTAATAATATTATAATATTGTTATTATTAATGTTTTTGTTTTTATTTATAATAATAATAATGTTAACTATAATTATTATTTATAATATTATAATATTAGAAAAGGTGGGAAGGGGGCTGATGATGGCATGCCCAAGTACAAAAATCAAGAGAGAACACTAACTTTTACTCACTTCTTTGTCAATCTCCTCATATTTGCACGGATGATTTTAATAATGGGACTCACTAGATTTTTTAAATTTTTTTTATCTTTTCAGCGCAACAAAACTATATACGATTCTCAAAATCATCTCAAATCTTCGTCCTTCTTCGCCCCTTCTCTCCTCTTATGCGCAAGTGCGCAACCAAACCGTGCTCAAGTCTCATGATGAGTTTTATAATCAATTCAAAATATCGGAGTTTGTAAAAATACCTAAAAGTTTCACCGAAAAGTAAAAAAAATCTAATTCCAATGATTAAAAAAATAAATCCAAACTATATTAATACTTTTAATTTAAGAATTGTCCAAGCTTTAAACATACTTGGACTAGTTTAGGAAATTTCTTCACGGGCTAGTTACAACTCACAAACGTTTTGGATTATACTGTGAATAATGTATGTGTTAAAGTTAAAATTGAGTTGAAGTTCTAATTATTTAATTGTAAAAGCTTCGATACCATGTCAAAGATAATCTCTTTGAAAAATAAAGGAGCTAATTAGCTATGTAAGATCATTCGTATTAATCAAGCAAATGGACTAAAGTGATAATAATAATGAATAACAATTTATGTTCCACTCTCTTCCATCGTGATACTCAACAGAGAGACAGAAAAAATAACCATGAAACTAAAAAAAACACATAAAAGTTAGTTGCAAAAAGAAATAAAAGTGAGTTTTTGTTTCAACTTTGGTCGGCTATGTAGTACAAATGATCATACATAGATACAATTTATCACAAAAGAGTCAATCTATGTTAGTATTCAATGCATATTAATTGTCCTCTGCCTGTACCAAACATAATAAGATAGCAAGACAACTTATAGTTGACATTAAGCTCCTAAAATAAATAGCATTGCATTTCTTGTTTCCAACCAAATAAAACCATTGAAAAAAGTGATCAAAGCAAACAAATTTGGTTTTTAACATTTGCAAGTGGCAATAACATACTAGGGAGTTGGGAAAACATACCCGAGAAGTGGAGGGGGAGACAACAAAAAAATGAGTGTGAAACCAAGCATAGGTTGAACTGAACAGCTTCTGAATTTGCACTTTGTTATATATATTTACTATGTTATGGTTGTGGGACTGTGGGAGAGAGAAGAAACCCAAAAATTTAAGAGAATCAGAATTGAATTCTCAGAGGAATCGGAACCAAATTCCACCAAAACCAACAAAAACAGGTCCAATCAACTTCTCCTGCAACATGTGTGCCTGCTTTTATCAGAATTATTACAATTCTGTCAAGAGAATATGATGCATATCAGAATCAAAAATAATATGATGCGTATGTTAGCAAATAAAAGTTGGGGGGTGCTTTAATGTCCTATCTTGAGTTCTTGCAACTACTAGGCAGTTACAACCCATCATTTTCTTCTTCTTGAACTCAAGCTATCCTCAGCTGGGAGTTAAAGATTGATTAAAAGGATAATTTTTTCGAACAGATATTCATCTAAGCACATTGACTTTAAAGATCGAATCATTGTTGTATACTTATCAATTTCATTCTATAAAATCACAGTTACACCATAAAAAAAAAATAAAAACAACTATTTGTTGTTTTGTCTTCACTATAAAAAATTAATTGATTTTTTGACTGTGAATCTAATCCAAACACACTAAGAGACACAATTAGCTGGGATTTGTGTCACACCATGTTATAACTAATTAACTAAAGAGTAAATTACAATGATCATTCTCATTATTTACTTTTATTATATTAGACATTATTATTTTTTTAATCATATGAAAAATATTCTAATTGTTGGATTTATGTTTCATTGTTCATCCTTTAATGTTTTTTTTTTTAAATCATCATTTGATGTTTTAAACATTTGAAATATTAGTTTGAGATTGTCACATGAGGAAGACATCATTTTTAATGAATTTTCTTTGTCTTAAATATTTTTATTTATTTATTTCAATTTCAAAATTACTTCACGTTAAAATAATTATCGAAAAGTGCATATATGTAAAATTGTTTATATTAAATTTCAACAACCTGAATAAAAATTTAAAGTTCAACTAAGTAAATCCAAAAAAACTACATATAATTATTGAATATTAAAATGACTTTCAACAAAATTCTTTATCTCAATATTTAAACATCAATTTCTTTTGCTTTTATTTTTTTATTTTGTAAATGAATGCTTTTTTTTTCCTTTTATTAAATTTATTAAGAGAAGATTCACGGAGTTAATAAATAATGTTAAAAGTAATACTGAAAAAAGAAGAGTCACAGTGTAATAAAAACAAACCAGATTTATGATTATTGTAATTAACTCTTGACTAAACATCATATCTAAATTCACCCTCCGCACACTGCCACTAAGGTTTAAAATTGCAATCTCGAATCACAACTGTGTTGCAAGAACAAAGTTTTTGGAAACCTGTACAATTATATGGCAAATGCAATTACAGTTATATCAGTCATATTTTTCACTAATTCACTATTACGTCAAATTTGTGTAAGACTCTGATAGTTCAACCTGGAGAGGTAAAACCGATGATTCAAATGGATTTTGAGTTGGATTAGAATTCATGACTAAAAACCAATCCATTAGATTATTTATATAATTCATTAAAAATTTATCACTATGTTATAATTTTGAATCCTTACTCTTGGATAAAAGCATTTTTTTACAAATTATTCTCTTTCTTATTACGTAGCTTTTTTTTAGTCCAAGGTGTTTTTGGCCGATCGCCTGAATTTACCCAAAAATGTACCTTCCCATACATTTAAGTATCTCATTTTATTTAAATTTGTACTCTTACTTTTTTTAGAGAATTAGTATTTTTACTTGTAAATTGCATATGATAAATGTTTATTGTTATATAATTAAACTTCATAATACATATTTTAAATATATAAATTATGTTATAATTATATAAATTGTGTTTTTTATTCATAATGAAAATTCTAAATTATTATATAAATTTATTTTTAACTACAAATATAAATAAAATAGAAATAAAAGCCCAATGTATTTTGAAAATGATATATGCTTAAATGATGACCCAAGTTCATCTCTGGAGTGTACACCCTCTTCCTGAAGGGGTTGTCTGCCAAAGCATGTCTCCGAAAATGAGTTTCCGGCCAAGTCTTTAATTTTAAATTGAGGACATTTTTGAAAAAAAAAGGGATATTAACAAAATATGGAGGTATATATATCAAATTTCATTGACATTGTACGTATATTTTTTATGCAAAGAATGATATACAGGTACAATTTCGTTCCTTAATCTGTATATATATTTTTGGCACTAAACCAAATTAGTATATGTAGATTTCCTTCTAACGGTAACAATCAAAGAATGAGATAGGGACCCCAAATTATTAAAAGTAAAGTTAATTGTATCATATCATGATGTGAGCTGGCCCCACTACTTCAGGGCTATCTTTTAGAATGCTGAGATGCACGCCAACCTCCAAAGTTGACTTAAAATACACACACGCGTATATTTTATCCGCATGTAAGAAGACATGGAATAAATTAATAATTTCTTCAATTTACATGTGCGCTTAAATTAGATTATGACCAAATCAAAATTCATTGTTACAATATTTTAAAATTAATTATTTTAAAAACGATCAAACTTCTCGTATTAGATAACAGTGTTTTTTTTTCTGAATTATTAGATAACAGTGTAACTTTTATTAATTAGATTTCAATTGAATTCTTTATTTTATACAATTTTTTTTTTTTGCCAGCATCATCGTCACCGAGGTCCTAGCCAAAAATGCTCACCCAATGTGCAAAAAATGAGAGCAGTTGGAGAAGCTACCTTTTGACATTGCAAACAAACAAATCTCATTCTCAAGCAAACAAAGTCACAAAGTGGTGGTTGTGAATTTTCTTTTTCCAAAGAAAAACAAGCGAACAACTCAACGCGTTCTAGTTTTTTTTATCGACATTTTCTAAAAAAATAACTCAACCCCAACATTCTCGTACACTTGATCCTTCTTGGGTTGTCAACAATTTTCCCTCTTTTCATTTTCCTTTGCTGAAAAATCATACCTTGAAATTGAAAGCCCCTGTTTTGTTTTTCTTTTCGCCGGTGTTGTGTAATTGTTGTGAGAGAAATGTGCCCTTTAAGGTTTATCTTGGTGTTCTTCTCCGCCGTGCTGGCGGGTTATTTTGCGTGGAAAACGGTGCGTTCTGACCCGAGGATCGAGGTGTTTTCTGAGGATTCTGCCGATGAAGACAAATCCTCCAAGAAGGGAGATTTTGATTTCAATAAGGTACCCTCATAATCCTCTTTCTTTCTTTTTTGAATCTCATAATCCTCTTTCTACAATGATCATCATATGAAAATATAACATGCAAATTCACCTTTTAAAATTTTAGGGGTGGACGATTAATTTCCTAGAATGAATCGTTAAGGAGATATAAGATGAATTTAATGATTAAGGAAAAATGAAATGAATGAAAAGTTGTGGGTTTTGATCTTTGCTGTTAACAAAATTAACATTTTAACAATTAAGATTTGTTAACTAACATTTGTCAGAAAAGAAAATAGGATTGTTAAAGTTGTTGTACAATTTTTTTCAAGACAAACTAAGATTTTTTAAAAGATAAACTTCCAAATTCATATTTGAGGACATTGGCGGTGGGTAAGCTATTTTTTTTAAAAATGCAAAACTTCTGGAGTTGATATTTTTGATTCTTAAGGATTTTGTGAATTTGTATATTTTTTAGACTCATGTGGATTTTTTTGGTTGGGGGGGGGGGGGGAAAAATAAACTCCCAAATTCATGTTTAGAGTTTTTTCGGCGGATAAGTTGATTTTTTAAAATACAAAATTTCTATAGTTGATATTTGGGATTCTTGAAGATTTTGTGAATTTGTGCTTTCTTTTTGTTAGGGGTTTAATTTTGGTTATTTTATTGACCAAGAATGTTGATTGGATTTTCAGATGATTCAGAATGGATTTTGGGGTTTTGTTGATATGGCTAGTGGGAGGTATCTGTGGAGGAATTTGAGGTCAGTCAACAAAGATGCCGAGTTGAAGAGCTCTTAGGGACCTAACCCTAATCCTCTTCTTTAATCACGACTCTCTATTTAGTGATTTGTCTTGTGGACTGTAAATTCTTGTATTCCCCCTTTTCTTTATCTTTGTTTGCGGGTTCAATTCAAGAATGTTTGGTGGAAAAATTGGCCGAAAGAAACGTGGAATTCTCATCATTCTGCATATTGTCTTATGTCCGGCAAAGCCTTGTATCACTCATCACTATTTTTAGATTTGCCTTCTTGCATTTCAATGTCAAAAACTACACTCGGTCTATATAAATGGCGCATAATACATGGCAAGCTAACACATCAATTTAGTGAATGAAGTAGACAAACACTAGAGTTGTTAGAAAAGCTTATCAGAGGGGGTTTCGTCCAAGCATAATTTTTTCACTTTTATTCCACTCGATTCGTAGTCATGCCATAGACAATGTGCGTATTTGGACACTTGTTGAGAAATACAAAATCACAATCGGAATGTAAAAACTATTAGCATGAATGGTTTAGTGGTGAGATCTCTAAAATTGTGTAAAAAGGAAAAATTGACAATAATATCTTGTTGCTTTAGTTTTGACGCAAAAACTTACTTGATTTTCACTTAATGCATCATCAACATGCTTGATGACATGTTATTTCTTGCTCGACTTTAGGCCACATTTTTTATTCTTTAAGTTTTCAAAAATAATTGTTCAATATATCATACAATATTTATAACCCTAAAGTCATAAATGTTGTAATGAAATGTTGAGATGCATGGTAGGGTTCTAGGCACACAAGACAAATATTGGGGTGTGCTGCAAACTGGTAAATTTGCAGATAAGGTGTGTTTTTTTTTCTTCAAAAGAACATGAGGGAGAAAGTGATGGGGGAGAAGTGTGCATTTACAAGGCTATTTTAGAAAAAGAAAAAGAAAAAGAAAAAAGAGTGTAATAGTAAAGAGGAGAAGTAGAAATAACAATTGTCATAAATAATTACCCTGGTTCAAAAGCAAACCCATTTGATGAATAAAATTTCTATCCATGGTAAATAATTTTGTAAATACTCATTAGAATTTACAAGTGAGGACCATGCCATTATTTTGATTATTGCAGCATGATTCATAGTTTCATACAATGCTAGATGGACTGATTTTCCAACTTACATGTGGGTACAACATGTTGATAGTGAACTTCTCATTTTGTCAAATCCAAAGCCCGTACTAAGGTAAAGCTTATAATACCATGGCCTTGGGCCCAACTTGTTTTAATTCATGTATTTTTTTTAAAATTATATTAATAATATATTATATATTATATTTTACATTTTAGAAAATAAAAATATTCTTGATTATAAAATTACATTTAAAACTCGATAATATTATACTTCGATTCAATTTAATTTCTTTTATACTTCACCTCTCTCTCTCTCTCTCTTTTCCTTTTTGAGAAGGACTCATTAGACTTTAAAAATCACAAGAAAAGAATTACATATATTTAATGGTGTGTTTGATTTCACAGTGAATCACGGTGAAAATTATGGTGATCATAAAGTTATTACATTGTGTTTGACAGCGGCGGATTCACACTTATTTTAGGAAATGTACATGCATTTTCTTATTTTAAACTTACATATAAATATTTTAAAAAATTGTATATTTTATTTCTCTAATTTTGTATATTTAAACCCATTGCCTCTATTTTTTCCCTCCTTTTATGATAACAATTATTAATTTTCTTAAAATAAATTATCCCCTCTAACTTAAGGTTTTAGATCTGTTACTAATGTCTGGTGCAGTGACATTGAAAGTAAAATTATTTATTTACTATTGTAGCTATACCATTTTTTTGTGTGGTATCCCTGGTTTAACCATACATTCAAACATTATTATTAGAGTGTGTTTGATTTTATTGGTGGGAATATTGAGAATTGATTTGGGCTGTAGTGAAAAATGATTTTATAAAAGTATAGACGCTTGATTATTGATAAATAAAATGATTTTGACTCAGAACCTCAATTTAACCAAAAGTGATGAAAGGTAACTTTTGTGTTGACTTGAATTTTTACACTAAATCCTATAGTTAATAAACAAGCTTTTAAGATTAAAGCATCCATATAAATCACTTCCCTTAATGATTAATTTTAATCAAAATTAATTTTACAAAATCAAGTTTATAAATGTAAGTCCACAAACACACACTTATCAAGTGAATAAACTACTACTATTTGATTAACTTCCCCAAGAATGTAGCACCACTGAATATGCCCTTCCGCTGACGAGAGGAGCACTACTATAATATTAATCAATTACTACTTGCTTCTGAGAGTTTTTTGTTTTTTCTTCCTCTCAAGTATTTATCATTAATCTTATACAAATTCTCTTTTTATTTTCATCGAATGATTTTCTTAGAAAAAATTCCCATTGCATTCAAATAAGGTATTTACTTTTTTATTTTTTGCTGAAAGGGGAGAGGCAATAGGCAAAAACATACAGTCAGCATCACCTAATAATTGGGCATAAACAAAAATAGGAACATGAGAATAAACTTGACAACCTAAGTCTAAAGAAAAACCAAACTTAGCAAAACTAAACAAGGTATTTACTAATGATTTTAATTATATTTCATAATTTTTAAAATTGTTATAAAAATATATATTTGTATAGAAATAGAACTTAGACATCTTTTTTTTCCAAGATAAAACTTGCACGTCCTTTTATACATGTAAAATTTAAAAATACATTTATGAAAAATATTATTTGATATGCAAATATATATATTCATTCTATGATTAGATTATAGGGCTTTAAATAGCTTAAGCCACTCTGGCTGAACCAAGTCCAAACCTTGAAAGAGTTCTTCATGACAAAGGGAATTGAATTTTGCCAAACTTTTGTCATGTTACACCTAATCAACACTGAATGTGAGGCAATCATGTAACACCCAATTAGAAGTGCAAAATGCAATAAACAACCTTTTGCCATGTGATAGAAAAACTATTTTTTTTCAAATTTTTTAATGGAAGTTTTGCCAACTAAAATTTAGTATTTTTCAACTGCTCAATCATCACGAACCACATGGCCAACACGGGAGAACAAGTTTAATGAGATTAGTTAGTCGACATCAACATTATCAATGTTCATATTATATAATATATGCACACAATTGGAAGGAACAGTGAATCCAGGTAAGAAAAGTCTATAAACCAGCTTAACAGGCATCACCCTTAGCATTTTGTTAAATTATACGCATTGAAAATAAATAAACGACATATAAACTACAAATTAAATCATTGAAAATCTTTACAGAAATGATTAAATAGAACCGTTAATATATCATCTATATATCATCTATCTATCAATATATCGACATATAAAAACTGAACATGTAATGAGATGACAGTAATGATAAGGCTCCGCAACAAATTATTCTTCACATTGTTAATTCATGAATGATCATCGCCTTCTTAAATTTACACTCAAGCAAATTTTATTTGGTTCAAACAGATAAACAAATTATTTTGATGATAAGAACATCTTCATGATTAATTATTTTATAAATATATAACCATTATTTATTTTACTATTATAAGAAAAACATGCATTTTGAAACCAAGTATAATAATATCAGGCTCTGACGAAGTATATCCAAAGTTCAAACTCAATTATTTTACTTTAAAGAAAGGCAATAAAAAAATTTATTTTAAGAAAAAAAGGAAAAGTAACTTTAAAAAAATGAAAGAAGAGTAGTGGGCCTTCAAACCGTTGGCAACAGCTGTAAGGCACCGAGAAGCCCAATAAGACACCCTGTCCAACAACCAAACAGGCAGGTACGGCTGACCGAAAATCTGAGAAAGGATTACCCAATAATTTTTACTTAAGCTTATATAGTTCAAATTTAATTTAAATGTATTGACGGTGTTTTCTTTTTTTTTTCTTTTTCTTCCTAAAAACAAGATATTTTCGTAGTAGAAAGAAAGTTACGAGACTAATGATCTATTTAGGTAAGCTTATTCATAAAGACTTTTAGACAAAAAATAAGAAAAATTGAAATAAAATTTTTTGTAAGATAAAATTAATTAATGTATAAACTAATTTAAATTCATAGAAAACACATTTTTTTTATTTTCTTATTCTAAAAGTTGGTAAAGTGTATTTTATATTTCTAAACAAAATTTTCTCTAACACATGATATGAGAATGTGTTAATTTTTTTTAATATTATCATTTAATTATGAATTGTTGTAGTACTATATCATAAGATTCTTGAATTTTATAAAATTACTTTAAACTACTTTATAAAATAAAAATATTTATATTAACAATTAATACAACAAAAATAAGTTTATAAATGAATCTAAAAATATTGTAAAAAGGCATTATTTCAAAAATATAATCTTATTTGAAAATGTTTAGTAGTTTTTTTATTTTTTAGAAAAAACATAACTTTAACTCAGTCCAATAATGTCTGTTCTTTTAAAAATAAAACATAGCTTATTTACTAAACACAAGTAAAAAGAAACTTAATAAGATGATACCCCCCAAAAAAACAAAAGATGATAATAGGTCTAAAATTAAAGAAAAAAAACCTCTGCATGACCTTTCTTGTCCTGATAACAAATGACCCATGCATACCAACATTTTGCAATATAAATTAGGACAAATATATTTTTTTAAAAAGAAGCTGATCCAACCCATAAATAATCTCCTTTCTTTGTGGGAAGCCATAAGGCAGTCTTGAAATTATCGAAAATAAAAAAATGTTGGGGCAGCAGCTATAGCCTGCCCGTTACAAAAAAAAATAATCCCTACACTTTTTGTTGTGTTCTTCTTTCACCAACTATATAAAAACACCCTGCACCACTTTGTTTTCACCCCACTACTACTAGTTTTGTGCATTTGCCTCCTCTTCTCAAGTCTCTTTAATTTCTCAAAGGAAAAAGAAGAAGAAACAAAATTTTATTTTGAGAAAAAAATGGAGGCATTGAAGATGAAGCTTTTCTTTGTTGTCATGGCCATGTTGATCATGGCAGCATCAGCTGCAGATTCACCGGCTCCAAGTCCCACATCGGATGCTACCACATTGTTCGTGCCAACAGCGGTTGCGTCACTCGTTGCTCTTGCTTTTGGGCTTCTCTTCTGAGTTTCTCAACAATGAAGCAAACAACTAATTGTATTGTATGGGATTCATTGTGTTTTCATCATTATTATGATTCATATTATTTTATGACACATTCATTCCCACTGTACTTTTTTATTTGTTATGTTTATATGGGCTTTAATTTGAATTTGATGATGTAATTTTAATGTGATTTGTTTGGTTTCATTAATTTGTTCATGATGCCCCCTTCTTTTGGTTACATTATTGAGCATTCTTCTTAATCTTTATGAAGCTATGAGGTTTATTTCAATTGATTTGCGATCATCGAAAACTTCTCCCCTGAAAGAAAATATGTTCCTTCTTCCTTTGAAAATCAGAAGGCATTTCAAAAAGAAAACGTGAAAGAAAATTTAATTGAACGCAAATCTAAATATGTTTTATGGCACTTTATTTGGTTTTTCAGTTATTTTTTAGCTTTTTTTTTTATTGCCCATTCTTAGGCTAATATCAAGTTTCCATAACGATTTTAAACTTTACTTCTTTGCACAACTCAACCGTGATGGTAGAGAATTTGAGTAATTTGTACAAAGTCCTTTCGAACTTTGTTCTTTTTCTGCTGCATAAACATTAAAAAAAAAACTAACCAACAGAATCTAACAAATGAAAAACCTAATGCATCTGCTAAAAGCTTGTCACTTAAACTGTAGGACAAGCATTGTAAATATCAAGTTGGCTGTCTTGTTATGCTCCATGCCTAGCAAGCTATCAACAACTTTTTATTAAGGGAAGGAGATAAAAAGTACTAGTATTACATATTTACCTCTATTAAGTGGCGACTTTGTATCTTAATTTTTTAATTTCTTTTTTTTAGAATCAATTTTCAAATTTCAATACAAGAAGAAAGGATGACATAAGTCACATAACACTTGCATATTTCAGTAGATAGATAATAGTGTAAAAGATATCTTAATAATATTTTTTATAAAAACGAACAAATTTTAACATTTTTTTTAAAAAATAGAATAAAGCTTCGTATATGTAAATTTGTACGAAAAAAAAGGAGTGCAAACTTTTATATTAAAAGAGAAGGTCGAGTAACATTTGCATATCTTAGAAGAGGAGAATGCTATTTATTATGAATATTAGTATTTGTAATATCGAGGGGTTCATATATAATTATTTTTAATTAAATGTATAAAAAAACTTATTAAGAAAGATAAAATTTAGAGTAAATAATTAATTTCATCTTAAAAATGTGAAGTGCAGTCAATTTATTCCTTAAAAATAATAAAATAAAATAAAAGTTTTTGAAAGTCCAATTCATCACTCATCTTACTCCAAAAATTCAAAAAGTAGTGTGATTTAAGTAATAAATTTAAAATTCTTTCAAAACTTAAAATAACAATAAGCTAAAATACTCATATTATTTTTGTTATTTATAATTGTCCTATTTGTTGTCTATAAAAAAATATTTAAATATCTTTCTATTTTTTATTTATTTTTATCTTTGTAAAATTAATTTTTTATTTTTAATTCTTACATACTATTTTTATTTTATTTTTATCCTTAAAATACTTAAAATAATAATTTTATTATTATTCAAAAAATTATTTAAAGTATTTTAAAAATTAAAAATAACATAAACATAATTCACATAAATTAAAAAAAATTACAATAACAAAAAAAACTCTAAATTACAAATACTATAAACATATTTAAACCAAAAGAAAAGACAGGAAAATGTAACAGAGGGTAATAAGGTCAATTGAGTCCGAAAAACTTAATTTTAAATTGGGAAGGAAGAAACCCTAAAGCCCAAACTGAAAAAACTCAGAGCACAAGTTTTATGTTGCTGCGCCGCCGCTTAGGTCATTATTCTCTCTCTCCTTTACATTCACCACTTTCATTATAAATCACATTCTTTCTCTATCCCTTCCACTCACTCTACACGCTTCAGAATCCATCCACCTTCCCAACACCATGTTTTTTCTCCCGTTCGCAAATCACTTCCCAAACGTGCTTTTTATTATGCCTCTTTGAGTAGCCCTATGAAAATACCCAATTTCATACGCGGCTTAGTTAGGAGGCGCACATTAATCGGAACTAAATTCACGTTTGCTTCCATTCAGAGATAGGCCTTTTGAAGGGACTCTCATATCAATTGTTCCTCAAGCAGCCTTTCACATTTTTATTATTATTTTTAATTTCTTTGCCTTCAGAATAACTAAACGGCGAAAACAAACGCTGTTTTGTTCAGACAGAGGCGCAAATCAAATGTTAATAATCTGAATACGTTTGAGGGTACGGAACACATCATCCCCTGTTCCTTACCTAGATATATTCGGATATTTACATTATATTAATGTTATTATTATTTTCAATTTTATAAATATTTTATAATTTACTGGTAATTGTTTTTGTTGGCTTGAAGAACCTTATAGTAATTTGTATATTATTAAATTATAAGGTATTGATTAAAGCCTCCCCAGAAAGCTGAAAGAACTTAAAATGTTAGGTCTTTCGGTTCGCACGGAGGCTAAGAGCTAGAGGGTTCGTCCCGACGAATCTTTTGAAGGAGAGGAACAATTTTGTGTACTCTTGTTCTTTTCTCATCTAGATTCGGACACTTTTTAATTATTATTCTAATGAAGGGTTTCAATCAGTGATTAAATTTGGCTCAATTTGTTAAAGTCATTTTTTTTACATTGAGCATGCTATTAACTCGATACTAATATCCTTAAATGGATGAAAAAAATGGCATTAAGAGGGTGTTGTGTAAAATTAGCAGAATCTAAGAGCTTCTCCTTGTTGTCGGTCATACATTTTTACGTAAGTACTTGAGTTGGTATCAAGTGTTGCATATAGATGCTAATTTTTCTTTATTGCTAGATTTATTTTTTATTTACTGAAAGCAAATAAAATTTTAATGCGTTACTGTTGTGATGAGGGTATAACTTTTTCTTACAATTTCACCATGGCCGAAGGTGTCAATATCAATTTCTATACGCGAGACAAGGAAAAGAACGCCAGACTTGGTAAAACAGCCATAGAGTAACAACTTATGCTGTATTTTTATCCTGTATGATGGACAACAAGGACAAAGAGAAGCTCTTTGCTTTTTCTGGTTTGCTCAACGCCAATTTAATCTAATTTTTTACTAATTTGATGACATTAATACTAACTCAAAGTATGTTTAGTCTAACAAATGATTCAAACTGATTATAAATTTGAAGTCAAACTGGCTAAACATAATAACAATGGTGAGGTTTGTGATAAAATAAAAACAATAACGACAATGCAATTACAGTGATAACACTAGAAAAAGTCAAAATGGAAATGTTTTCGTAACGGAAATGTATTTTCCTTTATAAGGGCATTTTGAACATAAAATTGATGCATATGGAGGATGAGAATTGCAATTTCCTTTAAAATTTGGACTTTTAAGGACATGATGCGACCATAGAAAAAGGACTTGATTTCAGAACCAACTCAAATGGTTTGTTTTTTCATTTGATCAAAACTTTATATTTCGTTATAATTTCTCATTTGATGCGTAGTCTACATGTATTGGTTCTTCTTTGGGGGCACTGTCCCTTCCATTCACAAAAAGAAAAATCAATACATGCAGATTACGGGAATAAGTTTGTGTTGTGGAACTTCCAATTAATTATCAAGGAGAAGAGAGTGGGAGAGCCCACAAGCTAAAAAGTAAATGTGACAATGTTCATTAACAAAACAAAGAAAATCAACGCTTAAACTCTCAACAAGGAATTACATGGTTCAACACTTCAACCTCTACTAATGCATCATATCTAGTATATCTATGATCATAATGTGACAAAAACTGATAAAAAGTATCCATGAAAACTCAAATAATCGAGCTGAGTTAGATGGCTGGTTTATTTAAATGATGATTAACCATTATTAATCTATTGACATGCACTTTCTGTCCAAAACTAAAAATCCGTTGACATACACAAAGCAAAAAATCACCTAGCATATTGATTGAGGTCGTACTCAGTCAAATTAATACAATTAAATGCAGTACTAGGAAGTGACTCCTAGATCGTCTCTCAACGATCAATTGTCTGTGTTAAGGGATTAAACGTGTAATGGGGGGGGGGTTCTAATAGAATTCAGGATTATATATAAAATAAAGCAGAAATACCAAATAATTGCAGTGATTAAACAAGTCAGACCTTTGAACAGATTACGCCTCTAATATCCTTGGTTCACGAAAGATAATCTATCCTAACTTAATTCTTGTTAGTCCAGATTAATCTACTAAGCGAAGATTAACCTAAAACTTCCCTACACGAATTAAGCAACCGCGAACCTCGTCAGGCCTAATCTCTCAGGATTAAGCAACCTGAGATTACTGAATCAACCAACTCAGAATCATTAAGCATGACTCTAATTCGAAAAATGCAGAACAGAGACCCAACAAGGAAAAACCAAGCAGAATAGAATTACAAAGCACAGAGAACCTCCATTAAAGGTTCGCAATCTGTCCTAGGGCCCAACCCTAGGATTTAGCCTTCCATTAATTCGAAAATTGCAACAGAAACACGAATTGAATAGCAGCCGAACATTAAAATGAAACTAGAAGAGAAACGAAATTCAAATGCAAAAACGAAACTTAATAGAAACGAAAACCAAAATACTGAAAGCAGAAAACAAGATTAGACACTAGAAGCAGAAACGAAATAAGCAATGAAATTGAAACGCAAATGTATTCTGAAACAGAAAATCCAAAACAAAAACGAAAACCTTAAGCAGAATAACCAGCAGAAACGAAAACCTAAGACCCTCAAGAGAGCTGAACGTGAATTCCCCCTTTTTGCATGGGCACAACATTCTAAAATACTAGTGTCTGACGTAAAACGAAAATGGGCATTTCCTAACAATTCTGGTCCAAAAAATTCACTAAAACAAAATAAAACGAAAATAAAATGCTGATGTGGAAAATGATGCTAACGTGGCACTCCAATCTTCAAGTCCATAAATTAATTCCAAGCCCATTTAATTATTAAACTGCCCTAAAAATAAAAATTGGAATAATTAAACTTAAAAAATCCAAATTCGTTAAAATCTGAATTATCGGTCCAATTAAATCCTAAATGAGAAACAGTGCGGGATATAAACGATTAAACACAGATCAGAGATTAAAATGAGTACAGAAAGGTGAGAAAATAAGGGTAAAAAGTGACTCATCACATATTACTATGTATCCAAGATTTCTATCAATTGAAGTCGGAATGGATATAGTATATGGGGTTGTTCTTTCACCAGTGATAAACACATTAAATTAAAAGACGCGTTCATATTTAATATCTGTACATTGAACACGATTATTTCGGAAGGACAATATATATAGTGATGTCGAACACCAAAAAACATAACCAAGATTCCTTGGTATCCTTTGTCAGCTTTTTCTTTGATCCCCAAGTTGTGAATCTCGAATTATTGGAATCTTTGGCAACCCCACAATTCCAATGGTTGCTTCCATTTCAAAATACAGGGTACATTCAATAGATAGTTCCGAAAGGGATATCACCATCACACTATCATAGCCAATTTCTCTTATTTCAAATGAACATTTACCACCCCACGTCACTCATGTTGACAATGAAGCAATGAACACCGTGTTCCATTAATGATCGTCCATATAGGCAACATGGTCCCAAGTGGGTCATGTCTCAATTAATCTTTACTTTGGATGGATGGCTTATACTATCTTTCCTTCTCTCTTCTTCACAATGTGTGACTTCTTGCATATCACAAATATCTTCATGTGAATGGGGGAATTCTTGTCAATTTGCCCTTTAGATTTATGTGGGTTTCTCTTTTTCGTTAGAGGCGTAAGCAGAATGAAGAAGCAACTACTTCACAATAACGGGTAACCCCTGCCTTGACTATCTACTTCAGTGGTTGATGGAACTAAAATGGAGAAATAAATAAATCTAGAAACAGAATAGAACATTGAGGTACCCTCTTAATGTACTTAAGCTTCCTTCCAAGTTCTAAAAACTTGATGATAAACATGGGTAATTAGTTATATTATAATTAATTAAGAAAGAAATAATAGGTATCACTAAGGTCGTGGGCTTAAACCATATGAAAGGAGAGGATCATTAATCAAATAATTAGTTGTTCAAAGGCCTGGTTTAAGTGAACTGCACAGAATTGATAATTATCCCAACTTATCCTAATCAAGCCAAATCAAAGTTTATGGGCTCTTGTAGTCATGGATATTGGGCTTGAATAAGTAATTTGCATATTTCCAAAAGTTTATGATAGCATTCCAACTCCCAAGATAGGCACAAAATCAGGAGGAAGACCATAAGGAGGAACTTGTATTTTCTTTGAATAAAACTTTGTTCTCTACTGTCTTCATTTGTAAAAGATGTAGTCATAATATTGTTCTAACATTCTTCTTCAACCATTATATTTAGAACAATATTTCCTACCAGCAATATTAAATTAATTAATAATTTTATCTATTGAAAAATATTCGAATTATTTAAATATAAATTTAATTAAATAAGTTTACAACTCATGCTTAAAAGATTAAAATGAAAATTTGTACATAAAATTCAACCTAAGTCTACTTTAAGGCATTGAAATTTTTAGACATTATCTCATTGGCAGACATGGTTTCATAAAGTTACAATCTTAGTCACATGGAAAAGATATTATAAAAAATATTTTAATGATATATCCATAATCATGTTAAGAATTTAGGAAGTTCTGAAATATGTAAAATGATATGTTGAGGTGTTTGACATTTTTAAGATAAGATATTTGTTAGGTACTAATTTTCTTTTATAAAGATTCAATTGTGAAATGATCTCTCTTAATATTTTATTCCCGATGGTAGTTAATGCAGTTTTATATGAAAACTGTAAAGCACAAAAGTGCTTGTAACTAACTACTTTGTTTTGAGGATGTGAATTATATAAATCTTAATTTCTAATTTATATATATATATATATATATATATATATATATATATATATAACTTATAAGCGGTGTTATTATATTTTGGACATTAGTTATATCTGTGTCAAAATTAGTACTTCATATTTAGTTACTCAACATGTTTTGCGCTTTGAATTCTTAAATTTCTTTCGGTGATTGTTGTCAAATATCATACTGAATGTAAATCTTCCTTGGACTATATTAATATTTGGAGAATCATTGATATCTTCAAAATTTTAGATCATTTTACCTTTACAACTTGACTCACTACATTTTTTAAAACCTTCGCATCGTTTCACCTGAGTTGTCAATTACCCAAAACCAAAACTAAAGCTAGAAACATCTTGAATTGTTGATACATAAATTCCAAAATACTAATCAAATAATAATAACAACAACAATAATAATAATAATAATAATAATAATAATAAAGTGCCTCTAATCTGTGACTTAATTTACAAGACCACAGAAAATATACAGAACTAACATCAACAATAAGGAAACATCTGGCATCATGTAATTTACAGCAATATAGGATAGGGCCAGATTAATAGATCTTATAGCATGCTTGATCCATTGTAAACTCCAATTGCTTCACGAAGGCACCTAATCAATGCTTTCAAAGACCATCATAGTAACCACCAACGCTTATGTGAGCTCTGCTCATAGGAACACCTCTTGCTGCTGAAATTGCATCATTCAATTTGGTCGCATGCTGCACCACTTGCTTAATCCTCTGAAATCACAATCAAGGACTAGTTCAACATCCAACAACCCATTGAAAAACACACAATTGGACTAAAACAAGTAAACTATTCAGTATTCCAAATTCCACTCATAGTAAAATTCCAACCTTGCCACAAAATAAACAGACTTTTGTTTTCCATAACATTTCTTAAACACATAACGCAATCCTATACTAAATCATAAACAAATTTTTACTATTTTAACCAAAGTTTTAAATTATGGTCACATTTTTGTCGCGATCTTTGATTTTGCAACCTATGCCGCCACAATTTCAGTCGTGTTGCGGTTACGAATATTTCAAAGAATCAAAACTTATGTGCAATTTCATTAGTGCTTTTGATTTTACTCTCTAATTAGAATTGGAGTTTTACTTTTGTGAAATAAAGATTTTTATTAAATGTTTACACACTTAGGTGAAACTTTAATTCTGATTGAGAAATTGCATATTAAACTTCAAAAACCTTGATATTGCAGTCAAAATTTTGGTCTTACACTGTCTAGAACATTGGTTTTAACAATTTTATGAGCAACAAACCAAATATAAAAAAATATTGAGAGACTAGCTAACCTTGTCATCAGTATAGATCTGGAACCGAATCTTCTGATCCTGCTTTAGTTTGTTCCTCTTCTGGCTTCCAAAGAAGAGAACACAAATAGTAGCAGCAGCAACACCAAAACAACAGATAGCTCCAACACCTGTGAAACTCCACTTCCACAAGTTGAAACCACTGTTGTTCTCTTCCTCCCAAGTGGACTCCTCTTCTTTGTCACACACATCCTTCTCAATAACCCTCCTTCTGGGAGAGGTGATGATCTCCATGGCCTCACCTTTGTCCTCAAATTTCAAGGAACCAGCAGCATCCATTGGAGCCAAGATTCCCCTTTTCATGTCCACAAACTCACTTTTCTCCTTGATCTTGAAGAAAACCTTCACTCTATCAGCTTCCACTGCCTCAAATTCCTTTGTTTTCTCTGATGGGGTAGCAATAGCCACTTCCATAGGACTACTCTTGATGATGTCTTTCACCAAAATATCTTCTGGGGCTTTCCCAATTCTTGGCTCCAATTGAATTGGCAAAGGGACTAGTTGAGTTCTCACCCTTGGTGGTGGTGGTGCCACAAAGATACCCTCTGAGTCCAATTTTCCAAAGGAATTCTGCTTTTGCTTTTGCTTCCCACCCTCTTCATTGAAATCAAGGTAGCCATCATCAGAGAGAAACTCCCACTCATCAATATCCATTAGTGTGGTTCAGGAGTGATCACAAGAAGCAACAAGGTTGGTTGATAGGTATGGTGCGACAAATGGAAAGAAAAATTGATTACAAGTTGGAATTTTGAAAATTGGGTGTTGATTTATTGAATCAAAAGAAGGTGGCTTTGGGGGAATTTCAATTGGGAATAGAAAGACCATACCACCATGGATGTGCTCTGATGGAACTCGTAGGCCATCATCAGCATATGACATGGTTTGAGTGCTTATCTTTGTTGAAGATGACAAATTTGAGTATGGTCCATGTGGGCCCCACCAAGGATAATGCCTCGAAGATAGGATTCCTGGATATTTTTTTTCCAATTTTCTATTGGATTATTAAACTCTATTATAAGTACACCCAAAAAGTAAAACCAAACACTATTATATGCCTAAATAATAGTGGACGGTTTACTTTGGATAAAGCTCAGTTTTGATTCTGTGCGCAAAAACGAAGTAATGGCTAAATGACCAAGGTAATCAAATTAGGTTCTAACTTTTAATTAATTATTTATTGTTATCGGCCGGTGATTTTGTAACAACTACAAGTAGAGAGGTGTTTTCACATGTGAAGAAAAATAAGAATTTCTTTTGTTGCTTTTGTTCTGACCAATAGAGATAGAAGGGGGGAGAGAGATTGTCGATTGCTTGTTGAAAAAGACATAAAGAAAGTAAAAGAAGGAAGGTAGAGTGAGACCTCAGCACAGTACATTGACATCGTCCATAAGTTTGTACTCTTTTCTAGCATATTAATTATTAAATAACATTAAAATGTAATATTGTCAAGTGAATTTTTTATTTATTATAACTATGTTTTTTTCTCGTTTATTGTAATACTTGACTTATAATAGAATTATTTTCAATAAAAAGATATCAGTATTTTTATTTTTATTTACAAGATTTAATTACTTAATTGATCATAATTAATTTAATTGATATAAAAAATTGTTTTAAATTAATATTTAATATTCTTCCATCTCTTCCAAAAATCACTATGTGTCTTTTAAAAATAAATTATAATAATTCATCACTCGGATAAACACGATCCAACCGAATAACACAAATATGTTTCTTACATAATTTGTTTTTAAAAGATACATAATAACAATTTTTAACTACCATTATCTTAAATTAATTTTAAAATTTAAAATTTAATGAAACATTAATATTTTTAATGAAAAATAAAATAAAAAAAACAAAATAAAACTTAAAAAATATAAAAGATTAAAATAAAATTTTTAAAACTTATTTTTGACCAAAAAAAACTTTTAAAATTTAATGTATTAAAATAAATAAAAAAATTACTAAAACATAAAGGAGCAAGAGTGAAATTTAACCTATCCAAGGTTTATATTAGGGACTAAACAACATTGTGTTCAATTTGACAGGGATTGATTCTTGCCATGCAATAGGCAATATCATTACTAATCCTACACCACATATTTTGTGCTATATTTCTGTGAAGAAATTTCACAAAATAGTAGAAAGTTAGCAAGTTGAAGGTGATTTGTTTGAAAGTATAAATCCACAATGAAACTTCAATTTAACCACAACATTGAATAGGTTAAGAGAAAGAAAAGAAACGTTTCTGTGGAGAAACTTCTCAGAATAGTAGAACGTTAGAAAGTTGAAGGGATTTTGTTTGGAAGAGAAAATCCATGATGAAACTTCAATTTAACAACAAAATAGAAAGTTTGTTACAAACAATTTTTTTTATCATTTAACTATCGGAGAGAAATTTATTTATAATTTATAAATAAAAAAGTTTGTATAATAATTTTAAAAAAGGGATTTATGTAAAAAAAAACTAATTTTTATGATAATGATATTTTTATTATTTTTGTGTTTAGATTTTGAATTTAAGTATCACAGTTATAAAATAGAAGTATTATGTGAATTTTAAAAATAAATGTGAAATATAAAAAGTAAAAAAAATAAGATTAATAATTTATTCTAAATTTAATTTTGATCATCAACTTTGATTATATAATTGAAATTGACTTATTTAACCTTTTTCACTTCATACACTTCTGTTATATAGATACATGACTTACGAGAGGGCAGCCCAAGAGAGACAAATCACAAAAGCAATACTTAAGGAAATAAAGTCCTTGGGAATTTTTCTTGTTGGCCATGATAGAACAATTTTCTTATTACTTTTTTATATTAAAAGATTTTATTTATTTATTAAAAGTATATCGTAGGTGTGCAATTTTTGTAGTACTCTTCTAGCCTGAAGAAGTAATAAACAATGAGAGGTAACCAACCACAATTGAAAGAACACGTGTAACATATCAAATTTAACCATCAATTTAATTTATGAGCATAGGCCAATTTAATTTTTAAAATTAAGAAATACTATTTTAATCTGTTTGAAAGAATCAAACGACAATTATGTTAGTTTTGAAGTTACTAATCAATGATTATTTTAGCCTTTAAAATTACAAAATTAAAGACTAGTGGCTTATATTTGATTTTCATATATTAAAATGACATTTTTGTAAATTGCTACTGATAATTCCAGGGGCTAATTTAATGTATTTATCGCAAAGAAAAACGTTGCAAGACTCTTTCTTGCAATTCCACCAACAAAAACTTGAAAATGAAACATAGCAACAAACAAATTTCTATAGCATAAGAGCTGCAAGCTTAGACACAACCATACGTAATTGTCGAGTGTTGCCCTAGTTGCCTATGCAAACAAACACATGAACCCTGTTCTGCAAGCATAAGGATGCAGGTCTACTAAGAAGAGTGCTTGCAACACACTTCTAACACAATCTTTACTATTAATTAAAATTTATTAAAAATTACAAAATCATGAGTAGATCTCATTAAATAAGTGAATCCACAAAATTTTGTGATATCCTGTAGATACCAGTCAATAATAGAGAATATGTTCAAAATAGAGTATTAGAAAACGTGTTAGTAATAAATACAAGATAAATCTATATGGCTATTTAGTCACAGTCAGCCACACTTTATATTAATCCACAAATGGATGATAGATAATACCTGAATTGATTTTTTCTTTCTTCCAGACTTTGAAAACAATGGAAGTTGGTTGAGCTGCAAAATGTTTTAAGTGGGGCTAATGTGGGTGTTGGGAAAAGGTTGTTGAGAAGGATGCTTCATGCTTATATCACAATGTGTTTATGATTTCATTCAGAAAAAAACTAATTTACATGAAAGGAAACAATTCTCAAATTTACATGCTTGTTCGCTTCCTCCCAAAACCCAGCTTAAAACATAAATCAACATTTGGCTACTAATACTACAACAAAATTAGCAAGAGAGAAGAAGACTATGTGTTGCCAAGCTTCACTGCAAGCTTGAGGATATAATATTATCTGATCAAAATAAACTCTTAACTACCCTCAAAATGACATAATAATAAAGTTGTTAGTTCAAACTTGGGGTGGATGATCTAGCTGATGATGACTCACCAAGAGAAACAGAAGTTATAGATGAAGCCCAAACGCGGGCATTCCTTGCCTTTTCGTGAAAAGTCCTGGTCTTGCACAGTCTTAGCTTGTTCCAAATCCTCCTGACATCGATCACCTGAAGCATGCGTCCCATCATTTGGCTAGTCTCACCAAAAATTTGCAAGTTCAGATGAGGAATGCAGGAAATCCACAATGCTCGGAGACGTGATACAATCTTGGGGAGTACAAAAAGAAGTAACCTCAAACAGAGAAACAATACAGAGAATAGCAAGTAGGGTTCCCTACTCCATGTTTCTTTCACAGATAAACTGAATAGGTTTGTAGTTGAATTCTCATCGCTCATCGTGCTGGTTGATGGACTAATAACAATATTACTACTTGGTGCAAACCCTGACACAAGCAGACAAGTCAATGGATGTAAATTGGGTATAAAAAAATATTATCAATCATTGAAGTTTCTTTCACTTCACTCGAGTTACTAATTGGGGAGAAATTGTTGCTTTTAATAATACATTGTATATTTACAAACAAGAAATTGGATATGCTTACCTGCCTTTCTTTCGTAAAATTCAAAAAGGGAGAGAAGATTGTTTGGACCGTGATATCTCAACTTTGATGTCTGGTTCACTAGTAATACTGCAGGCAAACTGTGGATTCCATATTTTGAAAAGAAGCTACACAACAAAACAAATGTTGACATCAACATACATTTATAAAGATAGCCTATTGATCATGTCATAATTTCTGCTAAATTTTAAATTCATATATAAAATACAAAGTTGAAAAAGAAAATAATATATTTAATACTTATGGCATTAGCCTAACTAACAGGAAATTGAGAAATGCTAGCAGTTGTGTGAAAAATCCATGTAGGTTTCCACTCCTTAATTACAAGGCGTATACTTCGTATTTAGTGGATTCCACATGGCTTTCATTTATTCATATAGAATTTTGTCAAAAAAGTGTGTCACAGAGCGTAGCATTAGAATTCCTTAATAGGAAATTAGATAATGTTCATCTAGGAATAGAACTAACGACTGCAAGTTATATGACATTGCCAGAGTAGGCAAACAACATACAAAAAAATAGTTTCATCCTTATTTAGAAACTTTAAAATAGAAGAAGGGATAACTTCAAAACCTTGGCAAAACTGATGATTTCTCAAGAGCCAAATGTTCTACTTGGAGAAATAAGGAACTAAGGATTTCAAATTGAGGAAGCATTTTACGAGAAAATGGGCACCAAGATGCATAAAAGAGTATAGACGTATACTCTGTCCTCTTTATGTCAGACAAAATTCCTTCAACAAAATTTCCATCCACCTAAACAAATCAAAAATAAAAATTAAATAAAGGTCATCAGAATATGCAAATTGTTAATAGATAACTAAATCTTTAGATCTATGTAACTATTTACTCAAATCTATAACTGGGATTCAGACTAAAGCTAGTGTGAGTCACTTGATTGAAAATTGAAATAATCAAAAGGTTATCTATTTTCCTGAGGAATCTATAATCATTCGAAGATTTAACATGATTTTTTTTTCAAGAATAGAATACAATGACAGTTGTTACAGTGGTTCAGAAGATGCTAGAGAACATCGTAATAGTTAACAGCACTATATGGCCATCTATAAAAAAAATTAATGCTAAAAAGTAAAATAAGAAATTTATGCAATCTCCTCATTAATCAAAGCCATAGTTCATATATAGTTTTTATCACAATTAAATTATTTTGACTGATACATATGGATCACTCTTAAGAGGTTATTAAACGACATCAAATGTACATACTCCCTCTGTGCTTATATATAAGACCAAATTACCTACTTCATCAAGATTAAGAAAAATAGTTAGTTTAGTTGATAGCAATAAATTTGTCTTAAATTTATAACTTTTTCCATAATTATCCTTGTCATTAATACTTCTCTCTCTACTAATTGTTTGTGAATACATTCTCTCTTTTTTTAATTAGGGATATTTCTAGTCTAAAAATAATTAATGCAAGAAATATTATAGATTGAGTCTTATAAAAAGGAACAAACACTAATGCAAACTTGGGTCATATAAATAGGAATGGAGGGAGTATTTTATTGTTATACCAGTGAGACCATGCCATCCAGTAAGAATAATCAAGTCAACTAGTTCTCAATCAGCTACAAACAAAACAAAAATTACACTTATATATAAGCTTAGGATAAGACCTCAAAATGTTTCCACATACTTCAATTAGATCCCAATCCTAAACTTACAAAAAGTATTCATCATTTTTTATGTAGAAAAACTCAATTTAATGCCAAAGGACAAAAAAAGGAGTCAAAAACCACAAACAATACCATCCTGGTATGAAAACATTGGTGACAACTCCATTTTCAAAACTAATTTTAAAATTTTTCACTTCTCTGTCACAATCCTAGCCATGACAATTGACAAGTGCAATAGTTAATCGTTTACAAGCAATTAAGCGTAGCAATCTTTATCCTAACAAAATCTTCAAGGTCCAAGGCAATAAAATAAATTCAAATAAAAAAAAAAGCAGTTAAAAAAAATAAAACAGTTAACCAAAATAAGGAAATATGAGAAATTATCTACACAAGCCTACAAAATCAAGACTTCAAAACCATTCACGGGTATGAAATTGTCCCTATTAATCAATAACTACATGAATCGCACAACATGATTCAGATCAAACTATCCAAACATTGAAACAAAATCTAATAAAACCAGAAACCTAGGAAAAAGCAAACAAAGAGCACAAAAAAACCTAAATACTTGGAAATTAACATAAATATAAAAAACGAGGTACCTGAAGAGGTGGATTCGATGGGATCGAGATTGGGCATTGTGATTGAAAATTGTAGCGAAATGAAGGCGGCTCGGGAAGGCACAAAGAGGAAGAAGAAGACGCAAACGTGGATTGAATCATTGCCATGCAAAGGATAAGAAGAATAAGCCAAGCAGCCATGAAGGAAGGAAAAAAGCAAAATGGCAAAACGGGAAAACTAGAGGGAAAAAAGAACGAAAGGTTTTAGAGTCTCTCTCTCTTGTCCTTGTTCTAGGAACCTATCTCTCTCAGACATTCATATACTTAAAAATCGCTTTCTCTCTCCAACCCCGCGTATACCTCGTGTGTGTTTGTTTTTTCAATAGACAATTCACAATAGCCATTGTTTTTGAAAAATGAATTCCATCTTAATGATACTACAACTTGTTTCAAATATTAGAAAAAAAATATGATACACCGACTAAAAAAATTTATTTAATCACTATAGAGACAAATAACATGAGAAGAATGTTAAATTATGCTTTTAAAATTTTTAAACTTTTCTTAAATAAAAAATAGTTATCATATCATACGAATTTACTTAAAACAGAAAAAATATAATGTGAAAAGCTTAATCAAACGATAATGAAACAATTTTCTTAACGGACCAAAAACACATATAATATCTAAAAATAGATCTTAATTCTTTGTCAATTAAACACGAAAAAAAAATAGTAAGAAAAATACATAAGATTTATACTGGTTCAACTCTATCATTAAGATTACGTCAAATTCTTGACAATCCACCAAATTTCACTAATTTAACAAAATGTTATATAGATAAATATTACACTCAACACTTTAATTTTTTTTCTCAAGATATACAAAGTGTTTTGAGAGCTTTTTATATATATAAAGGTCTACAAAAAGTTTTACACAAGAAAA
Source organism: Glycine latifolia (assembly GCA_013407115.1). NCBI lineage: Eukaryota > Viridiplantae > Streptophyta > Magnoliopsida > Fabales > Fabaceae > Glycine > Glycine latifolia. The sequence goes on from CM023948.1 coordinate 39,090,972, forward strand.
AAAGAATGAATATTTCGCACAAGATTGGTTCATATCTTGTTCATCAAACATTATTCTATTTATTGTCTTCATCTTTAAGTGTTTGTTGTTTCTCAATGGATTAATTCTTCCCTCAAGTTTTTCGTCTGATGAATTATGACCGTTTGGGCAATTTAATGCTTACATTAAATACATGTTCATTCTTCATGTAGAGTACATGCTAATAGGTTGACGTGACAAACACTTCAACAAAAAGTCACTTCTTCATCTAAAGCATATATGGACAGTAGAACTCATATTTTGATAAAGATAAACACTTTCAGATTTTGAGTTTCATTTATTCTGCATAGGATTTAATAGATCCTAATAGAATGTTCATGCATAAAAGAATTTTAGACGCAAAGTATTAAATAAAATGTCTTAAATGCAACACTCAAATCTATGTCAGATCATGTATGTGAGAAATATCATCTAAAACTTCAAATGTTGAAATACATATCATGATTTGATAGTACATTAGATACAACTTTTATCATTTTATATTTATTTGCATCTAACTAAACTAATTAGAAGTCTTGATTTATCTTTAAGTAAAAAATGTCTTTTGACTTTAACAATCACATTTAATTACATCAATTTTAATTAAAAAATATCTTTTCCTAAATTATCCTTCATTGAAAATTTCTTGTATTTGATACCAAGAAAAATGCATTATTTTTTCTTCTTCTTATATTTTAGACTAGAGGGAGTATGAATTATTTTTTCATTTGCACAACTAAACTCCTGAGCACATGCTTAAGAAACAAAGTTATTTATCAATCATGCCATATCATGTTGGTTTTAATCTTGTATTTTACTTTACAACATTAGCAAGGAGGAGGACCAAACATACACATGGCCGAATGAAAGGAGTAAAATATTAAAAAGGCTAAATATCATTTTTGGTCCATTATGTTTCAATAATTTTGTTTTGATTTTGTTATATTAAGTTTTAAATTTTTTATTTTAATCTTTTATGTTTTCAAAAGTTTTATTTCAAACCCTTCTTATGTTTATCATTAACAATGTTTAATGCCACTAATATTTTAAATTTCAAAATAATTGGTTCAAAATAATGACAACTAATTTAACTGTCATTGTTTTTGTTTTATTTTAAAAATTATAAATCACAAAGAAAAATCCTCTCAACTTCTTATTTTTATATCTAATTTATTTTTCCAAAGATTAGTTATTCAGCACAAGTCGACCTCTCACCATCATCAATGCCATTTTTAGGTATAAAATTTAATGTATTAGTTTTAAAAACTTAATGTATAAAATACATTAGTTTTTAAAAGTAAGAAAATTAATTTAAAAAGTATTTAAAAGTATAATCTTTCAATCACTTTAGTTCAAAATTTAAAAAATTGTGTGACTTAAATGATAATATTAGGAAGGATAAAAATAAGAGTAAATTGTTAATTTTATTTATTTTACATTTTAAGGGTTTTTTTCCATCCTTTAAAAAATGTGACAACGCTTTAGATTTTCAAGATCAAAATGATGTTTTATCAAATGATTAAATAACAATAACAGAAAATGTTAAATACATAATTTATATTTCTTTATCGAAGAAAACTATAGTATAATAATATATTTTGAAAACATGCGCTAATAATATAAATAAAACAATCAATTTATTTTTCTTTCAATAAGTTATAAAAAAATAATAGCATAAAAATCAAAGTATTACATACTACACCATCAAAGTATATGACTATTGACTACACAAGTATTTTTTTTTCTCTGTCATAACACAACTCACAACTCACAAGTGTAACTCAAGAAATGAGAAAAAATGAAAACAAATAAAAAAAAAGGTTAAAATATTTCTGAAGTGAAGCTGCCTATAAAGCACAAAAACCCAAGCGCGTTGCTTCCTCTGATTCGAAACGAACCTCAACAACGCTGAACACAGAAAGGGGAAAAGGGGAAAAGGGGATTAGGGTTTAGGAAGCAGCGACAACAATGGATTTCACAGCGGAGAAGAAGGAATCAGAGAACAACGCCGAAAATGCTCACCCAACAACGTTAGATTCTTCTTCTCAATTGGCATCAGCACTTGATTCCAACAACAAAGAAATCGAAGAACGACAAGCTCGTGAACTCAAAGCCGGTCTTCACCCCCTAAAGGTTCCTCTCTTTCTTACTTCCATTTTTATTTCTTCACCACTCAATCGCTCAAACACTACCAACAATTATTAGTATTGTTCTTGTTCTTAGAATAAAATTTAGATACGGTTTTGGTGCTTTTCTCCAATTACAACGAGAGTTTCACCTTGATAATCTATAGTGAAATATGTAAACTTTTATTACGCGGATTACTGAGGTGAAAATTCAATTTGAGTAGAGAATGGAATCGAAGTATACGAGAACTGCATCTAAGTATTGTCTATTATTATGTGTTTGTTCCTTAAATTAGGGTAACTTTGACTTTGATCCTGGTCTATGGTTGTGTATTTGGGACGAAATGGTTTGCAATGAGAAGTTTGGTGATTCATATCTAGGATTTTTATTTTTTAATTTGGTGTTTTATTGGCGAGTGGCAATTTAAGGGCGTAAGTGAAGTTTGCACCAACGCATAGACATGCTGAGGTCCGATGTAATGGCTAAATTGGAAGTTTCGGATTGTGGGTATTTATATTATTTGCTGAGGAAGATGATAAAGAAATTAAAATTTTGGGTTGGTTTTTTGTTAAAAGTTTTATGTAAAGGGTAGCCTGCTTTGATGTATCACTATGATTCTGGGATCTTTCAATTTGACATAAGGAGTGGTTTTAATTCTGGAAGAGTTGATTGAATGTTGTGTTGGCTGCTTCTGCTTTGAAGTAGTTATATGAGAGATGGTTATGCACTTGATTAGATTGGGCGTCTTGATAATTTGACATGCTTGTTGATTATGTGTGGTAGCTATGTTTGTTTCACTCTATCTTTTATCCTGCTTAGAGGCTGTTGGTGCAATTTAACATTTTGGTGGATTTATTTTGTGTTGGTGGTGATTTCTATGAGCAGCACAAGTTTGTCTTCTGGTACACACGTCGAACTCCTGGAGTCCGAAATCAAACATCATACGAGGACAACATAAAGAAAATTGTTGAATTTAGTACGGTGAGGTCTTTGCTTTGTTGATAGTTGTAGTTGAATATGAGTTCATACTTCATTACAATTATCCATACCTTGTTGATTCCATGATTTTATGTATTAATAGGTGGAAGGATTTTGGGTCTGCTACTGCCATCTTGCTCGTCCCGCTTCTTTACCTAGTCCAACAGATTTGCATCTTTTCAAGGAAGGAATCCGTCCTCTATGGGAGGTAGATACTCAAAAGTAGTAGCTGAAGTTGCATTTTCTTGCTGATTGAGAATTTATAAGCTGTTCCAATTTTTTGAGGGGGTGGGGGAGAGTGAGAAGGGGGAAGGTGTGTCCTATAGATCTTTTAATTTTCATTGACACACTGCATGATTATTTTTCTGAAGGACTCTGCTAACTGCAATGGTGGTAAATGGATTATACGATTCAAAAAGGTTGTCTCTGGTCGTTTTTGGGAGGACCTGGTAAGTGCAAATATTTTCACCTGTAACATTTTGTATCTTCCTTGATAAAATATATGGCTATCACATGATTATGGAAAATGTTAACACTTTAATTTATTGAGTGATTATTTAAATTTGTACTTGCACCAACTAGTTTTACTGAAAATTTGATTTTATCCCAATGGCCTGTTTTGATACCTATAGTTTATCGATCCCAGTCAGTAGCATAAGTCTTGGTTGTTGTCATTAATATCTAAATTTTTCATTAAAATTAGATGAATGTTAGCAACATACTCCAATACACTCATTTTAACACACTCTACTATTGGTTCCAATTTATTTAAAACTACAAAATTATGAGAGACTTGTTGAATAAGTAGTAAGATCCGCAAAAAAATGTGATTTCAAATAAATTTCAGCCAATAGTAGAGAGTGTGTTCAAAAGAGTGTTAGAATGTTTTACTAGCATTTCTCCTAAAATTATACAATTTTATGGGCCTCAAATGTTTTGTTGATTTTCACCACTGAAACTGAAGACAGAAACCAACATTTCTGAAGTTAATTGACCAGCTAAAGTACTGTTTGGAATCTCTCGTTTGGTTATTTTGATTTCATGACATGTATCATCAATTGCAATTATATATCTGTCTTCTATTGTTGGAGACTTGAATGTTTAATAATAGTACATACTAATTGCAGGTTCTTGCCTTGGTGGGTGACCAATTGGATTATGGGGATAACATATGTGGTGCAGTACTAAGCATTCGTTTCAACGAGGATATATTGAGTGTCTGGAATCGCAATGCTTCAGACCATCAGGTTGGCATTATTATGGACCCTATTTGTATATGCATATGTACATTATGCATGTTCTTAGTATTGTTCCTTTTTTTAGAAGCATCCTTAGTATTGTTCCTGCTTTCTCATTACAGGCTGTAATGGCTCTGAGAGATTCAATCAAACGTCACTTGAAGCTTCCTCACAGCTATGTTATGGAGTACAAGCCCCATGATGCCTCTCTGCGAGACAATTCATCTTACAGGAACACTTGGTTGAGAGGCTAGAGATCCAGTTGTGTTCTTGCCAAAGTCCCCGCCGTGGAAGCTATATTGCATACTGGTGCTGCTTTCACTAAGCCAGTTAATCATTGGCTTCGGTGTAGTGATGGTGCTGGGTGTTCCAGGACTGGTTTCTGCCTTTTGAATTCAATGTACGACAGCTACATTGCTACTGCTTTAAATAGTTTCATTTGGTTACGTGGGGGTTCACTCTAATTTTGTGTAATGTGTCTTAGTTTTTGTAAATAAACTTGTTCGTCTTGCTGCTTTTCACCTCGCTTATGGAGAGAATCAAGGCTCTTCATTCCCATTATATATGGTAGATTACTTCTGTAGCGCATTTTACGGAGACATTAATCCTTTGAACTGAGACGATCGATAAGATGGGTGGGATCAAGTCTACTTTAAACTGATAAATATTTATATTGAATTTTGTTACTAGATTGATTTTAAAATAAAAACATCTGAACAATTTATCACTCAATGTTTTTATTTAAAATTAATTTTGCCGAGGTATTTTATTAAAAATATCAAAACCACTAAAATTTTAAACATGTTTGATACAAATGGTGTTCATATTTGAATGTTACTCATTTATGTGATGAATAATTTGGATACCTTGCACAAGCCTCAAGTTGGACCCTTTTACCTTCATTCCATTAAAAAAAAAAATTCATCCACATCAACATTGAAATGTCATGTAATCTCTCCACGTCAACATGAAAATACCACATCTGTTAACATGAAAATGGCATATCATGGTCAATCGATCGTAAGTAACAATAATGAATGATGGGACTAAAATTATATAACTTAAAAATTGAAACAATATGAATTTTGAAAATAAAAGGAGCATGTGATATTTGATTTGAGTTTTTGTTTTTTATTTTCATTTTTCATTTTCAAATTTTTTAATTTAAAAAACATGTTCGTTTTATATTGAAAAACTGGTTGAGACATTTCAACAAACACCTTATCAACAAAAAAAACCTTTTTTGAACCCTAACGCACAACATTGTGTCGTCAACCACCCTCCACTGGACTGTTGAACCACCTCCTTTGCCGGTGTCGCACCTTGCCACCAACAATCGAATCAGGACAACATGAAACCTACCCAAAAGGGAATGAAATCTCTGAACGTTGGGTCGCGTTGGTGATAGGTGGCGGTGCGCGGCGTTTTGATGGTGGAGGTTGGGTCGCCGGAGTTTGCGCTTGTGGTTGTGGAGGACAAGGCAGTGCGGTGGTTTGGGTTATGGTGTGGTTTTTGGAGGTGGGATGGTAGCCGTTTGATGCATTGATGATGGAGTTTGGAGGTAGGTGGTGCGGCGTGGTGGTGGTTTTGGGAGATGAAGGCTGAAGGAGAAGAAGGTAGAGGAAGGATGATGGGTCGAGAGGGTTGGGGACGAAGCTGCCAAAGAAGTTGGTTATAATTACGACTGATGCCACAATGTTTTCACTTTTAGAGAAAACATTGAAAACGACAAATCCTTGTTTTCAGTTATCAGCCTTTTTTTCGATAATGTTTTCAAAAATAAAACACTCATTTTCAAATGCATTTTCTGTTTCTTTTAAAATGACAAACACCACCTAATTTAGTCATAAACTTAAATATTATCTTTTGTTGCATTTATGACTTATATGTACTAAACGCCACAAGCATAGCAACCCCGCCCAGGTAACAATGTAGTATAACTTTAGTTTGTCATGGGAGTTGCTATAAAAGTAGTTACAGCATGATTGTGATCTCACACATAAATCAAATGACATTGCATACACCATCTGTGAAAACATCATCTATAGGTAAACTATCCTAAACAGATGACTGGAGCCCGATGATTCCTGATCAACAACAATTAGTAATTGTCAGGTTTCAACATACAAAGCAAGAAGCAGCTAGCTGAATAAAACCAAACTGAACTCTATGATGTCACATACTACCTTTTCTGTCATTCTGTGTTTAACCTAACTTATTTACTGACTGTAATACTGTATGCATAAGAATGTCTCTGTTTACAAATTACAACAACTAGTTCAACTATATGGTATGAGTCAATAACGTTCTATCATCCAAACTAAGAATGTTTTTCTACATTCCTGCCTATTTAATAGTTTGACAAGAAAAAGAAATCATATTAGAATTTAGAGGCACTAAGCCACTAACAATTTATGCATGCGATGGATTAAACTCGTGGAATAGATTATAATTTGTTAATGTCCGCAAACAATATGAAGAAAAGTGAGAATTACCACACGCTACTCTTGCACCTGCATTCCCAGTAGTCTTGCTGAGTTCATGCCCACCTGTTTTATAATAAACGAAAAGTTAAAAACTCATAAAAATGGTGATAACTGATAAGATACAAAAACTAAACAGCAAAGTTGTGGACTTAATCTATAAATAAAGGCTAGAATGCTAGGGCAAGTGGTGAACAGAATTTTAGTCCATCCTGAACTCTAGAAATTCAAACAAGCTAAAGAAAAAAGAAAAAAATTCACATCTGTTCTGTAGACATTAAGTCAAACATAACCAGCAAGATCATGCCAATAGAGACATTAAAGGGGAACCAACAAGGAATCATCTGAATATTATACAAGCATAATACTGAAATATTTATTGGAAAATCTAAACAACAATATTAGGTAGCTTTTGATACTGTCCTCTTTACCTAAAATTCAGATATACAGTGGAGCATCTTTATGATTTTTTAACACTAAATAATACAAAATATAAAATTATTCCAATCTTTTTTATGCAGGACAAGAAGTTACTTCATATATAGACATAATCATTCCATGGGTGCTTGTATTCCTCTTTTAATTTATTTTTATATTTTTTGTATGATAATCCCCGCAAAAATATCTTCAGCTTTTACTAGTGTAGTGCATCAGGAAAAAATCTTAGGCAGCAATGACAGTCCACTAACCAGACAAGAATTCAACTTTTAGTTTTCACTTAAAATTGCCCAAACTTCTGGACCTTCATCAGATCCTTGCAGTGATTCTTAAACCTTTGATCCACAAGGATGCATATCATGTGATTGCCCCCATTTGTTTAGGTCATCATTATTATGGAAGTCGCTAGCCTCTCAATACTTGTAAAATATAATGGTGTGAGGCTACTTCAAATCTTAAAATATGTTACAACTTTCTGATCACCATTAATGGAAAGGGGATCCCCTTTAATGTATCTATTCTGAATTACTTTCACATCAAAGACTTGGGTTCTCTCAAATTTTGTAGGTATAGAAGTAGTTCTCTCAAATATAGTGTTTTGTGTCAGTTGAAGTATGCATTGGACATTATTGAAGAGGCTGGAATGCTAGACTGCAAACCAAACAACATTCCTATGGATCCAAATATCAAGGTTCTTCCAGGACACGGGGAGCCCCTTATTCATCCGGGAAGGTATTAGAGACTAGTTGGTAAGTTGAATTATCTTACAATGACATGACCAAATGCAGGTCATACTTATGATACATATCGGAATGCAGCCATTTGAATTTTGAGGTGTGTAAATATTGGGTATGACTCATACTGTACCGGTGAGCGGGTGGGGGTCCGAAAGAGTCTCCTTGGCGGGGGCTAGGGGGCAGCGTCCCCAGAACTTTTTTCGAGGCCTAGTACTGTTGTTGGTCTTGAATTTTATTATTTGTAATTTGGGCTTGGGCTCATGAATAGCTACGGTGCTTAGGATTTCTAAGCCTATATATTTCCTTGTAATCTGAGTGCAATTGTACGAGTGTGTGAGGAAATATAGTGAATAGCTGGACGTAGCCCACATTGGGTGAATCAGGGTAAATTATGTGTGTTTTTTTTTCTTCTTCCCTTTCTCTGTTTCTTTTATCTCGATTGTTGTGTGATTGCTCGGTACCCAACAGTACAGGAGTCCCCAGATCAAGCTTATATTATATAACAATAAAGGTCATACTTGTAATTGATTATACAAATGCTGATTGGGTTGTGTCCCCTCTTGATAGATGTTCTACCATAGGATATTATGTTCTAGTCATGTTGTCTCTTGGAAAAGTAAGAAGTTTGAGATTGTGGCCAGAATATCAAGCTATGACGTTGGTTACATGTAAGCTAATAATATGGATTAAGCAACTAATTCAAGAACTAAATTTGTAGATATCTTTCAATTAAAGCTGTTTTTTTGGTAATCAAGCAGCCCTCCATATTGCCTCTAATCCAGTTTTCATGAAAGAACCAAAACATATTAGCATGTCATTTTATCAGAGAAAAGGTGCTCTCTAGCACCAAGTCCCTTAGGGGTTCCCCATATTAGGTTCAGTTGTAACAAGCTGGGTCCATATAATTTGTATGCTCTAGCTTGAGTAGAACTGTTAAGTGTTAATGTATAATATTAAGTTTCTAAAATGTAGGAAGATATTATATTATGCAGGTTCAACAGGGTCACACACACACACACAATCTTGTACCCTTTCCTCATTAAGAAATGAAAGAACACTTTCTGAGCATCTCTCTCTAATCTCATTATTTTAAACTTGTATCATGTTAGTCCCTTTTCTATCTCAATTTAGTTTCTTAAAAGGACTAACTAAATACAGATCTGTAAATTTAAGGACTAACTCATCAAGCACATAAATAAATTCAAATATTAACCTGAGTAAAGGATAATTCTAGGGACTAACTTGCCCATTTAATTGTCATGAACGTTACACTGAAGCACAAATATTCAACATAAAAAAGACTGGTATAGTTTGAAGATTACGTAGCTACTTGGATTTTGGTTTTACACACAAGGACATGCACATATATGAACAAATAAGACGGCAGAGAAGCAGTAAACTAAGACAGCTATAGCACAAAACAAAAGATATTAGGGATTGAAGGAGCTGGATTATTTGAATCACAATACTTGATAGTCATTAGATCAGTAACTAATATTGAGGAGTCCAACTTACTAAATAAAACAGCTTTTGTAATATGAAATGAAATAAATATGCAGCCATGCTGGGTATAGACAAATAAGGGTGTATTTTTAATAGAAAGGTATCAATCTGGGTCACACAAGTATTTTACACATTAAGCTTACTACAAAGCATGAGGGTTACTAAATACAGCTTCCTATCAAAGGAAATTTATTTCAATGAAATCATAATACAAAACAACATGTTCATCATAAGAAAAGAAAAGCTACATTTTAAAGTTTGAACAAGAGGAAACCTAGCGAAACATGTTCTGAGGCCAAATTTTAAAATCTTACCTCGTCCAAGATCATCAGGATCAGCATGCACAACTACAGCCCTTCCAATTATGGAGTGAACTCCAGTTAGTGGAATCTACATATTGAAAGTGAGAAAGGGGAAATTAAGTGTTCTAGCCCAATTAAACTACACCCAAATTTCATAAACAAAAGTATCAATCAAATGAAAAGATACAATATTGTAGAACACAAGAACATTTGATCATGTAATCGATTTAAATGTTCAGATGGGTAAAATCAAATCACATGTGATGAATGATGATTCACTAAAAGAATAAAGAGAGTGGAATTACCAAAGTGACATCAAGTAAAATATCACACGACATTCAAAGTTCAATTCTTTACCTGTCTATCTCTAATGGAAATCTCAGCAACTCCTGCAAAACAGAACACTTATTGGAAATTTCCCAACAGACAACTAATAAAGACTAGTCAGAAATTTTGAAAAAAATATGAAAAAGAAAGTAGTTAATACCATCAGGGCCTGCAGCAATGTTGCCCAAATCACCAGCATGACGCTCATCATCTGAAGGAGCCCCATGATCCTTCTTGAACGGATTGAAGTGAGGACCTGAGGTAAAGGAGGTTAAAACTAAAAATTAATTGAAACAGTTGCATATTTAGCTTAGATTACCTTTCAGAAAAAAAAAACTTTATTTTCTATCTATAATTTAGATATTACATTGTCAATCAATTAGTAGAAATCACTCTAGATATATGAATTTTTTTATTATCAACAAATGTTAGTTGTTAGTTTGTTAGTGGGGAGTGTAAACCCACGACCTGTGCCCCCTCCCTTCTCCCTTCACCATTAAGACAACCTTATAACCCCTACTCTAGACATGTGAACTTAAAAGTAATAATTACAAAAGTCAATAATTTTTTATATTACACTCCATGATTGGATGATAATATAAAAAAACCTTACACTGACCGTGTATTTCAATTAAATTCCTTTTCAATAAGTTCTATAATTGAATTATAAACCACTATGCACACACACAAAGCAAGTTAATCCAAAACTGAACTCAGCCAGGCTTTCTGTTATCCTTGCTTTTCAACTCTTCTCAATTTTACAATTTTAAACCTTCCTTTTTCATTTTCCTACAAAAGATAGGTGTAAGAGGAAATTGTAAAAGTTTGATGATGATAAACATTCATGAAGAGAAGAGAGTAGAGAGAACCAGTGGAGTTGCAGCCATTGGTGGTGTCACCAAAAGCATGAATATGGAAGCCATGAAAGCCTGGGGACAACCCTGTTACTCTCCCTGTCACATGGGTAGTCCCTACGTAATAATCACAATGAAACACCAATAAGCAACTGTACAATTCCTAACTGAATAAACATAAACAAACTCAGAGACATGAAGAGAGAGAAAGAGAAACCATTGGGGTACTGAAGAAACTGAAGAGAGCCTCTAACGTTGTTGTCTCCGATGATGAGAGCAACACCTTTGACGGTTCCCTTTGCAGCTTCCATTTCATATGTTGTTCCGAACAAAATGAGTCTGTTGTTAGGAAAAAAACAATGAAGATAGTGCAAAACACTAATATGTGTTCAGATGGTTTAAAAAACACAGAAAAGGAAAATGCGAAGGAATATTAAAAAGAAAAAACACAAACATTATCGTATATTTATTTTATTGTTGAAAAAATAATTTATATATTTTTATTTAAAAAAAACACATTTCAAGTTTTTTGGGATAAAAATAAAATTAAAGGAAGTAGTAAGATAATTTGAGATTTTAAAAATAAAATGAAATGATAATATTTAAGTAATACTGATTTATTTAAGAAAAATTAAGAAAATAGTGGAATAGTATGAAATCTTAAATTTTAAAAAATATTGTTCTGTCTTAATAAATAACAATAGTTAGTTTAAACTGTCGATACTTAAAAGTTAAAAAAAATCTACTTTATCTAATATAATCGTTAACAAATATGAATCTCTTATTTACAATAAAAAAAAGAGAACAAAAAAATTGCATTGTTGAAATTTTATCTGCCTTAAATTTTTTGGTTCAAAACTCATTAATAATTCATTCAAGATTATTAAAACAATAATAATATTGATAGTTAATATTATTCTAAAAATTCTTATTAAAGATAACATGAATTATTTATAATAATAATACATAATAGATTACAAATAAAATTTTAATATTTTCACTTATTCTAAAAGAGTTTATCATTTTATTTGGATTTTGGGGTGATAATCCAGAGAAACGAGGATGCATGCTGTTGGGTGGAATATGTTGGTCAAACCTAAGGCGAATGGGGGAGTGACTATATGTAACATGCAAGCCATGAATTCAGCTTGTCTTATGAAATTGGGTTGGCAAATTAGAACACAGGATTATGGTGTCAAGTGCCGAGGGAGAAGTATGCTAGAAATGATATTAATAGAGATCAACTGATAACTAAGCCTTTATATTCCAGTCTTTGGAAAGCTTTGGTTAATCTCTGGCCAAAGTTTGCAGAGGGGGGGATTCTGGGCTATAGGCAATGGCAACACTGTTAATGTGTGAATGAGATTGTTAATCAGGATGGGATCTGGAATTTTAATCTGTTAAATTAGTTATTGGCTCAACAGCTGGTCCCAAAAATATCTGCAGTCTTAAGGGAATGTCCATTGGCTTTGATTATTTGACATTATCTAATCCAACCAGCAAAGAAGAACAAATTTTTTTACAACCGAGTTGAAGGAATGGATACAACTCCATCTTTCTCAATCTACGAATGATTCTGGTTGTGAGGATTGGAGGGGTATTTGGGCTCATGCTTGTCACTGTATTTGGCTTTGGAGAAACAAGCAGGTTCATAATCCTTCCTTTGTTAGGCCCATTAAACCGTGGGATGACATTGAGTAAGTTATCTCCTCTGGGCAAAGCTCATCGAACTAAAGTAATGATAAAATGGCATCCTCCGGATGTTGGATTGTATGCAGATGGCTCAGTGCAGGGAGGGGATGGAGCGGCTGGTTGTGGTGGTTTGTTAAGGGATGATCAAGGAAGGTACGTAGATTATTTAGTACTTGATGGAAATTGCACATACATCGCAATAATGTTAAATTGCCCCAGTGATATCTGCTGCGAAGGCCTACCATGAGCAGCTGTCAGTGCCTGAGATCACCAGAGCTGTGTTTGAGCCATCAAGCATGAAGGTCAAGTGTGATCCAAGACATGGCATGCTGCCTCATGCATCGCGGGGATGTTTTTCCAAAAGATCTAAACCTTGCTGTCTCAAATATCAAGACAAAGAGACAAGTTCAGTTTGTTGACGGTAAGTACACGTCCTTCGAAGAATAACATCATACTATGAGATATATATATTGGATTGCATGATCTTTTCCTGTTCTGTTCTTTCTGTTGTGGTCCTAACCATCTGATCATTGTTATGGACTTTCCATATTCAGTTTTTCTAGTTCCTTCAATATTTGAGCCTTTTCTTTTGTTTTAAAGATTGAGATTATAGAAAATGATTGCATTACCCGGAAAATAAGCCTTGAACTATCAAAATTACACTTATTTGCATGACACTCGTGAGTGGTAAAAACTGTTGTTTGACTATGATTTAGACCTGTTTATGTGATGTGTTAAATCTTGTAAGTTGTAACTGTTCTATTTTGATTATTGACTGAAAACATCTCAACAAAATTTAAGAAGAGTAATCCCAATTTTGGGGCTCTTTTTTCCTTGAAAGCTTCATTGGGTGCATTTTGGTATGGTGCTCAATTAGGTCTATGGTTTGAGTCAGATACTGGAAAAGGATTGATAGTAGAAAGACTGATAAACTAAAAGCTAGTGCAGTAAGTTATTCTATAAGCTAGTAGAAAAAGTGTTTTATATTGCTAGTGCATAACCTATTCTCGTTAAAATAAACTGGACCAAATGTTACCTCAATCTTTGAACCTGTATTTCTCTTTCACAACATCTGAATAAACAGTTTTGATGAGTAATTTCAGGTGCCCTACTGGTTTCAGTGTGGTTGCAACTACCAGGCTCCAACAGTGGTGCCAGAAGGTGATATTGCCAAGGTGCAGAGAGCAGTTTGTATGATAATTAAGCAACAACACAGCTGTGGCTGAGGTTTTCTCTCGCATTGACCACAAATTTGACCTCATGTTTGCCAAAAGGGCCTTTGTGCACTGGTATGTGAGTGAAGGAATGGAAGAAGGTGAATTCTCAGAAGCCAGAGGATCTTGCTGCCCTTGAAAAGGACTATGAAGAAGTTGGGGATGAAGGTGTTGTTGAAGATGATGTTTAAAGTTACTGAAAAGTAATTTATCCTCCTTCCCTAGCTACCTAAATTTACCTAAGTTTTATGTCTTGCCATGTAATGTTATCGCTGTTCATTGTTGTTATGCATGCATCTTGTTTTTGTATGGTGTGACTGATCTTATGATTGCTTTAAATCAAAGTGTTGAGAGAATTGTTTAATTCATGTACAATGGCAGTGTATTGTTGTCATGTCTTTTTGAATCACATATTGTTCATCCAAGGAATCATATACTGGAACATCACTAAATTGAGTTATTCATTCTATATGAGCCAAATCAAAAGAAAAACATGTTTTTCTTTTTTGTTTCTACCATACTTATCATTTACCGAAGACAATCTTATTCTGATATTCCTACACCATTGCTATTTCACATTAGTGATCCACATCACCTGGATGAATTTTATAGTAGTTTGTTAATCTAGTTAGCATGAATAGCGATGAAAAAAAATCTCATATAGGTGGATAAAACTTGCTATGAATTAAAAATGGATACATATTTATTATCCCAATCTATAAACATGCGACAACATGAAAGTTGAGATCACATGGGTAATATTTTAAAGACTAAATTGATGATTTGTTTTAATTTCTCTAGTGAAAATGAGTAGAGAGAGACAAAAAAGGAAAATGAGTTATTTTCCATATTATATCCCTCTTTTATTTCAACCTTACTTAATACATGATGATAGCTTGATATTTTGATCTAAACATTACATTTCTCTCAAGTTAAATAGTCCTAAAATCTACTCTATTTCTTATTTTTTTTCATTCACCTTATTTCCTTCAATCCTATTTCCATCCAACATATTTGTTTTCCTTTTATCAAATAAACTAATAATTGACGTTACTTTTACTTTAATATCAATTTTAACTAGGTTAATTTTATGCAAATTAATTTTTTTACTAAACCTTATAAATAAAAAAGAATATAAAAAGGGAGGTTTTGGGTCGACAAGGGAGGTGAAATGATGTCTTTGAACGATATGCAACATGTAAGCATACATTTGGACGTGATAAGTGATATAAGCTCAGTTCTATCATCACTTAGAGACATAATCTCCGCGTAAAGATTTTTGAGTGGGTCAATTCTGTGATGGTTCGCACGCCAAGGTTAGTAGTAGCTATAGTTTATTGAAATTTTTGAGATATACATGGCCTATCCAAATTACCAAAGGGGGATGACAATTATACTTGTAAGTTGTAACATCATTGGACCAAAACTGGTTGGGTCAACTGGTGTGTTTAGTTTTCGTTTTCAGGTAAAGCTTAATAGTTTTGTGAATTAAAAAAAAATCCTTTTCAAGTAAATTTAATATTCGAATTTTGTATAAAAAACAGGTGTCGAAAGAGTTTTGTTATTTTAAAACACCAAAGGTTAAAAACTGAAAAATCTGAGAAGATCCCAAAACATTTTTTCTCTCTAAATTACTCCCTTTTTTCTCATATATATATATATATAACCAATTTCAAATTAAGACCAAGTAATTAAATGTTTTTATTTATTTATTTTACACTTACTAACTAGTTCAAAGAAATTTTATTTGATTGCATTGGCTAATATATCATTTTTCATCTTTAAATTTGTAGTTGTCTGCTAGTTTTGCCATATACATACATGAATGCTCTGACTTTTTACATAATAATGACTGAAAAATGTTCCTTTAAGAAACTAATGCAACCCACATATCTTCCTGCTAATATTTGGAGAGCAGTTAAAACAGAATTCTATTTCTTTCCTATTTCTAAACAGAAATAAACTAAAAAAAAACAAATACTGTAGACAAATTGGAAGAAAGATTTGCTGGATCATACTTAGACCTTCAGGTATAACATAAAAATGAGCACAAGGGTGGAAAATCCCAGATAGCTCCATTATTATTATTAGAGTCTTGAAGAGTGTCCATGTTCTCTTGCACACCATTAATTGCATAAAGTGAAGCTGATATTTGCCTTTCAAATTTCATCCTTTCAAAATCCGGAAGCTCCAAGCCAGCTATATCTGGCAGGTTTGCTACATCCATTACTTGGCTAAAAGAAGGTTCAAAACCCCATGAAGGATTGTTCTGATGAGAACCTGACTCAGACCCCATGAAATTGCTCAAATCAGGTCTATAAGCATCATCATCAAATTGATGTGTGTTTCGTGTTGTCTCACCAGAAAGTGAGTTCTCACATGAGTCACTATTATTGCTTGAAATAGTACTATTACTAGTACTACTAGTGGTGCTATTGACCCTTCTTTTTTTCTCATTTCCCACACGTATTTTCTTTCGGAGACAATCCTGATCAATATACAGTTGTTGGATACTAAACTTGGACACATCTTCCAACGAAGATTCAGACCTTAGTTCACCAGGTTGTGGAGGACTAGCCCCTTCTGGTAGAGCGATCGACTCCTGTCGGTTGCTCTTGATCCTTGTGTCACATGTTTCCACAACATATTTTTCTTGTTTGGTTTTGGTACCTTTTCTGTTGTTGAGAAGATTCTGAATCCGGGAAGCGAGAGGGGAATCATGGGACACACGTGTGATGAAGTTGGTGCGGGTGTTGGATCCACGAAGGAGGCATGCAGCTTCATCATAAGCCCTTGCTGCTTCCTCTTCTGTCTCATATGTGCCAAGCCACATTCTTATCTTTTGTGTTGTGTCTTTGATCTCAGCTACCCATTTCCCTGATGCTCTTTGTCTCACCCCAACATACTTCCTTTTGGTTTTGTTGTTGTTGTTTCTCCCTTTGACTCCTTTTGATGTGCTTGCTCTCAAGTGCTTCTTTGGATGCTGGAATTGAATTTCCATTACAAAGTGTAGCAGAAACTTCCTTAGCTCTCACAACTCACAAATATAGATTTGGTTTGGTTCCTCAATTTTCATGTTGTTGCTTGCAAGTTTGTGAAATCATAATATATGGAAGAAAAAAGTTGCCAAGTTAATTAGCAAGTGGGCTTAGTATATTAGGGTAGTTCTTGAATTTTTATTTATTTATTGATGATTAGTTTTTTAAATGCATAAAATTATCAACTGGGCTTTGTTGGATTAAATAGATTCATCCATCATTTTTTATCACTAACATTATTAAGATTGTTAATTTTGATTGACGTGACATTTTTTACAGTTTGATATATATTATCAAGTTAATTGAATTAGAGTAACTTTGATATATATTATTAATAATTATTATTTATGCATTTGTATATTTAAATTATATAATAATTATCTTTTTTTTCTTTTTTAATTCTTTTTTTATTGAAATGTAGAAATTTAGTTTTTTTGAGCTTTTATCTAATAAATATTAAAATTAGTTGATTTATAATGTTAGTTGTATTTTTTTGATAATCCATCTTTTAAGTCTTTAATGTGTAATCATACAAAGAAAATAAAATCAACACTATAAATAAACTAATTTTAGCATTTGTTGAAGAAGAAAAAAGTCGAGTAGTTGTAATTTGAAAAAAATTAAGGTGGGGCTCAGAAAAGCTAAATTTTTACGTTTTATAAAAAGAAGATAATTGTTATATAATTTAAATGCATAATTTATATATAAATATCATAGTTTAATATATATATTATCAAGTTAATTGAATTAGAGTGATAAATTAATGAAAGAATCAATTTGGTCGGACAGAAAAATTTTAAAGTAATTGAAGTGGTATATTTCTAATTTAAGAACATGTTTGAATGGAAGATTTAAGATGAGAAAAGTAATTATTAAAGGGATTTAAAATCTTTTTCCCTTAGTAATTTGACAACGGTGTTCATGCCACGACAAGGAAGCCAGACAGAATCACCAAACCATCTACACAAAACCAAGTGAGGAAAATATGAAACAAGAAGCTAGTTTTGTTCCCTCTTCCCATCTTTACGCCTTGCTCAACGACAAGCTAGTTTTTGTCCCCTCTTCCCATCTTTTTGCCTAGGTCAAGCACTTGAAAAGATAATAGTGATGGAGTAAATGGCCTCCATATGGAGGCTCCCAAATGATGCTTGAGATGCATCCATAAAACGAGACTCAAAAGGCCATGCTTAGCACTAATTAAGGTGGACCAAGTCGTTTCACCATCATATCTATACTACTACACACTTAAATACTATATTATATTTATATTATGGAACTAAATTATGCTTTTTTATAGAGAAACTTAAGTATGCTTTTAGGAATTTGAGGCTTGAGATAAATCTGTTTGTTATCTATCAAATTTTAAAAATTATTCTAGTCTCTACACTTATTTTTTATAAAAAAAATCGTTTGATCTCTAAAAGTCGACAATGCTAATGAAAATGGTGACATGACGTTTGAAAGTATATAATGGCAAATGTTGAGAGGGCTTCCACTTTCATTAACGTTCTCTGCCCCCGGGACCAAAAATGAATTTTCAAAAATTATATGGACTAAAAACACATTTCATTAATATGTAAAATTTATATATCAATTTTACAATACTTTGTATAATATCGTATATTCCCCTCTCTCTACCACATTAATCATATTATTATAAACTTCTCTTTGATTTTCTCTTCCTATATCACTTTATTATACAATTTTTTTATTAGGTATTATACAAATATTTGTATAAAGAAATGGTGTTTCATTTTTTATAAGATATTTATGCCCATATCATGCCGTGTGAGCTGCGTTTGTTGCAAGTTGTCCTCACGTCACTGACTAACCCCTCTGTTCTCCACCTTTATATTCATATGTTCACCATTTTCAATTAATCCAACAATGTTTGTGATATACAAGACATTGTCGTTGTCTTATTTGTTAACTAAGAAAGACAATAAAGCCAGCCTAAATTTTTTTTTTCAATTTGAGTTAATCGACAAAGTTTTTGTTTTCTTTCCTTTTTATATATTTTTTCTAATGATGAAATGAAATCTGATAAGTAATTGCGTACCACCAAAGTGTACACATTGAATCCCATGATGGACGCGAATGAAAATATAAGGACATGGACACAAGCCTTTCTATATTAAACAAGTTGGGCATCTAACATGGGAACAGTACTATTGTAATCTATAAAAAAATGGATTTATGCTATCTTAATCTATCCAAAATTCAAAATTATATATATTTAATACTAATATTCACCCTAGTTGATGAGTATTAGTATTTAACATAAAAAAATTTGGACTAAAAAACCATTGAATCTTATTGTTTTTTAAAATTTAATTTAAAAATATTATCATATTTTATCATGTAACTTAAAAATAAAATTCATATATGTAGGAGAGAATCGTGAAAAAAAATAGGACTGAAAAAAATAATGATAAAGAGCTTAAGCTTAGAGAAGTGAAAAATAAGATGAGAAGTGTACAATCGAATAAGATTAATTATTGAGATTTAATGTAATTTTTAAGTGTAATTTGATTCTTCTCTTTCTTTACCTCTTTCTATTTGTCTGTCTCTCTTACTCTCCCTCTCTCTATTGAAAGATTAAAGGGAGAAAGAGAGGATGAGAGGTAATGAGTTTGAATTTTTCCACTAATTTTCTAACAAATACTTGCAACTAACATTGATGATCTATAAAAAAGATTTGCATATAAAGGAAATAAAGGGAATAGTAATAATTATGCCACTACTTATATGAAACAACCATAATAATTAATTAATCATGCTAACAGTAATTGCTAGACTAACATGGTTTGAAAATTCAAATTGAATTATAAAGTATATATATGTTACTAAGGTGTAAATTTTTAGAAGAAAGATTTTAAACCTTATCGTACAATAATGGATGATATATAACATGTTCTCCGCACATCATTCGATAAATGCCATTAAATGTTTGTGTATACCAATAAGATCCAACATAGTTAATAAATAACTTTTATTTTATCAAGAGTTCAATTCACTTGTTTTTTGATTACTACATAATATGCTTACCTTTTTAGGTACATATAATTGCAATTATTTCAATTATTCCTTATTTTAAACTTTGTTTATACCTCTTTTAGTTTAGAATTTAATTTCATAGGACTTTAGTTAGTTTGTTTAAATTAGGAAGTATTTCTTATGCTTTTAAACTTTTTGAATGTAGGAATTGAAGTTCAGTTTTGGAGCATTGCTGGAGTCAAAGTCAAGGTGGAGAAGCAAATTCGTCCAACGCAAAAGAAACTTGTCTTTTTTATCTAATTTTCATTTAAGGTTATAACAAATAGATTATGAAAAATAATTATTTTTCTCTTTTTTACTAAAACTAATTGTAGTTTCTTAATATGCCTTTTATTTCTCTAATTTGTTACTTTGACATTTCAAACAGGATTTCTTCTATCTTTTGTTTATAAGGGTAAAAGAAAGAAAATAACAAATGCGATCTTAAATTTTTAAAATGACAGATAAATAAAAGCAATGTTTTTCCTTCAGAAGTGATTGGAGATAGTAATCAATATATTTTTTCTTTTATGTAACAATAGTATACAACTCAATTCAATATTTGTTGGTCCAAATTTCTTTCAAGTGCAATATAACACGGAAAGAATGTTTTTAAAACATGCGAAACCAAAAGAATAGATCGGGAAAAAGAATCATGAGGTATAAGTTGCTGATTGGATATGGAAATTATGCACCCTTTTTGGTAACCCATGGTTTGATGACAGCAACAACAATGATTATAACAACGATGAGAAGTATCATGATTGCAATGCACATCCATTTCCTAGAGTTCCTTTGTAGTTTTTTTGCCTTCTGGAGGGCATTGTTTCCTTGCTGCACGTGATCCACTGCACTTGAAACCTGATGCAAGAGCAGAAACCAGCATTGATCAACCAATCAATTTTTCACAATGATTAATACACACACACTAAAACTGCTAATTCTGACCATACATATATTACATTGACCATATGGATGATCAAGATTAACCATATGGATGATCCAGATTAACTATTCTCATTGGTGCAACTGTTTAATTATGATTATGTATTACCTAAATTTATAAAGATTGAAAAAAAATAAGAAAATAATCAATTAACTCTTATTTTCATGTATTTTAAAAGTATATATTTTGTTAATCTTGATGTACGTCAACAAGGTAAGAGTGAGTGTCACATTGATATAAACTTATCCTTTTATATATACATAGGGTGCATATCTAGTGAGAGGTGACATGAGTTAATCTTGGTCATATAGCCATACATAGATAGTGAAGATTGTTTTAATTAGTTTTAATCTTAACCATACATACAGTCGAAATTTGCTCATTTCATGCTCTCAGCTTTCACTTGATATGCAAAAAGATAAAAAATACCTGTGTTTCTATGTTGTCAAGCATGTCTCCTTGCGCGTCCACTAACACTGCAATATCCAGAAATATCTGCAAGACATGAAGCAATTAACGTCCAAACTAGATATCTATCTCTACTTTCACATATCTTGCAGGTGTCTGTATTATATGCATATTTGTGCCAGCATAGCATCTAAACATACTTTTGAGAATAAATTGCCTTCTTTTCTTATGGCACCCTAACAAAGACTTGCAAAAGCAATTTTTAGCTTCCCATAAGTGTAGTGCTGTGATATATTTTATGGCTTGCATCTCCCATGACATGTATGGATTACTTGTGCAAGATGTACATAAATATATCAAAAAAAGAAGACCAAGAATGTGTGAACTGGGAAGCTGAAGAGGTAATATAAATATCCTAAACAGCAAAACTGTAACAGGAAATTCCTTCACAAGTGAAATGATAGAGATACCATTAGTTTTATAGTGTAATATGACTAAATCCATCATCATAAAAAAAAAAACTACGTACCCCATTGGCTCCTCTCTATGCGAAGGTAAGGGGGAGAGATATTGTACGTAGTCTTACCCTTACATATGTAAAGAGACTGTTTCTGGATTAGAATCCACGACCAATAAGTCACACAACTTTACCGCTGTGTCAGGGCTCGTTCTCACTAAATCCATCATCATATGAAAGCATAAATATTTTCCCTTTCCCCCCCCCCCCCCCCCCTGGTTCTAGTGGTTCTATAGGCCTTTTTAATAAATTGTACTTTTTAGGACAGAATGTAAAAAAAAAAGGTGCACAAGTAATTATTTTATGCACTATTTTCTGCATGTCTGTCATCATCTAATCAGGCTATTAAGTGTCCTAGTTTGTGGAGCTACATTATCACAGTCAAATTAATTGAACAAACTGATTAAATACCTGTTGTAAATCTAGAAGCTTCCTCTCAACATCTCTAACTGCTTCATGTCGCTCTTGAATTTCAGCCAAGGTGTCCATTATCTACAAAGATAACTCGATGTATGAGGAGTGTACAATGAGTCAATGACATTGTAGGTTTCCTAATATCACATAATTTGCCTATTTCCCAAGGAAGATCAATGTTCCTTTCCCCTCCCCAGCCCCAAAAACAACAAATTGTGGGGGGGAAATATTGAATTATTAACAATGTAGGAATGGTAGGTTTAGATGAGTGAATGATATCCATGTTGATATTGGATAATATAAAAAGTTGAATATGCATTTGAGGAGGAATTGAAGGAGAAAGCAAGAGGAAGATATGAACCTGGCCTCGTCCTTGTTCTTGAATTGCCTTCTGGAAAATTTGTTCACTATCTCCAGTTTCAATTAATCTTTCAATTGTCTGTACATAGTTAAATGATTAGAAGACAAACTTCTAAAAGACATTTCCATCAGCTCTGCATCAGCGGATGAAAAAAAGTTAAGAAAAGAAAGAATACCTCCTCATCAGTTCTTGTGCCCGTAACTGAAAATCACGAAAACCAGAGAATAAAAACAAATTAACTCCATTTCAATGAAAAGTAATGGTATAAAATTGAATACAACCACTAATGAGTAAACAACTCAAACCTGTAAAAACACGTCTCTCAACCACCTCGCGATACTCTTGATGGATGGCCTCTCTCAGGGTCTGCAAAGATTTTCAAAAGTGGACTCAGGTCAAGTGAATTGAAAGAACAGGAGAATAAAAAAAAGATCTGAAAAAAATGAGACAAACCCACCTGAAATTCAGCCATTTTATCTTTCAGTTTCTTTTTAAAGAACTGCAAAAAATACAAGGTACAGATCAGATAGGTCCAATAAAACATTAAGCCAAAAATAATGATTCAGAAGACCAACAGTGTAATCCTAGTTTGAAAAATCCCCAGGTTTACTCACTATGATTCAGCATAGGTTGCATATTCATGTAAGTTGAAAGCCATGAAATAAGTGGAAAAATTATAATGTAATCACTAATTATATCATATATATAAGATAAGTTAGACTTGGTGACTTGTTGGTCATGAGTTCGAATCCGAAAACAGCCTCTTTGCATATGCAAGGGTAAGACTGCGTACACTATCCATTTCCCATACCTTCGTATAGCAAGGAGTCTCTGGGTATTGGGGTATGTGGTTTTTTTAGTTTTTTTTTATTTTTATGTAAGATAAGTTAGACAACAAGCCCACCACAACAAATTAACATAACTTTTATTTTAGGGATTAAAGAAGCTCCGGTACAAAAGTCTCCTATTAGAAACTTGGTTCATAATATAAAGAAGTTACATTGACTTTTGGGCATTTAGATTGAGATGAAATCACCATCCTTTACTCTTGATTTATCCTTTTTAAGCATTCCTTAGTTTCCAGATATATATAATATATAATCATATTACGAAAGATACATTCATATTGTTGATTGAATATCAACCAAATTGAGTTGCCTTAGAAGAGGAATATTCATGCTGGAGACTCTCTTATAGACTTGTATTTATCAAGTAAAATTTTAAGTATCTAAATGGTTATAAATTTAAATTTGTGTACTGCAAGAGAATTTGAGAAATGAATAGTTGTAAAATTATGAAAGCAGAGAGAGAATTACATATACTAAACTACAAATGCAATGAGAGAGAATTACATATACTAAACTACAAATGCAATGAGAAATTCAATTTGAGGAGAAAGTTACGAGACAATTATTATGAAATAAAAAGCCGGATTACTACTGACATGGTTGTTGCTGTTCTTGACCGGTCAACACCTGATCCTTTTCCACACCCAGGCTTCTGCCTGTTTGCCAAATTCTACAATACAGAATGGAATGAGTCAATTTACACCAAGAATCTATGGATTGAATAAAACACTTACAGGTGTTCAGTAAAGACACCTCCTTGTCCAGTTCTTCAATTTTGGTCTTTAAGTAATGTGCAGTTTTCTTAACTTCATCAACATCTTTCTCCATTCTCTGCTTTATAGCTGCAGATAATCATAGGATCAAGCTAAAGCAATTAGTTTAACACTCGTGATCTTTGTTCACATCTGCAGAACAACTACCTTCAAATTTGTCCTTTTATCAAAAGGGCAATTTAACATCTAGAAACAGTCTTACAGCAAATTCTTCTGCATATCAATATCATAATTTCAAACTATAAATAATACTTGCTTGCAAACTATTACTCTATACATGTTTATTTAATTATATTTTACAAGAATTTTTTTTTGAACCTCCTCGTATCTATCATTGGGTTCATCTACTACCGATCCCAATTAACTTAGGTTAAGGGTGTTGTTGATGTTGATGATGTTGTTGAATAAAAAATTTCATTAACGCCTACAAGATATATTCCGCCAAAAGTTCAATGAGTCACAAAAGGAGTAGTAATTTCCACATTTGTGTGTGTCTTAACTATAATATTTTTAAGAAATTATATGAAAGGAGGGATGCATGACTAAATAATTTTTCTTTTATTGTTTTATTTATGGTGATTAAAAAATTAAAATGAAAAAGAACAACGGACCATGCATAATATTGTTTGAAAAAAAAAAACGATAAAACAATATTATACTAACCCTTCATGGAAGGAGCCTTGGTCACGGCTTTGGATTCCTCATGGGCATCCTGCATACAAGGTTTGCATAAAAATGGTGAGGAAAATTTCAAGTAATCTTTAGTTCATAGTATAAACCAACAAGGAAGCACAACGGCTTTTCATTATTTGTATAAGCCAACAATAGTAGTCAAGTTTGTAAAGACAGGTTACCTGGAGCTTTTTCAAAAGCTTATCCAGCTTAGCATATTGTTTATCAAGCTCTTGAACCTATTAAAAAAAGCCATAGGATCATTTAATCAGATGAGCAATATGATTGAACATGGAAAGATATAATGAAAGATAAGCTTATTAATGCTTTTATTCATATATATATATATATAACCACCTTTTTGAAAAAACTATCCAAGCCCAAGTCTCCTGAATTCCTTGCATATTCTCCTAACTCAACATCACCACCTCTGTGGCCTTGGCCATGTGGAATTTCAAATGATTCCTGAGTAAAGAAGAAAATAGATCATCAAATTAATATAAATGGTTCAACTTTAACACTGATGTTGCTATCTGCACGTTCTCGGTAAACTAGCTACAAAAGTTATTGCTATCCTAGCACAATATTCTACATACCACAAAAGCACATACTGATCTTAGATGCATGTAAAATTCAAACCGTAACAGAATAAATAATCTTTTTCAAATTTTTGATATGATCTATTATTAAGTACTACACTACTGTTAAGACCTATGTAGTGACAGGTTATTATGGATACATGCATTGAATTTTCATCAGTGCACAGGTATACTGTTTTTGTCCCCCCAGTAACATTCAATGGAAGGATTGAACTTACAGCCCAATTCATTGTACAAATCCAAGTTAAAGGTCTAACTGCATTCAATAAATATTGCAAATAAAAAATTGCATATACAGCTTCCGTAAACATTTTGTTAACTTTTGTAAATATCAAAATAAGACATCCTTAAGCATTTGCTTCCCTTTGCTTTGGCATGAAACTTGAGGGGATAGGCATGCCTACTTGACAATTGAATAATGACTACATCAACAAGATTGCAACAACAGACTTTAAACACATCCACAACTTTATTTATGCATAGAATAAATTTATTACCATATTGAGAATATTGTTGTGTAACGAAAAGAATACAACTCCTAAGTAGGGCAAGTGAATGGAGCTTAAGTGAGCACTAAGCAGGTAACTCAAAATGTTCATTGATACCAAACTGAGTACTCCAGGCCAATAAATGCATTATCCCAAAGAACAGAGCTTTCATGATCAACATGTAACTAATGCTATTGCCTATTACTATCCAAGTGCAAGAATGTCAGGTTTATCATAATTTATTTTGTGGATTATCATTATTTAATTAATTATTAGAACTTTGTTGGATTATTAAATAATTAACAACACTTCAACTTATAGCTAAAAGAAAGTGAAGTATACTGTCAGTTCATAGTATGTTAGAATGACAAAAAATCAGAGAACATTTTATACACATTATGGAGTCTCTAAGAAGTTCACTGTTATATAGTCTGGAAGGAATAATTTTAAATTTTAAATTAAAATTACAAAAATAATTTTTCAACGTAAATAAAAAATAGGATTCTGGGAAGTGGGAAGTGCTGATTTTACAAGAATAATTTCATAGCCCACTTTCATGATCTGATAAGTCATTAAGTTTTCTTCATTGGCAAGAAGAGGCCACTGAAGAATATATTAAATGAAGCATAAATGCATAATGCATCCATTATTTATTTAACTCAAACATAGTTGACCATTGAAAATTAAACATAAGTAGAGGAAGCTTAACTCTAGATTATTCTAATTGTCACTATCCATGGCAACCTCTTTGATTTTTTTTTTTCCTTTTTAAAACGGAACAGATGCAACACTGACGAATACATATCACAAAACCGTGAAGAAAGTTTCATACGTTTGAGAACCCGCATTCTCCAAACCCCACAAGTTTCCTTCACTTTCTCAGCAAACAAACAGAAAAAAAGGCAAAACAGGATTGCATATTATGCACAAAGCTAGATCTGACAAAAAAAAAAACAAATGCATGAAAACAAAGAAGAAGAAAATAAACTAGTTGAATCAACAACAATGAAATAAAATTATTAATAAAATAAAAAAAAAGTAGAAAGAGAAGGTGGAGAATTGAAGGTTACCGTTAGAAGATCGTTCATTGTGGGAGAAAGATGAGAGAGATTGAAAGGGCAAAAAGGGAATGTGAGGAGGAAATTGGGATTGACTGAGATTTAAAAGCTGGTGAGGACCTGGCTAACAAGAAACCAGGCCATAGAGTTTCATTCCTCACGAAGAAGAAGAGAAACAAGACGTGTTTTCAAACTTTTTGTTTTTTAGTTCCTTCGCTTTATTGTTATTGTTTAAATTTTTTTACTTATTTATTATTTGTTTATTTTTCTTTCTTTTTTTGGTTGTGTTCTGATCTGAGAATGGAAAGTTTGTAAATGGAACCACCGACCAAGTAGACAGGTGGGTAACAGCTTTCTTGAAGGGTTTACTTTAGGGTAATTCGGAAATTAATTATTAAAAATATAAAAAATTTAATTATTAGTTTGGATGGTTTTTTAATGGGTTTAATGGTCTGATTTCAACATACTTGCATTTTGTAATTGAATACTAAGTGTATAGTCTATTTTTTTATTATATAACTTAGGATAAATTATTTTTTTTTAAAAATTTATTATTTAAGTTTAATTTGATTTTCTAATTTTTTTTTTCAATTTGATTATCTAATTTTTAAAATCAATTCATTTTTTTGAAAAATATACAAAAACGATTTAAAACCACTTATTAATAAGTTTGCATTGTTACAAAATGTTATTTATTATCATTTAGACTTAAGGATTAGATTGAATCTATTTAAAAAATTAAAGGACCAAATGAATCCAAAAAATAATAGATGACCAAATTAAATCTAAAAAATAAATTAAAATACTAAAAAACTAATTTAACCTATAAATTATTGTTTTATGAGTTTAATTTTTAGTTATTCTTAGTTTACTTTACATTGTCAATTAGTTGTAATAATAATAATAATAATAATAATAATAATAATAATAATAATAATAATAATAATAATAAGTGGATAGATAGATGTTTCTTATAGAGATAGATTATGTTCATTAATAATAATAATAATAATAATAATAATAATTATTATTATTATTATTATTATTATTATTATTTTTATTATAAATAGATACATCATATTTCTTAATTCACAAATAAAAAAATAGCATTCTTTAATCTTTAGATTCTAAGAGATCGATCAAGTTCCTTAATTTTAAAAAATAATCATATTCCTTGTAGAGATAGATAACATTCCTTAATTCACCGGAAAAAAAATGTTTCTTATAGAGATAAATTATATTCCTTAATTCACAGAAAAAATTCAAGTTTTTTTTACTGAAAAAAGATAAGATTTTTATTATTTACTAAAAAGGTCATGTTTTGTAAATAATATTTAAATAAAAATTTAATTTTTGTTAGGTTTGAGTTTTGAGTATGCAATCAAGGTAAAACAAAATTATGTTATGATTGTGATTATGTTTTATAAAAAAAATTGAATGAAGTTTTAATTTAATTTCTATCATATTTTTAATCAATATTATTTATATTTCAATTTTTTATATTAACCAAAAGCAGGTAACAACTATGGGTATAGGCATTTAGCGATACAATAGAAAAGGACACAGGTATTAAAGTTATTACTCACAAAGAAACACTATAATTTTTTTCATAAGTACTTATAAAACAATAAAATAATGTAATCTCTTTAATAAAATAAAATTAACTTTATATATATATATATATATATATATAATAACCCATACATAAGTTAAACTTATTTTTTGTAGCAAAAAAAGTTAAAAATAATAAAACTTTTCATATTTAAAAAAAAATTTGTTTCTGTTATACTCGAAAGTAAATAAATCTTTCTTATACACTCTTTTTGGTTTTCTTTGAATCTTTTTTAAGAAATAAACTTCAGACAAATTATTTTATTTTCTGAAAAGTTATAATATTAATTAGAGAAAAAATATGTAGTGTAAAATAATTTTATAATATCATTCAATCATAAAATTATGATAAGTTTATTAATTTTTACAAAATTATTTTAAAAGTCATATATAAAATAATTTGTAGTTAAATAACAATATGTCACTATTCAACTCTATTAATTATATTTATTGAATAATCAAATAATTCAGGTTAAATTAGTTTGTTACTCATCTAATTTATTTTTTAGATTCAATTTGATCCTCTAGTTTGTTTAAGTTCAATTTGATTATCTAATTTTTTAAAATGATTCTTTTTTTTGGAAATATGTATTTTGTGTCTATTTAAAATCACTTAATAACGAGTTTGAACTTCACAAAATATGATTTCTTACCATTTAGACTAAAAAATTAAATTGAATTGATTTAAAAAATTAGAAACCAAATTAAATAAAAAAAAAATTAAAGAACCAAATTGAATTTGTATAATAAATTAGAGAACTTAAAAAACTAATTTAACCAATAATTTGCAATAAGTAATAGTTCTGTTAGTTACACCATCAAATGAATACTTAAACCAAAATGTAACAAAAATAAATTCCTCTAAGAAACAGAGTGTGGTACTGTGGTAACAGCTCTCAGCTAAGAAGATGCAAGAGAAATTTTAGGGGAACTAATAACTATGACTATAATTTGACACTCAAGGCTTCTAGCTGTCTCTTTCAGGGCTGTGGGGGACAAATCAATCACTTAATCTTGAAGAAATGGAGATTATCTTAATTGAAGTAATTGGAAGGTGAAGGGAGAATATTAAAACATTTTCTTTGTTTGGTCGGATGGTTAATTCCGCACATAATTCTTGGTTTGATTAGTTGCTTTTTAGGTTTGTTTCAACCTTATGTTTGTATCGTTAGTCTAAAACAGAAATAAAAAAAATGATATGTTTGTATCGTTTACAAGTTAGAATGGTAATTAATAGAGTCTCAATAGGATATTATAATATTCATTTTCATACTCACTTTATGAAAAATACTTGTACCTGTCTACGTACCAGTACTGATAACAATTTTAATTCACATTTTTTATTCATTCACAGCTTAAATAGGTCTCTTGATAGAGTTTAATAGTTTTTCTGCAAATGCATGGTTATTGATTTGAAGAAGATTATAGATCTTATTAAATAAATCTAAATAATCTCTCTTTCGTTTTAAGTCAAGAAAGATAAAGAGTAAAAGTTAATTCGGTCCACTGGAATTCAGAGTAAAACTCGGGATTTTTTCCATGTTTCAGCGAAATTGAATTAATTTCATACTAATAAATAAAAATTAATAATACAGTTCCATATCTATTAATAATAAGTGAAATTAGAAATGGAAATGGAATAGATAGGGTGGGGGGCAACAATATTATACAAAATATGAAAAAAAATTAAAATACTGTGTTACAATTCAAAATGAAATACAATTTGAGATCATTGTATTATTTTTTTTTGTCCTAGATGAGAGATTACCATTACGATTGTCTCCCAATCCATTGGATTAGAGATTAATCCTAATCATGGTGTGTGACTGTCGCTAATCAAATATTATTTTTGTACTATATTAATATTAATTAGAACAAAAACTTTCATAATTCAATTTCAAATTATTAATTTCTATTTTTTTCATTCCTTTCTTTTTCTCAGATTCTAATCCAAAAATAAAAGAATTAAGTGAATTAAAAATCAAAAGGAAATTCAGGGCCAAGGGTAAAGATATCCGAAGCTAATTCAGGAAGAAATCAACTAATCATAAAAAGAAGAAAGAAAATAGTAGGCAGTAAAGTTGTACTGTAGGTACAAAAAGGAGTATTTTTCTCCTCCCCTATATAACACTAGTACAGAGTCAGTCTTAAAACAACAACAATAGGAAGACTGAAATTTCAAAGGAAAACAACTAAAAAGAAAACTGAAATTTGAGAAGCTTTATTGCAAATTTAAAAATGTTTAGATTGTCCAATTTGATTCCGGGTAAAGGAAGGGAGCATGTCCAAGTTGGTTAAAATGGTCTTGCAGCCTCTTCCAGCATCTTCTTTACTCTGGTCAACTTCTCAATTTCCCTAAGAGCCTGAAATTAATTAAGAATAACAATAGATAAGAATAATGCTACAACACAGCCAGAAAAAAAAATTCAGTAAAAAAATTGTCAAGATTCAATAAGAACAGTTAGATAAGTCAAAATGGTTAGGAACTAGGAACCAATCAACTATCCAAAGTCAAAAACAATGCTTTACTCATTATACCAAAAATTAAGCTCATCTAATACTTCCTAACAAGAAACAGTTAGCATGGCATGCTTCAAATTGCTTGCATAAAAATTACAACCTCCAAAGCCATGTCTTCTCTTGTAATTTCATCCAAGTTATCACAACCCAGCCGAGAAACTACTTCTGCAAAAAGAAATAAGCTGTTAGGACTTGAGACAAACATTTTAAACCCCCCTAACCTCCCCTTGCATAACAAAAACTGTAAACAAAAAAACCAGGGAGCGTTGTGTACTTTGAACTGAAATAATAGCATCAGCTGTAGCATATCCAACTCTGTATCTATCGTACAGAGCACCTAGTTCATTCAGTACCTAACATCATTTATCAGAGACATTAGGAATTTAGATTTACTGAAAGAAGATTGTAAACTTGTGCCACTACACTTTCACAGCAGGGAATAAACCTCTGGGTATGAACCAGAAATAGATATTTCAGATGGAGCAAATTGACTCTGGTCTTCAATTACATCTCTGGCCACAAAATCTAGAGGCACATCAATCCACAATGAAATCCCATGTCTCAGAAGTGCCCTATGTCAATTTAAGAGCAAGTCAATATAATATCGAGGTTACATAGAGTTTGGCATACTATTTAAGCTGCAGTTAGTTTTTCACTTATTCACACAGTCAACGAATCAAAACTGTTGGATGAAAATCAATTGGATCAAATCCCAAATGCGTGATCTAAGTCTGCATTTACCAAGAAAAAATGAGTTGTTTGATCTTCACCAAACAATTCTGATTTACTAACTGTGTGAATGTATGAACAAATGACTACATTGAATCTAGATTGTGAGCTCTTAGCTAGCAGTTATAAATCCATACAGATTAGTGGAGCTTGTAACAGTGCCATTTCCTGCACAAACCACTAGTCGACCCATGGATGATAATTGCTTCAGTACTTCAGTCTGCAGCATTTGACATGTAAACCATAAGTATTTGATATTCTACTTCAACAGTTAAGTGATGGAAATGAGCATAATTATCCAGAAAATTCAGTTAAAAAAGAAAGATGTCAGCCAAGGTAATTAAAAGAAATTAGTATACTATGGTCACACCGCTAGGCATGAGCCTCATGCCCTTCTAGAGTCACACTTTTCTATGCACAGATGACCTGCCAATAGGAACTCATACAGCAATTAAGTATGCATCCAAAGTAACATTCAGTAAGTCTAATACAATCAAGGTTTAATATTGCAAATGCTTGTTTTAATATTGGTAAAAAATAATTGTTAATTTTGATCTTTATAAATATATATATTTTTAAAATAGTTCATCTGATAACACGTCATGTATTTAGATATGTCACATCACATGTCGTTTCAGAATAGTCAACATTTTGAAAGAAATTAAATTTATGATAACCAATACAAAACCATAGAAAAATTTTATAGGGACTAAAACCAAAATCCACCATATGTTTATGGACACTAAAAACTACAATCAATCACCTCAGACTCATAGAAGCCTTTTTTGTCACTCTCTCTGAATGATTTTGCAGCCAGGGCACCACCTACAGCTTCTTCCACCAAACTATCACTGGACAGAGTACATAACCATCAAGTAACGCTGAATAACAGGAAGCTCCATTTTTCTATTAGAGAAAAACAATGTAAATAGTACATACCTGTCGAAATAATAATACCGCAATGCATCAGCCAGCAGCCTCCCCAAACTAGTTTTAAGAGAGCTCTTCAAACCTTAAATCAAATAAACACAATTTAATTTAGTAAAAAAGAGAGAG
Source organism: Glycine latifolia (assembly GCA_013407115.1). Taxonomy (NCBI): domain Eukaryota; kingdom Viridiplantae; phylum Streptophyta; class Magnoliopsida; order Fabales; family Fabaceae; genus Glycine; species Glycine latifolia. The sequence continues at coordinate 39,123,957 of CM023948.1, forward strand.
AAAAAAAAAGAATTTGATCGTGTCACATAAGCCACAACAAACATCCAAACCCCCATTAATCGAAATGCTAGCTGGTGTTCCTTCTTACCAACCAGAAATATGGAGGTCCCTTTGAGCTCAGAAGACACCTCTGCTGCTTTCTTCTGAACAAAAACTAAACAAACAGTTAAAACAATCTTCTATTCTATTTTGTGGGTGTTCAGATGATTGTTGACAAAATTAATTTTGGTAAAATTGATTTTGAATTGATGTTACTTTTGAATTGATGTTACTTTTGTTTGAACGTTTTTATTATAAAAGCAAGGAGTAAAATTTAGTATAAATTTTTAGCTTAAATACTTTTTTTGTCCTTGCAAATTAGCATTTCTTTTCATTTTCCTTGTATTTTTTTTCATTTTAGTCCTTACAAAATGTGTTTGTTTTGTTTTTCATCCTTAAAACACTTTAAACAGCACTTTGAACAGTAAAAAAGTGTTTTGAATAATGAAAAAACACCATCTATAGCACCTTAAAGACAAAATAAACAAAACAAACACATTTAGCAACAATTTGATTTTTTTTAAAGGACGAAAATGAGAAAAACATTAAATTACACAGACTAAAATAATATATAAACCTAATTTTTTTATGCAATGCAAAAGCTATCTAAAGTTGTTTCATCTGATAATTAATTCTGGATTCTTTCTTGGCATGAAACTGAATATGTGAAAAATGATCTAAAATCAATTTTGAACTCGGAATCATCAATTATTCTTCGACATGAAATCAAACACGCATAAAATTCATTTAAAATCAATTTTGAACTTGGAATCAATTATTCTCCGTTGTGAAGTCAAACACGCATAATTCTAATTATACAACAATCTTTATCTGTCTCACCTTCACCGCAAGAGACGAGTCGGTGGCACCAACCGAAGCTGAATAATAATAAAAATGCAAACGCAACAACAACAACATTCATTAACTAACTAACTGCACAAAATTTGAATTCAGAAACCGGAGGGGAAAGAAATGCAATACGAGGCTTACACGAAACGGTGCCGTCTGATACTGAGCAATTGAGCCTGCGCAGTCGAAGGAGGTTCGGGTTTGGGAACTTGAGGAAGGAGGTTTGGTGCTTGAATTGAAGAAAATTGGAAGGGCGATTAAGAAGTGTGAGAGTAGTGTTCCTGTGGCACAGGCTTGCCTTCTCCATTCCAATCTTATTATCTTTGTCTCTCTTCACTCTTGCTCTTTCAAGTTTCAACTATAAACTAAAAATAATATTATTTTTTTTTTCACTATTTTATTTCCATTATTATTACGCCTATAATCTATCTGTCTATAATATTATAAAAAATTTAATATTTTTTTATTCATGTAATATATGATAGCCTTTTTAATTTATTTTCTATTTTAATTCTTATTAATTTTTTGTTTTATTTTGACATTTGATATGTAAAAAAATTATCTATGTGATGATGCAACTAACTAATATGGAAACATAAATATGTTTTTGTTTAAATAATAGAGACTAAAATAATAAAAAAATATAATTTTGGTAAAAAAAATTACATTTTAGAGAATAAAACAATAATGTTAAAACTGAAATAAATTAAAAAATAAATAAGAAAATATATAAAAACTAAAATGGGACAAAAACAACCCATGTGTTATAAAGGAAAAAGTTGAGTGAAGACCTAAAACTCTTATATAACATTTAGAGAGAAAACTGTAATATAATTTATCATGTAATAAGAAAAGAGAAAAAAGTGTTTGTATGTTTAAAATAATTAAGTATTTATATATTATTACTCATAACTAAAATATAATTAAAAAAAATAAAATATTATAGTCTAAAAATATACTATCATATACACGAATATAAGGAATAATGCAAACAAAATAAGATTGAAAAAGTTAATCATATGAATCACTAAGTCAGCGAGTAATATTCATGGTGCCTATGTTGAATTTTCAATGCAATTATAGTAAATAAAAAATAATGTTAAAATATATTTTTCATTTTCATAAATATGAAAATGTTTAAAATTATCTTTATAAAATTTTTTATGCTTATTTTCATAAAATTAAAATGCATTATTTTTTAATTTAGAAATAGGTTCGAATAAAACCTGAAGCTACCATAATGAATTTTTATATTGATTATTTGTTTAAATGTAATGTTTTTATATCAATTATATATATACTTGATGTAAATATGATATTTTTACATTAATTATATATATAATTGATGTAAAAAATTAGGTATGTATATTTAAATGTTCAAACATTATTCCGAATAGAAAAATATATTTAAATTTTATGAGAATAAAAAAATTTATTAGAAATTTTATATAGATGAATTTTGAATATTTTCATGAAATATGAAAAACAGAAAAAAAAAAGTAAAAGAAAAAAGTTAACCCATACTATTTAATTTTGATTAGTATTGAGAGAATTATAAAAAAATGTTATAATTGCAAATAATAAAACCATATTTTTTTTTATAAAAAAACCTATACATACAAAAACTTGAATTCAATTTCTATATACTGTTTCATAAAAAAATCATGAAAAACATGAATTTAAAGATAATTATATGTCATGTGAAAAATAAAGATAAAAAACTAATAGTTTATTCAAGGATTTTTTTTATTTATTTTAAAAACAACATTAAAAGTTGAAAAAAAAAACCTTGTTCCCTTCAATTCTATCACTAACGCAACCTCTTATTACCCCCAAAACATATTTTAATTAAGTAAATTATACTCGCACTTTTTATGTTTTGCTCAAATTTCACCTTATATCCCTCCATTTTTTTACATTACTTTTACCCCATTCTATGAACATATTTAATTAATGTCAATTGAAATATGTGAGCAGACAATATTATCCTTACATTTTAATTATAAAACTCAAATTATCCCTTCCAATTAGTTTCAGAATTTAGGATTCACGTCTTATTCCTCCTCACCATTCGTGAGTAATGTTCATCATCTTCTTGTTGGTGAGTTCTTCTTCAGCATCCAGGAGGTGCGAATTCTTCTTTCTCTCACAACGTTCATGTTCCATTTCTCTTCACCATTCGCGAGTTCTTCACCATTCCTGACGTTCACGAGCGCTCTGTTTCTCTTCCTATTCCACAATTTATGTTAACGCTAGAGTTATGCTTGTAAGTGACCACTAGACCTTGTATATAAGTTACTTTTTAAGATTATTTATTTAATTTTGATTATTTATTGTTACCTATTTCTGAATGAGATTTCAATGAAGGACTAGTTTTGGACCATGTATGATTTTTAAAATCATTTGTTTATTATTGTTGATTAAAATAGTGTTGATGTTTGAGATCACATGAAACACAATGAATGAACTAAAAATCATTTGTTTTTTAAAATAGTGTTGATGTTTGGGATCATAAGAACATAATGGATGAATTGGAATACATAGAATACATGACTGTGTTAACAACATTGCTAATGATTTAGACTTGTCACCATGTCACCCTTTTATTTTATGATTTTGTTCTACTACTATGGTTAAATTATCTTCTTTAAGACTGATCATGATGTGCTGAAAATGTTTATTGAGAATCAAAAGTCAGTTCATATGTATGTTAGTAAAACTAAAGATGAGAAGAATGTTGTTAACATTGCGTACCAACATAGTGGGTTCATGTCTAACAAAAAGTTGAGTTTACATCAAACTACACACCAAAAACAAAAAAGAAACAAAAGTATTAAAATATTTTCAAGTTAAAAGAAAGAGGATAAGTTATTTTAGACATAAATTTTCATTAGAAGTCATATAACTAGTATGTGCCTAATTTCTGTTAGATTATTAAAATTTTTAGGAAGAATGGAGTTTAGATGTAATTTGAGTTAAATAATTAAGGATTTTTTTAGGGTAAAAAAAAAAAAATTATCAAGTGAAATTCAAGCAAAACAAAGGAAAACAAAGGAGCGAGTGTAATTTACTCATTTTAATTTTATTCATCCTTTCCTTCGTTCATCCAACAACAGCAGAGTCACCGATTACGTTCTCTAAAATTCAATCCCAAAAAACTCTCTTATTTGATTCCACCGAAACCCTAACCCCCCTTTCGACGAACGAACCGCAATCACTTGCTCGCTTCTTCGATCGATTATTTACATCCTCGTCATTGCTCTGCGAACTCAAGATCTCTCGCTCGCGATTTCTTCTTCTTCTTCCGCGGTTTCTCAAGGTAAGCCCTAAACCTAAACCCATCCTAGCTCATTTTTATTGCTTTTTAATTTTTCTCGCTTTTCAAAAGGAAGAAGAAAAAAAATTGTGCGAAGAAAATGTGTTATTGTATAGTTGAGAAGTAAAATATAATATCAGAACATACGTATGGATTTTGATGGGTGTAATTGGGAAGGAACTTTTTCTATGCATATCAGGTGTACAATTGTTCTTTTAGCACTTTGGAGATTACCATTGTCCATTGTTTTTCTAAACCACTAATTAAAAAAACTAATGACAGACATTAGTGGTGAAAATCTTGTTAGAATATAACGTTAAGCACTGCAAGGAGGCTAGATATAAGTTTGAATGTGGGAGTTACCTTCTCAAATATAGCAAATTGAAAGTTGCTTTTGAGCACAACTTGTTTGTCGCATTTACATAAGGCTAGATAGATACCAGCATGTTTGATTGAGCTTCACAGCCATTGGTTATCACTTGTCTGGTTTCTTTATCTTCTACACCGGTGTCTCCACTCCACTTTGCCTTGTTCAGTTTTTCATTAATTTTTGTGCTCATTTTTCTGTTCAGGCTCCTTTTTAATTTTGATTTTATTTCCACGCTTTTCACATTTTTGTATTCAATAAGTTCAGGGTTTTTTTGCAAAAAGAAATCTTGAACTGTGTAATTTGAAATCTGTAACAGGGATTATACTTAATTTTTTTTAGGTTGTAAACTACTTTTTCTTTTCTTTTTTAGATTACAGGCATATCTACCCTAAAACATGGACGAGGATCAAGAGATGGAGAGATTTGGAACGGAGAATGATTATGAGGGTGGCCAATGGATTGGCGGCGAATTTTATTATAAGAATCGTAAAGAGAAACGCACTCAGACCAAGGATGATGTTCTTTATGGAGTTTTTGCAGATTCTGATGACAATGACGACGATGATTATCCGAGTAGAAAACGGAGGAAAGATTTTTCAAAGAAGCCAGACCTCACCAAGCCTGTGAATTTTGTGTCTACAGGCACTTTTATGCCGAATCAGGAAATTGATAACAAGTCCAAAGAGCAGGATGAGAAAGACGGTTATGTTAGTGAGGATAGGCCAGGGTTAGGTTTAGGTTTTGGTATGGGGTCTGGTTTAGGTTTTCATTCTGGTAATGCTGTGAAAGGTTCAAATAGAAATGATGATTCTGATGAGAATGATGATGATGGTTTCTTGCCTACAGCATTTGGGAAGAAGATTAAGGAGGGGGCAATGAGAAGGGAAAAGGAACGGGAGAGGGAGAGGTTGGAGAAGAAGAGGGGGAAGCATCAGAGTGTAGGTCAAGATGTGTCTGGTGATGTTGGAAAATTTGAGAAGCATACGAAAGGGATAGGGTTGAAGCTGTTAGAAAGGATGGGTTATAAAGGAGGCGGGCTTGGGAAGAATGAGCAAGGTATTGTGGCTCCTATTGAGGCGAAATTGAGGGCCAAGAATTCAGGCATTGGGTTTAATGAATCTAAGGAGACTATGCCGCTGCCTGTTTTGCAGCAAGAGAAGAAGAATGTACCGGAAATCACCCAACCTGTGGTTGGCAGAACGAAGGAGAGGTTATGGTCAAAGCAAGCAAGGTCGAAGAAGAAAAAGGAGGAACAGTATATAACTGCAGAGGAGTTGTTGGCGAGCAAGCAAGAACAAGAGTTGGAGGTTGTTCAAAAGGTTTATGATATGAGGGGGCCACAGGTTCGAGTATTAACAAATTTGTCTGATTTAAATGCTGAGGAGAAAGCAAAAGAAAATGATGTCCCAATGCCAGAACTTCAGCATAATGTAGCGTTAATAGTTCGGTTGGCTGAGGCTGACATCCAAGAGATTGATAGAGATTTGAGGAGAGAGAGGGAGACAGCACTTAGCTTGAAAAACGAAAAAGAGAAGTTACAAACTGAGGCAGCATTTCAAAAGAAGCAGCTGGATAATATGGAGGAAATAATGAGTGTGTTGGACCGTGTTGGGGAAGAAAACACTTTGGGAACATTAACATTGGATTCCCTGGCTCAATACTTTAGGGACTTGCGCAAAAGATCTGCTGATAACTACAAGTTGTGTAACTTGTCATGCATTGCTTGCTCATTTGCTCTACCTCTAGTTATCAAAGTGTTCCAAGGATGGGATCCTCTTCGAAATCCATCTCATGGGTTGGAGTTGGTGTCACAGTGGAAGGCATTGCTTGAAGGAGAAGATTATGTTGATATATGGGATGTATCATCACCTTATACTCAATTGGTTTCAGAGGTTGTATTGCCAGCTGTCAGAATATCTGGTATCAATACCTGGCAGGCACGGGATCCTGAGCCAATGTTACGGTTTCTGGAATCGTGGGAAAAGTTACTTCCTTCTTCAGTCCTTGCTACCATATTAGACAATATAGTCATGCCAAAACTATCTAGTGCTGTAGATACTTGGGAACCACACCGTGAGACCATTCCTATTCACACTTGGGTGCATCCATGGCTACCTTTGTTGGGGCACAAGTTGGAGGGTATTTACCAGGTGATTCGTTTTAAATTGAGTACTGTTCTTGGTGCCTGGCACCCAAGTGATGGTTCTGCTTATGCTATATTGTCTCCTTGGAAGACTGTATTTGATTCTGCAAGTTGGGAACAGCTTATGCTTCGTTTTATTGTACCGAAGCTGCAGCTTGTCTTGCAAGAGTTCCAGGTGAACCCAGCAAGTCAGAATCTTGATCAGTTTTATTGGGTTACAAACTGGGCTTCTGCTATTCCTATTCACCTGATGGTTGATATGATGGAGAAATTCTTCTTTGCCAAATGGCTTCAGGTTTTGTATCATTGGTTGTGCTCAAATCCTAATTTCGAAGAAGTTACAAAATGGTATTTGGGATGGAAAGAACTCATTCCAAAAGAACTGTTGGCAAATGAAAGTATCAGATACCAGCTTAATTGCGGTCTTGATATGATGAACCAGGCTGTTGAAGGTATGGAGGTGGTCCAACCTGGTTTAAAGGAGAATATAAGCTATCTTAGGGTGCTTGAGCAGAGGCAGTTTGAGGCTCAACAGAAAGCAGCAGCCTATGCTCAACAGCAAGCTGCTGCTAGCTTGGGCGGTGCGGTCAACACAGATGGTGCTCATGAATTGAGCTTGAAAGAAGTAATTGAGGCTCATGCTCAGCAACATGGTTTGCTATTCAAGATTAAACCTGGTAGAATGCACAATGGCCATCAAATATATGGGTTTGGTAATGTCAGCATAATAATAGACTCCCTAAATCAAAAGGTATATGCCCAAAATGAAGAAACGTGGTCTTTGGAATCACTTCAAGGCTTGCTAGAGTTGCATAATAAATCCCTTAGTAAAAGACACTGAATTCAGCATTTGCCAAATGTGAAGTATCTCAATTCTCAGGTGCTCTATTTATCTAGTTTCTTATACAACTTGGATTATCTTGATTACTAGTACTATTGTAGGCTTGAGATGTTGTGCTTTCTATGCACAGCATATATTATATGCATTGATATGTTGTGTTGAAAATTTTCAATGTAAGGTATAAGCTCTTAGGTGAAATTCAGAAGTTGTGTGGATTTTGGAATTTGGATTTATTTGCACTTTGATAAATGTTTTAGTTCACTTGCAGTGCGCTCAACTATTAGTCAAATGGTAGTTGGAGGCTACATTTATATAATTTTTTACTATGAAATCAATAATTGCAAATAATCTAGCCTTCCACATTCTGCATAAATGACTGTTTTTCTTTTTCTTGCACTTGTTTCATCATGTAATTATCAAGTAAGCTTGCTGTTATTAATCTTTGAAGGTGCTTATAAACCATGGTACTTGAGCTGCTGCATAAATGAGTCATTCTCACAGTCAGATGATGGCCCTGCCAATTATTCCACATAGTGTTTCTGTTCGTCTTGCAAGTATGAAAGCTCATTTTTGATCAAACAGGGGCAATGTTTTATTTGTGAAATTCATCGTGAAGATCTTTTGATTGATTCATAATTATCTATCAACTTCCTTTTGCTGCTACATTTCCTTTTGCGATATGACACCAAATCCCAGTATGGGGTGATTGCATATGACAGAAACATGTTGAACAAGTAGATCTGAAATGGGGTTAGACTGTTGGTCGTTCCTATTGCCATTATGGTATTTTGGATTTGAACTGCATTTTCTTTGGTGCTTGAATCTGTGCTTAGAAATTATAATTAAACATGGGGATGCCAAGTTCTGAGGGAACTGTCACTATTAGGTGTCATAAACATAACTGAGTAGCAAATACTTTTCATGTCATCTTCATGTGTGTTAATCTGAGTGAACTAAAACCCTATAGCATGGTTTTCCTTATGTTATAGCAAATAGCATAACACAGTATAACCTCACTTGATATAATTAGAAAATGACAATTAAAATCACTATTATTTCTGAAAAATTTAAAATACAACTCCATCTTCATCCAAAGTTTTAAGTTAATCATGAAATACATTAAACTATTAAAGACTTAAATGAAAAACTGTCCTTGTTGAAACTTTGAAAGAGCTAAGCAGTCTCGGCATTGCCATGTTGATGTTAGGCATTTGTAGTGGCGCGTGCACACACACACACCAGTGATGCTGCAGCAGATGAACTCAGAACTTGGCCAGAATCTGCAAGAGGATGGTGATATCGTTGTAGGAGATGGATAGTGGATAGCTGTAACATTAGCGGTTTGTCCTGGTGATGTAGACGGTGCTTCACAGGTGGATAGTGACAAAAGTAATGCATTAGGGCCCAACAGACATTAGATTTCTGAGGATTTATTATATTAGAATTAGAATATATACAGATTGAGCATCCTTGTATTTGCCACAGATAGCTTAAGCTATCCCGCACGTAGTGGATTTTGCTTATTGCTATGCTATGGGTTTAGCATAGCACTGATCCTCCTTGTATTGCTGTAATGTGCACTATGTCATGCCATTATCAACTATATACTCGTACTAATATCCTTTATCCGTGTATCTTGTTCCAAAGGTTAATCATTATTTCTTGACATATATTTTGCAGGCAGTTCAACTTGGAGGTTTGTTGAAACTAATGCTCAGGAAGATGTCTTTGCAGTTGAAAAATACGCCATTCAACTATATGATTCACACTAGTTCGCTTCATGGCAACGGGTCATAGTTAGCATACACTCATTGGTTTATACGGATAATACCTCAACTAATTGGCATTGTGGGTTTTGAACTGGGAAACGGGTGCTGCATAAATACTTTGTTCCCCGAGGATGCTGCAAAGGTTCTAAGGGAAGTGAATGTTGCATGATCAGGATAAAGCGTGTAGAAACATGTTGGTAACCTAATCTCAAACTTGTAAGGTAATAAATTTTTTTATTCCCATGTATGAGGGTCAAGCTTTTTTATTACAATTTTTATACCCTGAGCCTCCTAGTGGAGGGAGTTGTGGCTCTCAAGTGTCTTTAATATCGGTCCTGAAACCATGAGTTATTGGAAATATAATCTCTTCATTGTATGTTGGATTCATTGAGAAAACGATTATGCCGAAAGAGGAAAGGCAACTGCATTTTTTTGGTGAGGGTATCAATGTATCCGGTTTATGCTTCAAGAGATTAAATGCATGTCGGTAAAATTGATTTTGAAGTGATATGATTTGTGTTTGAATGTTTTTATTATAAAATCAAATTAGAAAAAAAAATTAATGCAACATTTTAAATTCAACACAAAAATTGCTCAAAGTTATTTTAACTCAATTAATTTTGGATTCATAATTAATTATGAACTCTTCTCTACCATGAAATCAAACATGTTATAATTTATTCAAAATTTATTTTAGACTTAAATCAATTCTTTAACTTGAAATCAAATATCCACTAAGTGTGTTTGAACACATCCAAAATGAACGTACAATATTAGTTCAATAATCTTAATCACTCTAATCAAGATCATATTAGTTTAAATTGATTTAATTCAAATCGCTTTAAATTAGATTGAATCATATCAAATTAAACTTTTAAATCAAACTGATTAGATGATGAATTAAAAAAATTAAAAAAATAGATCCAATTTTTCCTTTAATATTAATCTAATCCAATTTGTAAACATCTGTACAAACCACACACTAATCCACCCCCTTTCCTTCTCCCACACACACTAAAGCCCTAAACCTTAATTCAAGAAAGGTTTATTATCTTTTCTTTTGTTTCATCTAATCATATACTACCTCAAATCCTATATAAGAATAAAAAAGCAACATTTTCTTGGTCCTTTCCTAATTATAAGAAACATATAAGATTATTTTTGTTATTTTTTTTATCCCTACTTAATTGTGAGGTCTATTAATGTTACATGTCCATTTTTTTATGAAAGTGGATGCATTTATCAAGCCATCAACTAAATATGACACACTGGTTGAAAATGTATCTTTTGAGAAAATACACTTTTTAAACCATTTAATGTCAAGGATAATTTTAAAATATAGTTAAAAATTATGACAAATTAACCAATCTAACTACTTTTATTGATTTTAACAAATTAAATAATTATTTTATATATAGAATCAGGTAGTATTATTTATTTTCACCAAACCTGAAGTTTTAGCTGATGGTGTGCATGACTCAAATAATACATTTACCATATCACATCTTTTTAATTTTAAGTAAACATAGGGATATATAGTTATATGTCAACAATAAATTTTAGGTATCATATGCAAAAACATAATAGTGATGACAAAAGAGTTATCAAGCAAAACCAAATATATATTCAAATATCAGTATATTTTTTATGAACTAATCAATATACTTATCAAGTATAGTTTTACCACCATTACGTTTAATAAATAATTTCTTTAATTGTTAATATATATCCAAACCTAGGCATCTGCATTTCTTCCCCCCCTTTTGCTAATAGCTTGACATAAACGACAAGGTAAAGTGTCAAGGCTCAGTGCTCTAGTTTTTGCATAGTTATCCAACACACCACATCTTCTCCATGCATGGAATTCTCCATAGGCTACTGGGTCTTCTGCTATGGCCGTCACATATGAAGCCAATTCTTCCATTGACTTGAATTTCACCCCTTCTATTATTGAATGAGGAGGGACAAAATCCATGATATTTGGAGCACCAAAATATATTGGAATTGCACCAGAGTCCAAGGCATAAAATAACTTTTCTGTGACATAACTCTCAGTCCAAGTGCCTTCAATTACAAGGACAAACTTGTAATGAGACATCACACAGTGTAAATGATTCCACCATTTGGTAAGTTTTGCAGTATTATCTACACATTCAGGATATAAACGTAGTGCCTTATTTATTCCTCCAACATTATTTAGGCATTTGCCAAGTGAATGGTGAGGCAATAAACTAAGGAGTTTGTGGGCAAGTTTGTTCCTTTGAGTTGTACAAGGGGATGAAGACCAGTAAACAAGTGGGACCTAGAAATGATGAATCAAATTAATGAAAGTTTTACAAACCTTTTCTTTTAAAGTATTAATTCATACACAAAGCACACACAAAGAAAGTAAGTAAACAGACAAGTTAACCCAAATCATCTTGTTAAATTAATTTTGTAAAATTATTAGTATTAAATTTTAATCCCAAATTCAAATTGCTAAATGCTATCGTCACGACATTTGCTAAAGAAGAAAAGTAGAAAATATTTAATAAAAAGAAGACTTAAATATAGTTTTGCTTCTTAGCATTTTTTATCCATATAAGTTTAATTTTCTAATTTTAATAATTGGAAGTTAATATTTTTTTAATTTTGGTCTTTTTGTAATTTTTTTCCCTTCATTTTTAGTATTTTTAAGTTTATGTTTTTCTTTTTAATTTGAGTCCTTTAAGATTTTAACTTTTTAGTTTATAGTCTCCATAAATTTGTATTTATAAGGACCAAAATTAAAAAACACAAATTTACATGAATTAAAAATGAACAAAATATCTTATGAGAATAAAAATTAAAAAATATGCAAACTTACAGGAACTAACATTAAAAAAATAAACTTATCAAAACCAAAAATGACAAAATGTTAACCTATCGTCTTTTACGAAAAAAAAAACATATTTAAACCTTAAAAAAATTACAGAGACATATAATGACATATTAAATTGTTCTTAACTAATCTCTTTATTTTTTTAAAGAATTTTTAAAATCATTATGAATAACATTCATCTAATATTGACGCGAACTCGTGCACAAATATATATTTTTATCAGTTACACAACATATATTAGTTTATTTTAATATTTGCATATATTAATTATGATGACACATTTAAACATATAATCCATAAATTATTATCCGAATTATATATTTCATACCACAAGTTTCACTTTTACACTGATCTTTTGAGAAAATGTTTTAATAAACTATCTATATTCTTATATATAAGAAATAAATTAATACCAAATTCATCAAGACCAATAAAAAATAATTAAATTAGTTTATTTTATTTAATATTCTCATAAATTTAAATTTATTTAAAAATATCCATAGAATTAATTGAGTTTAATGATAATTGGATATAATGACACTACTCATAATCCAAGAAATAATTTTTTTAACCAATAACATTAGTCATATTATTAATAATTCAATATAATATCTCAATAATAAATTTTATAACAAATTAAGGGTGTATAAGAAAGTTAATTAATACCTTTAAAAATAGTCATATATTTTATTTATTTAGGAAAAAATACTACCATTTATTTCTTATATATAGGAACAAGATAATATATATATATATATATATATAAGTAGGTAAATTCTGCAAACTCTTTAAAATAGAAAGGGATAGAAGATGTTTTGAATACTTTTTTATTTCTACAAGGGGTACTTTCATTTCACTTTCCTTTCCTTTTCTTTTCTAAACCTAACATACTATTAATTATCTTTACATGGATTCAAATTACCTATTCTCAAATTCTGTCCCACCAATCAAATCATACCAACTCAATTAAAAAAACTTGTCATCTCTTCACAATTTGGAGACGTGTTAGCGTTGTTACACACTCACTCAATCTTTGTCTCTCATTGTATCACAAGCTTTTGCTTCCTATATATTTCGAGGTCATGTTAATATCTTGTACCGTATTGTAAAACCCACCACCCTAGTCATTACACACCGTAACGCCCAACGTCAATTTCACAAAGATCGCGGCCTTTCAACCATAAAAAAAGGAGGGGTACATTGCATAGAGAAGAAAGAAAATGGGTGTAACATTATAATAGCGTTTGGTACTATGTTAGATATCACTTGGCGCGTGTTAGTCTGAAGTTAGAAATACTTGCTTTCGCGTATTTTAGGTATGTGGAGAGAAAGTTTGTGTGATAGTCACGTAACATAATTGCTTCCAAACACACTAAAATGTTTCCAAACTATAGAGAGATGGCATCGTTTTTTTTATAATTGAGTTGGTCTAATGTATGATTGATAGGACAGAGAAAAGGACAGAGTTCAAGAACAAGTGATTTCAATCACTTTAAAAAAAAAGAAGAGAGATTAGGCTTTACAAATGCAAAGAATAATTTGTATTCATTTTTCATGCAAAGAAAATACTAATCAATGAATTTGGCATTCAAGAAGGAAAAAGCAATAAGAAGGAAAACATTCAAATAATAAGAAAAGAAACATAAAAGTTTAGTGTTATTTGGTTTGAGAAAATATTTTCTTCTTTTATTATTTTGCATTTTTAATTATAAAAATGTTAAATTATTGCCACTTATTTCCTATTCTTAAGCATATATGTATAAAAACGATGAAAATATAGAAGAAATTGAAAATAAAAAATATTTTCTCAAACCAAACAATCCTAACATATATGAATTAATTCTTGTTATAAAGTATCTTTTTGTGTATACAATGGTGACAATCATAAGGATCAAATCTATGTCGTTATGCACCTACCTAGTGGATTTTGTAATAGAGCATGTAAAACATATAGTGAGCATTTAATGCAATTTTTTTGTCAACATTTAGTATTTCAATTTTAACAAGCAATTGATCATACAAATTAAAAACTACTTACATTGTTCTTATGGGAAGAAATATGGTAATTTCGACCATTATGGAGTAGGGCACTGGCATAGGTTGATTGCAAATCATCTTTAGCATGATAACTAATAAATACTTCTTCACGACCTGATCGCTTTCTTTTAGGTTCAAGATCCATGTATACACGAAGTGGTTGTCCAATGGTTCTCTAAACTCAAAAGAACAAAGAAACAATTAATTAAGTCAATTCTTATAGGAAACGAATTCATTTTTTATTAAGTTTCTTAAGTCATTGGCAACAAATATATTTAACACAATTGTGTGGATACTCAAAGTTCAACAGAGTTTCAAACAAAAAACCCTTGCAAATCAAACACTTCATACTAAGCATGAACGAGAAATTATTACTATGACAATTGCAACATTTCTACATATAATTTATCACTAACTATAATTACTCTAAATAAAACACAAGACTCAGTGTGAGTTACTAGAGCAAGGAGAAGAGACAGTATGGTTGTCCAATATAGTAACAAACTCGTTTAAAATAAACGAGTTCTGGTATATTGCCAAGACAAATTAAAGCAATATGAGGAGCAAAGAGGAATATTGACTTGTGCCCTTCTAAGAGAAATTTAAAACAGGACACAATAAGTGTAAATTCTTACTTGTTTTTCAATCACATTTGCTAGGTAAATTCTCATTCTTGGTTAAAAAAATGAAACTTGTAATGTTACAATTAAAATTGCACATATATTAAATAATCTAAAATCACAAATTTTAACACATGATTTATTATATATTCAATATATCCTATTGTATTTAATTCATGAGATCCAGCTAGACCCATATATATAAATCACTTAATAACAAAAAATATATAACTAAAATTTATCATGCCCATAACACATAATATTAAAAAACAATAAATGTAAACATCATGACCCGAAAAAATTGTTACTTGTGCTGGAGGTTTAGTCGTTTCAAACAAGAAGGCATCAGGGTTGTCAGCAAGAACCAGTGATTTTGTCCACAAGCAGCTCAATCCACATGGGCAAATGTACATGTTATTTAAATTGTCAGGAATCCATGTCCACCCTTTCACCAAGATGCTCACATGTTTCATTTTCAGCACCCCACATTCCAATTGATCTTGCAAAGAAGTAGAAAAACTATAATTTGAACCATTATTTCTTTGTTGGTTTATCTCATTCTTGAATCGGACACATCCTACTTCGGAGTCCCACCTTTTGAATGCACCAACCACATCGGTGAAAGCCTTTGATTGGTCTTTGAATATTGGTTTGGTTGAGAATTGCGAGAATAAAGATGGGAACTCAATGATCCCAGATATGAAGAGGATCAAGAGAATGAAACCCAATGTGTTTACTAAGGTAATGAAATGACGAAGGGGTGGAGTGAAGAATGATGAACAATTGGGAACTCTCATCCTCTCTTCGGAGTGCAAAGTGAAAAATGTGAAAATGAAAGGTAGAATAACACTAATAACGTAGACAATATCTTAAACTATACGACACAATAATGATAGTTTCACACCATCAATTGTTTACACGTACTCCAATTTCTTATTTTTATAGTATAATATAAAAAATTAATTGAAATTTCTCTCCTTTTTTTTACCCTTAAAGGGGGGAAAGTAACGAGTAATAGGAATAGTACAAAAATAAAAATCTGAGAACGTACTCGTCATTCTTATACTGTGGGTTGGAACCAATTCAAAAACAGCAACAATTTTGTCTTCATCATAGTGGATTATTTTGGAGGGATTATATAGTTCCTACTTCACCTAGTGAAATAGTTCATATATGTTCGATTGTGGCATGCTTGGCCTTGAGAAATTGAAACATATGTCAACTTTAAAAAGTGACACCTTGCTTGCGTGCATGCTTGAGTTGGACAATTAGTGAGTTGGAGACAACTTACGCATCAACAAAAACCTACAAACACTACCACCAAACACATATCAACTAGGAAAACCGATACACATTTTCTGTGTCTTGATTTGCTTTCCGTTTTTTTCTGACGTGTGATACTTGTAATATTGTAATACATGTTTTAATTAATTTGTTTAACGATACTATTTTTTTTAATTTTAATTAATTATCATAAGCTTACAAAGGTTTAATACGTAAAGACGAATATAAAACATAAATTTAAGGGTTTAAATAATCGATTTGAAGGTAGAATACCTATTCCAGTCAAAGTTTTAACCACAACGGAATGATTAAGCAATAATGCAAATGGGTTTTATATATTAACTACCTTTAATTTTATGCATTTAACACACTAGGGTTTTACAAATGACATTTAATATTTTAATTTTATCCCAATTATTTCTTAAAAGCTCATGAACTAATATACAAAAGTCCCAGTTACAAAATCCTTCAAAAGTCCTTGGTGAGAAAAAAGGAGTATATCAACCAACCCTAATTAACAAAGAATACATGCAAAAAAACTGAGAAGAATTCCTTGTAAATTAAATATGCTATGAAATGCAACACATTATTAGTTCCACTCAAAATTTCATTAGGGAGAAAAATATGGGTTATTTAGCCCCGAAATGAACTAGTTTTTTTTTGGTGAAATTAAAATGAACTAATTTTTGGTTAAAATGAACTAAAAGGATCCAAATTAGGCTACAAAAGTTAGATGGTTTGGGGTTTTTGCAGATAGTTAGACTTTGTGAATATAAAAGTATAGGAAAAAGTCCTTTTATAAAACAAGGTCCGTGCAAGGAGTTATGCAGTTGCGAAGTTAACACTTAATTTTTACAACTTCAAGTCACGATTTTGGTACCTAAACAATGACAAACGAACCAAAATAATATTTTTTAATAAAAAATTACTAATTTGTGACTCTTTGGAAACTATTTACCAATATGAGACTGTCAAACACGCTCAATTCGGGCGTGACTAATTCGATCGCTAACGCTTTTTACGACAGAATATTGTAATTATTTTTATGTTTGCGATCATAATATTTTGTCGCAAAAAGTGTTAGCGACTGATATAGAGACCAAAATTAGGTGTGTTTTATTTTTTGACATAAAATATCATTTAATATTATTAATTATATTTTTATCTAATTTTAAAGTATTTTTAGACCTATCTTCATCATAGATATGATCTTATTTACTTTTTTTTAATATTATTTTATTTAGTATATTTTTTTAATTTTGTATGATTTTATTTAATACATTTTGGATTTTTGGTATATCTAATTTTTAATATATTATTTTATTTAATATATTTTTAATATTATTTTATTTAATATAATTTCTAAATTTTTATATGATTTTTTTAATATTTTTTGAATTTTTTATATAACTAATTTTTAATATAATATTTTATTTAAAATGCTTTCTATATTAAAAAATTATTTAAAATTTAAAAAACAAAAAAATTTCATTTTTTTTAAAAAAGGTCATGACTTCAAAGTCGTAAATATATTTACGATTTTGAAGTCGTATATTAATAATAATAAAAATTCAAAGTTGTAAAAAAAATTATTTTAAAGTCGTACGCTTAAAAAAAATTATATTGTAAATTTTTTAATGGTTTTAGTTTAAAAAAATTAAAAAATCACAATATTGTGGTCGCAACACTAATTTAAAAAATTGAAAAAAATTATACGTAAATTAAAAAATTGATTTTAAAGTCGTACGTTAATTTCGGTCTCTATTTCAGTCGCGAACACTTTTTGCGACAAAATATTTTGCGCAAACATTAAAAACTACAATATTATGTCGAAAAAGTGTTAGCGACCAAATTAATCACGCCCAAATTGGACGTGTTTGACAGCCCCATATTGGTAAATAATTTCCAAACAACCCCAAATTGGTACTTTTTTATTAAAAAATTATTATTTTGATTCTTTTACCTTTAAACAATGTATAGTTTCACTCTTAAAATGGTCAGTATAATCTACCAACATAAAATAATATATATAAAAACCTTTTGCATTATTGGTTAATTATTTCTTGAAGGTCAACATTAATTATAGAGTTTCTTACTCAATTGAAGAAATAAGAATTGATGGAGCGAAGGTACACATAGAGTTTAATGCTTGGAGGAAAGGTTTTTAACACAGTCTCTAGGTATTAAAGTTCTTCCGTTGAAAGGGACATATCGACGACGGTTTTGGAGTCATAAGTGGTGGCGGTTGATGATGGTGGTGATGACGACGACAATAATTATGATGATGGTTGCAACAGTGATTATGGTAGTGACAAAAATAATCATGATGGTGGTGATGAGTTAAATAAGATATTTTATAAGTGATAATTGAAATCTTTATAGATTTATTTGTTGTGTTTGATTTTGATGATATATTACATTTTAATTTTAAATTTTAAATATTTTAATCTCACCCATTTACTATTTTAAATTTGATTTATTCTCACATAATCATTCTCATATGATACACCCTCTATATTTATCTATCAATCTATCTATCTATCTATTTGAGAACACTAATGTGTGAACACTAATGTCTAACGTGTGAATATGAGAACAATTAATAACAACAATCAAATCAAGATTAAAAATAATAAACAATTGAGATTAAAATATTTAAAATTAAAATTTATTATATCATCGCATATTTAAAAGATTAATCAAACAAAAAAAAAACAAATCTCGAATGATCACAACTATCACTTCCTAAAATATATCAATTAACCCATTATCATTATGATTGTCGCTGTCAACACTATGATCATCGGTGCAACCACCACTATAATTGTCGTCGCCATCACGACCATCATCAATCGCCACCACCTTTTTCATCATGACATTTGTCCGCTGCCACCACGATGACCACCATAGAGCCACCACCGCCATGACAGTCATCACCGTTGTTGTCCTCACTGTCGTCGCCGCTGTTGATGATAACGATGATCATGTCGACGGAGGTGGTGACAATCATGGTGGTGATAATTGGTTAACGATGATTGAAATATTTTAAGATGTGATTTGTTTGATAAATCATTTAGAGATTTAATAATTATATTAGATTTTAATTTGAATTTTAAATATTTTAATCTCAACCGTCTATTATTTTTAATTATGATCTAATGGATTCACTTACTCCAAGAGTTATTCTTTATCCTCATCATTTAGTTTCTTAAGATCTAATAGTTAAGATTAGTTACTTACTACAACCATTAGATCTTAAGAAAATGAATGGTGAGTAAATCTAAAAGAGTTACTCTTAGAATAAGTGATATATTCTGCGTGACATTATAATTCACTATTTATATTTATTGAATTACACCAACAATTGATATATGATATTATTGCTTTCAAACAATGTTTTAAAATCCAAATCGGTCGTTAACTCAGTTGAGATACTCACTACTACAATGTACATATTTTATATTGATTTGAAATTCATATGACATCGGTTCCTCACAAACCCGATGTATGAATTGGGTCTTGTATACGAATCAAGCCACATCTTGCATTGGTTTATTGACAAAATTGATGTTACAAGTTCAAATACTACATCAATTATTGACAAAATCGTTGTTATAAGTTGGCCTTAGTATAAGTGTCAAGGACAACAAGAATGGAATCAAAGATAATAACTCATTAAGTTACAAGAAATGATACTAATGACAATTAAAGATAGGAAAGAAGTCTCCGCTTGGTAAAAGTGCAAAGATCCATCCCACTTTTCATGTCACCAATATTTTTTTATCTCATAATAAATTATCAATCTTGAATCCATTCACATCCCCCTTAACACTTACAACAAGACCAACTCATGATGTCTGAATGACACACAATGAACACGTAAAACATTACATACCAAAATTTTATATTTGGACTCTTATGTACTAGAACTAGTCTTTAAGTTTACATCTCATTGAGGATTTTCCTCACACTACAATGGTTTTTCAACTATTCTTATAGCTCTTTCTTGGGTTTTGAAAATTGATCTAATTTATTAAATGAGTTCATCATAGATAAGTTGAAAATATACATGCTTTAAACAATATGCAACAAAAAAAATGAGTAAGTTTCTTCTCTGTATTTTTTTTTTGTTTTGTTGCATGCCATTTAGAGTCTTACCTATTTTCATCTTGTTCACGATACGTTCATTTTCTTTTTTAACAACAGGAAGGAACCATAACAATCCCTAACACCACAATTTTCAAAGCACGTGTATTTAGGCATTATACAAAAATAGACATTTTTAAGCACCGAATCAAAATGAAAAACACACCTAAATCACATTGTCCATCACCAACCCAACAAACATTAATCCATCAAGATTTTTAGTTCAAAAATCAATATCTCAAGCAAGCCACATATTAACAAAACCAATTAAGTCTTAAAATAGATACAAGTTAGACATAATAACCAACATCAAAATAGACAAAACCAAATCACACAATATTTCAACAATAGAAATCATTTGATGTTAGAGTCAAGCAACACTAGTCACCAAATCATTTAATGTTAGAGTTGAGCAACACAAATCTCCAACTCATGGTCAGAAACGGTCCTGGCAAAGACAAGACAAATAGTAAGATAAAAAATAAGGAGAATGAAAAGCATGAGGGAGAATGAGAAGGTACTAACCAATGACAAGGTGGTGGTGGGGGTTTTTGAACGGTTTGTGATGTGGATGGTTTCACGGTGATTGTGGTTTTCAAAAAGTTCATTCAATTATGTGAATATTCAAATCAGACATTCAAAATCTTTTATAATTCAAGTTTTTATAATTGTATTTTCTTATACTTTAAACTATTTTTCATGATTTAGACTGTTTTTAAGTTTTTTTTTGTAAATTTAATTTATTTCAAAATATTCAAAAATAAAATGTTTTAGTATATTTTTTCGATATTAATTTTGTAATGATTAAATTTGCAATAAGAAAATTTAAATATATTTTCATATATAAATTTTTAATAATTTTTTTCTGATAAAAAGTCATGAATAAATTTATTAATATGAAAATTTATTTATTTTAAAATTTATTATAATTAATTAATGAAAAATTGATTAGTATTACAAATTTTGTCTACTATTAGTCAATTATTAGTAATCCAACAATTAAATATTCAATTCTAATTATTTTGAATTAATTATATGTAATTAAGATTGTCCATCTTTTCGGTTTGATTATATATTAATTATTTGAATTTAATTTAATTTCCATTTTAAATTGTGTTCTTTATCTATCCCTTTATATGTTTTGCTTTCTTTCTTTTTTTTTTCTCACTGCTGTCTAACTTTTATTGTTATTTCTTTTGTTCTGTTTCTTTCATTTTGCATTACTTTTTAATGTTTCATGACAAATGATGTTCTCCTCACTCTCTTTCCATTTGTCACATGCTACTTCAAAGGAAAATGCTTTATGCATCCTCCGCTACAATAGTGTTAAAGTTGATCTCTTTTCCTCCGCTACAATAGTGTTAAAGTTGATCTCTTTTGTTCTTGTTGTTGTTTCGAAGATGATTGATATAATGTGATGGATGTGCATGTACGAAACAAAACTGGTGCTTATGGTTATAAATAACATTGGTCGCGTTTATGAATGACGAGCATATATTTATCTATTATATAATATACAACTATTATTTTGTTTGTGAATATAATCCTCAACTTTTGTTTGATCCATCTTTTAATTTGGGTCATAAGTATAACAATTAGAGATGACAAAAAAAAATATATTGAAATTTATTATGGATTAAAATAGTTAGTTTAATAGGTACATGAATCTAAGATAAAATAAATCAATTTTTATTATACTTGCTTATGAACATGGCATGGTAGGTAATTACCCAAACTTACATGTACTTATAATTTGAAATTACTTAAATAACTTTAATAATATATAAGTTAAGTTGTTCTAATATAATTTTAGTATAAATATAAAAATTTAAAATTATTTATTTTCAGTACAAATATATGTTTTAGAAGTATTTGTTTTAATATAACAGTATGCTTCAAATTTATTTGTTTTTAATTTAATTTATTTTTGTTCTAATTTTTAAACAGATACCTATGAATATACTTGCAAACATATACACACATACTCTGACATAGAACACACACACATATACACACACACACATATATATATATATATATATATATATATATATATATATATATATATAAATAAGATAAATTGACACTACAAATATATTAAAAAAATGATAATATAAGAATTTTTAAATTGTAAATCTAAGACTCGTGCAAGACACATATTATTACACTAATTTTATTTAAAATTAAATGTTTTACATTTTATGTTAGTTAAATTCATATAATGTCAGCAAGACGTTACTTCAATTAAGTATCTTAATTCGGTTTGGGCATGTTCAAGTCTATGCTTAAAACAATAAATATTTTTTTCCTCTCATATTAATCGTCGTGTTAGAAGAAAAATAAGGGTTTTTATTTTATTTTTTAATATAATATTAATTACATTTTTTATTTATGTCCCTAATATTATATTTTAGAATGTTATTGTTGTGCTTGTATCTTTCCTAAAAAAATTAATAAGACAATTATCCTGCTTATTGGGGCTGAGTGAGGTTGAGGGTGAGTATTTACTTGCAATGTTTTGCATACATGAGTGCAACTACGGGTACTATAGTACCCGACCGACCTGTCGCCTAGCGCCCCGCACATACATCATATATGAATGTAATTAAAATGTTAATTAAGTAGGTGTATTTATTGAACTATAAACAAAATAATATATATTTATTGATTAAAAAATATATTTTTTAAGGAAGTTAAAAAAGTATCTTTGAAAAATAACCACTAAAATAATTTAATATCATGGGTAAGCTTAGAATAAAATTAAAATTTATGATAAATTAATCGATCTAATCACTTATTAATTTAGATGAATTAGATAATTGTTTATTATATATAAAATCGAAATTATGTGTAGATGTTTTTTTTTTGTGTGAATGCTTTTCATGTTATGTTTGGATACTTACGAGTAAATTTTTAATTTACTTGTAATAATTTTTAATTAAAATATTTTTATTAATTTATTAACTTCATACATAAATAAATAAAGTGTGGATTTAATTATATAAATATCCAGTGAATACGGAAATGAATATTAAAATTAATACTTGCACTGGCATGAGACTAAGTACAAATATTTTTTTAAATATAAATATCAAGATAAATACCATAAGACCCTATATATTGTGATCCTTAACACTAATTAGGCCAGTGTTAAGCCATTAATATTTTCTGTGAACAAAACATTAATATATAGTTACTACATTTTCCAGTCATAGTCAAGTCAGTAACTATAGTGGGCATAATGCCAAGAATTGATGCGTTCATTCATCCGGTTCACATGCAATGTTCTTATTTCTTCCTTAAACATGCATTAATATATATATATATATATATATAATTGTAATTAATATATATTTAATTCTTTTTATATATACATTCTTTGCTGGCAGGCATGCATTTTTGGCCTCGTCAACTGATCCAATTGCTTGACCCATTTCTTTAATAAAGGCACTGCTATATTATTTTGTTGGTCATAAAATAGAATCATCATGGATACGGTTGGAGGAAGAAACAAGATGAAGCAAGCAGCAGCAGAAGAAAAGGTGGTATCAATGCCATGGCAGGAGAAAAGAGAACTTGCGCAGAAGGATGAAGAGGTCTTGAGCAAGGATATCGAAGACCTTAAGACATGGGTATATATATATATATATATATATATATATATATATATATATATATTCTTTTAATTCCCTTCACCATAACTTTGCTTAATTTTAATTTTTCAGTCTGTTTCAGCAAATTAACAATTCTCAAGTTCTAAATTCTTAAAATAGTTGTGTTTACAATGTTAATATTTCTCAAATAATTTTAATTAATTTCTTTCTTTTTACTAAACATGTTGATTGTTTCGTAGCTTGATATGATGGAGAACATGCACGACGACGACCAGCAGCTGAAGGAATATCTAGAAAATCACCCTGGAGATTTGAACTTGACAAAGGACAAAAAGAACAAGAATAAAGTAAGATTAATTTGATATTATTTTAAAGATGCAAGTAAAAATTATTGGGAGCAATTTTTTTGCAAAAATAAAAAAATTATTCTCAAATTAATTTATTTTATCCCCAATCTTAAATTTTACTTAGTGGGTCAATTTCAGAAGAATTTAACTGAAAGTGGAAAGACTTCTATCATTTAATCATGCATAGTTTACGATAAATATTTGCGTTTTTTTACAATAATTATCTAAAAAATTGTCAATATAATTTTTTTATTTGTTGATGGTGTAAAAATTATACACTGATAGTTTTTCTTTGGTGAATATAGTTCATGAAAATTAAAAAGTATTTCAAAATACATAAATGTTCAAACTATTTATGAATTTCATTATTTTGCTTCTGTTGTGGGGCACTTGTTTCCAATTTGGTTGGACAATTCTTAGCTGACGAAGTTAAAATAAATTTGAAAATCAAGGAGGTCTTGGTCTCTTGGTCATATATTCTTTCATATTGTGTTCTCAATTCTTACAAATAAAAAACATAATAAATTTGAAAAACGGTGCCGCGTAGCATTAGGTTGGTAAATAGTTTGAAAATAATAAATCAAAGTAATTAATTTACTTTAGAATGATCCAAAAGGTTTAAAACTGGAATCCCTTCTAATCGTAACAAGATAAAATGATTTTACAATAAAATATGTTTTTTTAGTGACATCACACAGGTTGTTGATGCTTGAAATGTGCAAGCTGAATGCTCAATATTATTATTATAAGTAGTTCGGATTTAGATTGTGTTTTGGTAATATATTATAGGTCGAAAGCACCAGCAAGTCTGTACCAAAAAGCACCAACAAGTCGAAGTCTTCAGCCTCCTCCAAATCCAATGGTATTCTGGCTTCAGTTTTGAGGTTCCACAAGAACTAGTACTAAAATGACTTCTCATTGGTTTCTTAAAAATAAATTTTAACATTCTAAAAATAAATTTTGGACTATATTATTTATGTTTGGACGACAAATATCCTTGTTGCTAGATGCCTGCGAATAAAATCCACAACAAATTGAATTTGAATACATAGCTCAATACCTCAATGGTATTGTGTTCACATTCTGCTAACATGAAATTCTTTAAATGTCCTTACATATTTATAAAGAAGCTATCTTAATTTCATATTTATGGACTTACTAGATTGAAGTGCTTCAGATTGTTTGAACTTGTTGGAATTAAGTATTTTAACTTTTAAATTTAGTTTCTTAATTGAAGTATTTTGATTAGTTCATTGATGAATTTCAAGTATTTTGAATAAATTTTTGATTATTGTAATTATTTTATGCTTCATTTTTGTGTCCATTAGTTACTATATTTGCATGTGTACTAAATAAATTAAATGTTTATTGGTATAATTGTCGATTATATGTGTGTGTATTTTTTATTTTGATAAAATTCATGGTTATCCTCTCAATGGATTCTCACGTGGGTATAGGACATGCGCAAGAAAAAAAAATTATCTAATGGGTGATGCTACTTGTGTTCCCCGTTCCATATCATCCTTAGTCTAAGGTATAAATTATATGTATGATGCTTTCTTTACATTTGGGTGTTAAAAAAGAGAACATGTGTAGTAGTACTAGTGATTGTGACGTTTTTGAAATCTTTAGCCCTAATGAAGTGAAACTATTATTAGTCATTAGAAAAAAAAGATTCAATTATAATTATGTTCCCTTTATTATTGTTATTTCTCCGATTTGATTTTCTCTTTTTTTTTTTTTTAATTTGGTTCTCCATTATTTTAATAATGAAATTTTGACTAATCTATTAACTTAATATCTAATGCATGCAACAAAAATGTTGACATAGTACGTGAATGTGCTGATGTGAAAATACAGTAGAGCGTCAGTACATTAGAATTGTTAAATATTAGATGTTAAGTTAATAAATAAATTGAAAATAAACAATTAAAACAGTTGAGTAACCAAATTCGCAAAAAGAAAGAGAAATCTTTGATCCTCTGACCTCAAACCAACTAAATCCGTTGAAGTTGAACCACGCCAACAACACCAATGCCTAGTTCAATTCAACCGACATGCCAACCCCAGTCCAACCCTCAAAGACCCCAAGAACTTGTCCCTCGATGAAGACCACTACACACACCAACCAACGTTCATGCCATTACAAGTCAGTATTAAGAATTCGCTTCTCATTCTAAACTTGGTGTGTGTTGTATGTATTAATTATTTACTATTTATATCCAAGTTCAAGAAAATATTTTCTTACACTTAGCATACTTCTGATATCCAAGCCAAAACTTAAGGGAATAATATTAGAAGTTTCTTTGTTTGTGTAGAAAAGGAAATTATTTTTCAAATGTCATTATTCAATCTTTCTTCTAATGAGTCTTTTATCCACTCGTCTTTGATTGGATTGTTGTAATAGAAGTTATTAGGTGATCAATTGGACCCACTCCAGTTGCTACAAATACTCAATGTATGACTTCAAATTAAGAGAGAATGAGATAATTTGAATGCTGATTCTTACTTCATTTACCCAAAAAAAAAATAGAATTTTCTTACATTCTCCTCCTTAGATATTTAGTCCTTGAAGAAGAGCTTGAAGATTTATGTCTCCATCGCCATTTTTTACTTACCCACTTGTAGTTTCTCCATATTTTAAAAATTGAATCGATGATCGACTCGGTCAAAATACTAGGTCATTAAGATCACTAACTATTGATTCGTATGACCTGATTTCGATTAAATTGTTTGAAAATTTCATGCCCTTCCATTGAAATAACTTCCTAATTAAGAACTTGGTATCTTTAATACATGATAAAATTATAATAGTAAAAAAATATCTATTATGATAAAATGATAATATTAAAAAGAAATACATGCATTATGATAACATTATAATATTATAAATAAATATATCTATTATGAAATATATAAGTATATAACTAACATTATTTGAGTAAGAAAAGTTCATCCATACTCCAAAATCGATAATAATCCAATTTTTTTTTAAAAAAGTTATAGAACAGGCTGGATTGGACCAGTCCAACCAAGCTTCCGTAATCTACCCGACTGGGTTTGACCTGGTCATCCCGAGTCAACTATATAACCGATTCAATAAGGGGACCAGCCTGGTTAGACCACTGGATTCCGATCCAATTGGTCCGACTGGCCAGACCAAGGTGGGTTTCAGAACACTAATAGAGAGTGTGTTCAAAAGAGTATATTGTTAACATTTCTCATGTTACCACGTAGGTTAGAAAGAATTTTTTAACTCATAGTCCACACTTAATTTAGTGACTCACAAGGCATTAAAGAAATAGATCAAAGAGAATAATTTATACGAAGACAATTCATAAGAAAAAACTTAGTTGATTAAATGAAGTGCAGTGTAAATCGTAACATTTTATACATTTGTTAAGGTAGCCATATAGCCTTCAGGTTTTTGAGAATTTTCAAATATGAGGTTAAAACCGATGATCCCCTGGTCTAGCCTCTGCAATTTTACATTTCCGATCAATGACTAGTGGAAAAATTGATGACTGTTTAGGCGAGTTGGATGAGCTCTTATCTTCTTGTGGACTTTCTGATGGAGGACACAATTTTTCTGTGCTTTCATGAATACTACCCTCCTTTTGCAAACACAAATAGAAATGAATTACAACAATACAGCATACATTTGTTTGTCACAATACTTGCAGCCTCAACAGCTCCACTAGTCAGCTCTCTTTTTATTAACTCCAAAATGTCATAGACCTGTTGAAGACTTAGAAAAAATAATTAAAGAATCATGGCGCACAAATTTAAGATATAAACTAAGAGAATGAGCTTTCAATTAGAATGTGAACTTCTCACCTTAAAGTACTGCTGCAAAGCTGGTGCATGCCGATGAAGCGTTACATATATCTTCTCAAGTAATGTTAAAAGTACATCCACTTGATTACCCAGAAGATCAACCTATGTTTATACAGATAAACTTTAGTTTTGAGTAGTTTCCAAATTCCAAGGATGCTAGCATTTTCCAATAAGGCGACCAACCAGAAATATTAGGGGCAGTTCGGTCAGACAAAACGTTTTTTGTTTTCACTTTTAATCACAAAAATGTCACATTGTTTTCATTTTGTTACTTGTTTTCAATAGTTTGTATAAGAAACAGTGAAAACAGAAAATGAAAATAGAAAAAAAAATCAGGTATCCCATTACATGGACGCTCCACGCTATGCGCAGGTAAGAGGGAAAGATATTGTACACAGCTTTACGCTCGCATATGCAAAGAGATTGTTTCCGGATTCGAATCCATGAAAATAAAAATCAAAACAATAATTTTTTTTTCACTTTTTCAATACAAGCTTTTCAAATAGGAAACAAAAAGTGAAAACAAGGTGGTATTTTTGTAATTAAAAGTGAAAACAGAAAGTGATTTCTCAAACCAAATGGACCCTTAGATTTCATGAATGTACAAACTTTGAGATTATGCTACAGACCTCAGCCTCGGCTTTTTGGAGATTCTGGCACCTTTTAATGAAGGCTTTCTGGTAAAGTAATTCCTTGCTTCTCAAGCAACCAACCAACTCAATAACAGGATCCAAACAACATTTCATCTTTTCCAACCTAGTTTTGGGAAAATGAAAGGTGAAGGAATCATTAGGCAATAGGTAAATGGTACACATGAAAAATATTGATGAACAATGATTGGTGGAATACCTCACGGTCATCATCTCAAATTTCTGGCATATCATTGTCCCAAATTCAGCAAATGTCAGTAAAAGATTCAAAAGGGGCATGAAAGCAGAGTTGACCTTCTTCATTAGTAGAAATTTGATTATGAAAACATTCCGAGTCACGTAAACTGTGCCCTAAGCTGGAGCCTAACTCCCTAAGAAGTGCCTTGCTTATACCTAACTGTTGCAGGACATTTTCTACCTTGCTGGTCAGTGAAAAGAATGTTTGTTCTTCCGCAGTTATCAAATCTTCAAAGATTTCATGCTCATGTAGGTCTCCACGTTCCGAACCCAAGTCAAGTTCCCCGCGTTGTTCCTTGATCTCACACTTTGCACTTAGCATCAGATTCTCCTCTGCTTCAAAACAACTAAGTAGAGACTCTAAAATTGTCAAGTTCTCTTCTCCATGAGCTTTCCGAACTTGGTTTAACATCATAGTAGAGGTAGAGCAACTATCTTCTATGGTATTGTCTTGAACCATTGATTTGACTTCCATGGTCAAGAGAAAGGCATCATTCAACGTCCAAACCATGACAACTTGGTTTATATTCTCTCTGATGTGATTTTCCATATAATAGTTATCCAGCTCCAATTTCCATTTCTTAACCATAGCTTTGAATACAACCATACACACATCCTCCTTCAGAATGTTTTCTATGGTTATAAATTGTAACTGATCTAGAAAATCATTTTTGAATCCTGTTTTCTTGCTCTGTTGAAGCAAAACTTGCATAATTGACAACATTTTTCAATGTTTCACCAAGGACAATATGATGTATCTGTTCTCTTATGACATTGTCAGCATTGCAATCTACCATTATTTTGTTGAATTCATCAACAGTTTTCCTAAAGATAAGCATGCATATATCCTCATTTATGGTGCTATTTATTTTATCTACTTGGTCACTACATGTCAAGCATTGTAAGCAACTTTCCTCAGCTTCACTGCCTCGTCCCTTGATTAAGGCAAATTCTTGATTTGCACTGATATGATATCCATAACTGCCTCAGACAAGACAATCAAATTTATGTCATCTCTAATCTTCCTTTCAATTGTTTGCATTTCTATGTTCTCATTCCACTCATTGATTACTTCCCTTAAGTAGTATTTATATACACACTCCTGAATTTTCTTCTCCAAGTCAAAATTGCAGGATTTACTATTGAGCTCTTCTACCTGATCATCTACAGAACTACACACATTTTCTGATATTGAATTTTGCATTGTGTTATATTCCTTTTCTATTTGATACATCCCTATTAATTCGTCCTGTTTTTCATTTTCAGCATCAGAGACTCCTTTTTCCTGTTTTTCAGCACTTCTCTGACTTTCAACATCCTTGATTGTATGGATTTCATCTACTTCTGATAACATCCTCCAAGGAAACAGCTCTGCATCATGAATATATATTTGGTTGAAAAGAGATTCAATAAGTTTAGCATTCCGGCATATTAAATTGTCCAATTTTTAAGTGACAACATGGATTCTTTCTCGCACGCGATTTAGTTCCTTTCTTCTCCTCACATACGAGGCCTTTCTTTCTTGTGATATTCCATGCTTACTCAAATTCAGTTGTTCACCCTTTTGGCGAGTAATAGATTCATGATTCTTTATCAACTTAGCAACATACTTGCTGCTCCCATCTTCATTTTCTTCTTCTTCAGGTGACTTACTGTCTCATCCATCTTCTGAGAGAACCTGTTAGGTATTTCATGATTTCCTTCTGGAGAAGAAGGCTTTGCTGGGGAAGAAAGTGATGAACAGTCCAAATCCTCTGGATATGTGTCATGGAAAGTGGCAAATTCAAGCTGCAAATTTGTAAACTCATTCATCAATCATGGCCACTGGTCCTTCCAAACTTTGACAACCTGATTCTCCTCCCTCTTCACTTTTACTTCAATGTTCTCTTGGAAATCCCTCATGAAGCTTCCTATTGATATAGACATTACATCCTTTTCAATTGTCAACTTCCATTCCCTCTCTTTTGGCCTCATCTCACACAAGAAAAAGGCAGATTGCATCTTCCTAAAAGCAAGATCCATAGTCTGCTTTAGTATGTCTATGTCAGAACCCATCTCTTCAACCTTTATCCTGCCAATACCATCCACACTAGTCCTCAACTCGCACAAATTGCCATCGTCATCGCCATCGTCGTGCTCTTTTCTTGTTGCTTGATCATTCTCAGCATTGAGACTACTTGTTTCAAACCCATGGTTGATACCCAAAGAAACCAATTGTCTTTCTTTCAGCTCTAAAGCATGCCTAAGTTGCAACTCATTTTCTAATGTCTCTGCCAACTCTTTGTCCTTCTCTACTAGGGCTAATTCAGATTCCTTGAGACGCCATTGAAGGCGATCTTTTATGACTCTCAAATCATTGAGTACCTCTTCATGGTTGCTCTCAAGAAAGCTGCTTTCAGTCTCTGCATGAACAATGCTTAGACAACCTTCAAGTTGCATCATTGCTAACTCATAGAACTTTGATATCTCATTCAACTGCTCGATGAATCCTGTTTTCGCCTTCATCTTCTCTTGAGCTTTGTTCATGGCATGGTGCACAATCCCCATCATGGTAGAATCTGCTAAAGATACTTCAAATCTTCCATCAATACATTCAAAAATCCCATCCATTTCTCCAAGAAAAATACACTACACTGAGCCAGTTGCAACTTTATCACAACAATGAGGTAGTGATCATTTAAATGCTACAGAAAACTCATCGCATAAGGTTGAAAAGTAGAACCTGAAAGGAAGTTAAAAAGAATGCAAGTTTGATCTGAAATTTCCATTAAAAGCGGGTGATAGAATTGACCCTTTCAGGAACTTATGTGGTAAGCAATAAGCATGTCTCTAGGCATTCTTTTAAGGAGCCTTATATGTTTGTTCTTCGAAATATTTGTAGTGATGTGGCTCTTTGTATTTATTTATTCATTTTCTTGGCCACAGGAAAGCTCCAAGCATTGTAAATTAATAGTGCAAGAAAATGTAAAGAATTTTATCAATGTTTTTAAATTCCAACAAAAAAATCAATAAAAATTATTAATTTTTTGTATCCGAAATTGCGGTAAAAATATATATACAGAGAATTGGGTAGGCATCATAATTTTTTTTAAAATAGTACTAATTAAAATATTCAAATTATATTTAGATGTTTTAAAAATAAAACTATGCTGAATTAGATAGAAAATAATTGAATTAGATGAATACCATTTGTAAAGAATAAGGTAGTAAATAAGATTTACGAAAGTAAAAAAAGAAATGCTGAAACAAAGATCAACTGCCTGAATGATTTTGACTGGTCAATTTTTTTTAGTTACCACCCTTATTTTCTGTCAAATACAAACGATCACTTGGTTATTTAAAAATAAATAAATCATTCCTATAAGTCAGATTACCCTTCGTGACAAATAGTTCTCAAATAAAATACAAATTATATCTTTTATAAGATAGAATTCTTGTGTTGTTGTCGACAAAAAAAAGAAGATAAATTTAATAAGGAACGATTCGTATTTAAGTAAATAGAAAGACACTAGTAAACGTTAATGAGAAAATAGTGAGAATCTTGTAAAAAAATAATGAAATTATTTAAATTATTGATAGGAGAAGGAAAACATTGGTGATTCTATGTTACTGAAGTTCGAAAAGCTTTGTTTGATTACTATTTTGAAAAAAAGTTCGCTATTTATGCTTTATTTTCAATCAACTGAAGAGCATGATTTGTTATTTTTCCATCCCTCATATGCGCTTTAAAATTACCTATTCAGAATCCTTAATCACAAGTTCGTAGCATATATAAGTGTACCTCACAACATTATCCATGTGATCAAGAATGAGGTTGTTTATTGCACTTGGATGTCATGGAATCTTTTGTTTTTTCAAAATTCTAATTTTTTTTTAAATAATATAATTAACAAGATTAACATTCTTACTTATAGATATGCTCCCTTGACGCATCTTTATTAGGAACATGCTCCTAGTGGATATACCTTAGACCATTGCACATTGTGTATGTGTCTATTTTGACTTTTTAGCTCTGTCTATTTTATATATTTATTTGGATTTAATATAATTTACATTCTTTCAAAAAAAAAAAGAAAAAAGAATGAGGTCGTTTATAAGTTATTTATGAGCTCGTCCTTGATGTCATTTCAATAGAAAGACATTTAACATGAAAATAAAAATCTAATCTAGCAATAAAATAGGCATTGTTGTAGAAAATATAAAGGGGAAACAAATCCTATCAATCAATCTATTAGTACCCTTTACGAATCATTCAACAGAATAATTGTATAATAATGTTAAATCTAAATAATTATAAGAAAATCAATAACCAAATGTACAAAACTTAATCATTGTACTATGCACAAGTTGTCACCAAGAGCATCGAGGACAGAATAGAAGCACTGCCCTCAATCATGTAGCTCGTTATTTCTCATCAACACAAGCTTCAAGAGAAAAACACAGTTAAGATGAAACAAAAAAAAGCAAACTCAATGCACTTGACTTTCCTTCAAACTACTATGCCCCTCCTCAAAAAGCAAAGGAAAAGCAAAATGGAAAATTAACCGTGCTGATTATGCAGAATAAAATTATTGATAATGCAGTTTGAAGTAGGAAAGCTAAAATGTACAAATTGGAATCAAAAGATAAGGTTAATTTTGTTCTCCTTTATATATAAAACAAATTAACAGTGCATTATCTTTCCGTAGCAAAGAGGAGAACACACACATATGTATATAATCATAGATCAAGTGTTTAGAAGCCTTATATATACAATTGAATTAGTAATAAATATTCAACCCCTAACAGCAAAATATAAGAAAATGAGTACTCAGTAAAGAATTCCCATCCACAAAAAACAAAATAAAATACTTCAATTTTGAAATCAACTAAACCAAATACTGATATTAAATTCAATCCTAAACAACATAAATCAGCATAAAGCCGTGATAGTGATTTTTTCTTAGGTCCAGGGCAAGAAAAGAGGTAAATATAATTCCCAAGAAAAGAAAGCGAAGAAAGTGAGAGGACCAAACAGAATACTAATGTGAAACTCCAAAACAGAGGCAGCAGCTTCTTAAAGAAAGGCTGAAGTATAGAAAACAAAGGCTGAAATAAAAGAAAAGTTGGATGCAAAACAACAGATCACGAAACTGCAGTGCAAGCGAGAAACATAAGCTAGCTAGTGTGAAAATGAAGCTTATGCAGGATTAAGTCAGACTCCACAGATTGTAAGCATCTTCAATTGAACTAAAACAAGAGAGTGAGGGAGAGAAAGGTAGGACAAAAGGGGACACAAGGCAATGAAAGAGTGCATGAAATGTCTCTCTGATCCTCTTGAAGAAACTTCTCAATGGTTTCTTTCTCCAAAGTTTATGCATATTTAAATTTACGTAAGTTTTAAAAGTTCTCCCAACAAAAATCCACAATGGTCATTTGGCTTTTAAGACCAGAAAATCTTATAGAAAAGCTTCTAAAGCACAGTAGCATTGTTTGAATATTAAGCTCTGGAATTTATACAACACATGTTGATGTTATCCCTTCCTCCAACTCAATTTCGGCAATCCATGAATCAATCCCTTTTTTCCCTTTTTCTTATCTAACTTCCAGCTCAATCAATCAATACAAGGGAGAACCAACAAATATAAAACAAAATAACAAGAACCACTTCCTTGTGTAATCAACATTGACCAATTCCCAAATAGCTAGAACAACTATACATTTATTGATCCAAAGACCAATTAACCTAAATAAGAGGTGTATAAACTCCTGCTCAATTGACCATACATGAGAAAACATCAAAAGTCAAAACTAAAACAAACTTGATAAGTAATCAAAAGGAAGGCAAAAAGAAAAAAAAAACAACTTTAATGTAGTTTCTTAGGAGCATTAAAAAATTGACCTATTAATTCAGTTGGTTGAAGTGTTACGTTCGTAACACGAAGATCACAATTTCGAGACCTACATATACCATTATTTTGTAAATAAAAATATTTTTTCATATACAAAAAGAAGAGTTGAAAATCAAATCTTTAAATATATATTTAAAGAATAAAATTATTTGTTAATCATGTCTCGTCTTATGATTATTTGTTAACAATAACACATCATATTAATGATAAAAAAAATACAACCATAAAAGTAAATAAAATGATTAATGCTATGAGAAGTTATATGATATTTAGCAGAAGGAAAATAGCCTTATCAAATTATTTTCATCCACCTCAGTTACCAAACAAGGGTCAGCCCTAAGATTCTAAGCAACAAGGATAAAAAAAAAAAGTGAGGTCAGATTTTCACTGTCCAACCTGGCAGTGACAACCTTACGTAATAGTACCACCCTATCACCCTTATTTCCACCTTTTACCATTCTTAATTTCCTCAACGACATCCATGTGCGCTGTGGCCAAATGGTTCGTACTTTTGTTTTTATCGACGAAAAAGTGTCTGTATTTAAAACGTTTACATAAGTAACTTTACCGTTTGTCATACACTTGTGTACTGTAGTAGTGTTTAATCAATTAGTACTAGTACACTGTAACACTGTTATTCTTGTGCGGATTACGTCAAATACCGTTTACATATATTTCCTTTCATTTTTTGCAGGGATTTCTTGGTCCCGTTGTTCATTTTGTTTTTGACCTATTGCCAACTTGCCATGTTAGCTGTTTCGCATTTGTTGATAAGTGATAAATAATTAACACTTAAATGCAGTTAAGAAAAAATGCCAAATAGAGACATTTTGAGTAAAAGCATGGATATTATATAATTTTTTTTTCATGAATACATTGAGTACAAGAGATTAATTACCTAAAAGAAAAGAACAGACACTGAAGAAAGGAAAGTGCTTGAAAATACTAAAGGGTATTTACCAAAGGCTCTTGTCTTGAAAGAACCTTTAATCTACATAGGATCAAAGAAAAGCTTGCAATAAAAGCACAAGCAATTGCCATTATTAATAACATTATTATTCTTACAATATCAAGTCATTTTGCTTCCAATTATCTTCTTTTTGAAACCCATCCATGATTATGAAGAGGAAATTGACTCAAATAGTGGGGTTGCTCCTGAATGATCCAAGAGCCTTAGCAGCACCTGCTCTCAAGATAAATTGGTGGTAGAAGGCTGCAATGGCTGCTCCAATAAATGGTCCAACCCAAAAGATCCACTGAACAAACAAACATAAGCAACATCTCACAAATGTGTAATCTATTTTATTATTATACTTTGTTACATGACATGGCAAAATTATAAATTTGATTATAGTATAAAACTAGCAAATTGTTGAATATAGAAAACACAAAACAGTTAACTCACATGTTCATCCCAGGCCTTCTGTTGGTTGTACATGACAGCAGCTCCTAGACTCCTAGCAGGGTTAATGCCAGTGCCTGTTACTGGGATGGTTGCCAAGTGAACCATGAACACAGCAAAGCCAATTGGAAGTGGTGCCAAAACCTTCAAGTACAGAACAAAAGCACAATAAGAAACTCATGTCATGTGGTTCAATTAAAACAAAAATTGTAGATACGAATTTATTCCAAACATACAAATCAAAATTAATTTAATTATCAATGTTTTAAATTGTGATTGCAGTTGTAGTTTTGTCGTGATCCTTCATATTACAGGAAATTGTGGCCAACGCAAATTCAATCATGATCACAAAATCTCCAAAAACCTTAACATTATGGCCAAAATTGCGGTTGCTGACCATTTTGAAAACCTTGTTAATTATTATTAAAAGGCAAAAAAAAAATGGAATTGATAAACAGTAAGCACTAGGGGCAGATGGGGCATGCCCCATGTGAGGGGCATGGTTTCCTTTCTTTATTGATTTGGGGAATTTTAGAAAGTGTTTGGAGGAACCTAAAGCTGATAATGACAAATGTGGAAGATGCTGGAAACTCACGAGATTTGCCAGCTTGGAGAAAATGGCATTTAGCATGAATGACACTGTTCTGAACACTTGAATTTTAGGACTTAAAGTTCCATATCAACAAAGATACATTTTGCTTCTAAGGAAAAAAGATGCAGAGGAAAACTCCTGAAGAATCCACTTTCTCAAAAGAAGAAAGAAATTAGATAAGATTCGTGTGATAAGGCTGTGAAAATCAAATACCACCACAGAGTCAAATATGGTAATTGGCCTAATGGTCCCATATTTCTCAAGCATATGGTAGCAATTCACTTCAATAAAAAAAAATATATATATACGTATTTGGTAATTTTGGTGAAAGAATGTGATAGGTTCACCACTATAGGATGCCTAGATGAATGAAAAATGTAATGTAACTAACCATTAAGAAATGAAATATGCCCACAGGAAAAGTTTACTCACTTTCTTGTTTTGAGGACAAGACTATCAAACAAGTAGTGGACAAAAAGGAAAGCCAAGCAAGAAAAGTGGAAAATTTCATCTACATTGAATGCAGTCTGATCTGCTCAATATTATTGCAAATGAAGTCTCTAGATAAAGTAGTGAAAAGAAGGATTTGGATTCCAATATCAAAAGGAAATCCAACTGGCTAAGATCTTCAACTGTTCATGAAGGATGGACTAGTTCACATCATTTTGAAATGATTATTAAAAATAAAGCTTCTATAACTATTATTATTAATAATAATAATAACAAGCATATATGTTGACTGTGCCAATTTTTTTATGAAAATGGAAACTACATATTATCATAGGCTGTAAACTTTATCATTTCAAACAAGAAAATTATTGAATGGAAGCACGTACAGCTTCTTAATTACATTAATCCCACTCTAGCTATTTTCATTTAGAAAGCATAGCTAGATGCATGAAGATTAGATATCTGACTATAGTTAAGTCACTTCCACTCAACTTTTATCTTTATCAATAACTAGATACCTGAAAGACCTACCCTGCTTTTAAGCAAGCATGTATTCACTCCTAGGCATGATATATGGCAATACAATATGAACTTTTCTTTTGGAAGGCAATACAATGTGAACTTAGTATGTACTATTCCATATAATCATTGCTTTCAGCACAACTTATCCAAGCAACATTTTCTTCTACAGTTAATGTAACCATGTATTTTTCAAAAGAAGGCAATAAAAATGATTGAGTTCATACCGGCACGTGAGAATCTCTAGCATTCCTCTTGGGGTCAGTTGCAGAGAAGACAGTGTAGACCAAAACAAAGGTTCCAATGATCTCAGCACCCAATCCAACACCTGTGCTGTACCCTTCATTGAGCTCATTGGCCCCACCACCATACCTGTTGTAGTATGCCTTTTGGAATGCCTTAACCAACCCAACTCCACATATGGCTCCCAAGCACTGAGCCACCATGTACATTATGGCTCTAATCAAAGATACCTTGCGAGCTAAGAAGAGCCCAAATGTCACTGCTGGGTTTATGTGACCCCCTACGTTGGATAGAAAAATTACAGTTTTTAGAATAGGAAACCAAAATTTGCAAACAAATCAAGTCATGGATATTTGTTTACTTCCAACCAAGAAAAGAAGCACAAATGCACCAGCTTCCTCAGTTTGGAGGCTTAGAAACTTGAGAGAAAAGGGGAATTATTAAACATGAAAGGCCAATTAAATTTGACGAACACCATTATATTATTTGATAAACACTCAAAACCAAACCGAGAATGCTAATTGCCTAAATGGGGGGTATGCTTGATATTTCTACAACAATCTAAGATTGTAAAAAAACAGTCTGCGACCATAATTTTGGTCAATTGCAACCACATTGCCACATTGGTCATATTTGTCTGCAATTTCCTGCAATATCAAGGACTGCGACGAAACCATAACAGGGCAACCATTTAAAACCTTAAATTAGAGTTCTAAGAAAGCAACTTTCCCTCTTTGGATGCTAAGAAATCATAATATAGAAAGGAAACCAAGCCAATCCAACAAAAGAGATTGAAGTCCATGCAAGCAAATTAAAAGGGTGTCTATGAGATTGAAAAGTGAAAACACACCTGAGATTCCAGCAGTACAGTAAACAAGGATGAAGATCATGCCACCAAAGGCCCAAGCAATGCCAAGAATGCCAACTCCACCACACACATCACCCCCAGCCTTGACATCACTCTGGCTGTTGTAACCAATCACAGTGAGCACTGTGATGTAAAGGAAAAGTAATGTGGCAATGAACTCAGCAATCAAAGCCCTGTAGAAGGACCACTGTGTGAGTTCCTCAGCATCAATCAAAGGTGCTGGAGGAGGATCATGGTAGTCCTTTGCTGAGAAGGAACCACCCTCAACATCATGCTTAGCCATTGCAATTTGCAACTACCCTTTTGACACTGATCAAGTTAAGAACCTGAAAGAAAGAAGGGTTTTTTGATGAGTGTGTTAATTAGTGTGAGAGGAGAAGGGGTATATATGGGGGTGATGGAGTGTGGTTAGTGCATTTGATTATTGCAATAATGCAATCTGACACTGAAAAACAGAGCCAAATATTAATTGCAATAAACTTTTTGGTTTGAGTCTCGCTTTCACCGACCTTGACCACACTTTTACTACACCACCACCTCCCTACCACTCCCTTCCATTCATTCATTTGTAGCTTTGTTTTTGTTTTATTCTTTTCTTATTGTGTTTTGTCATTTTGTTCTCTCTAGAAACTATTAAATACTTTGGTAAATTTAAGTTAAAGTTCTGTATGAGTCAATTTAGAGTAGAAGTTATGACAAACGTGGGAAAGCAAGCTGGTTTGGAAAAGCAAAGTGATGTGCTCTGCACAGTTGAGTAGAAACAGTTTGAAAAGTTTCAAGACATTAGTGTTTAACGTGGCTTTCTTTTGGGTTCAAGGGATATTGGATGTTTAACGTGCCTTTTATTATGGTATAAGAAAACTTCTCTTTAAAGTGGATCTTAATACTCGTAGGTGGGATTATTCACATGACTCATTAATGATATTGAGTCAGATTTAATTAATTTTGAATAGTTAATTTGAATTAAATTAAATATAATGCGTGTTTTTTATTCATGTTGTGAAGAAATTATAACTTGATAAATAAATTGTTGTTATTATTTGACATGTATCGAACGATATAAAATGTTACATCAAATATACACTAATTAACTTGATCAAGGATATTAAAGTCTATTTGCACAAATGTTTTAGTATTTATCAACATTAACAACACCTTTAATCTAAGTTAATTGGGATCGGTGTTAGATGAATCCAATGATAAATCGAAAATAAGACAAATGTTTATAAAAGAAGAAAATAAGTATTTAAATTTACTATTTTAAAAATATTTCATAGGCTAAATTTGTTACAAGCATTCAAAACAATAATTTTCAGCATATATTTTTAGATGTTAAATTTTTTATAATTAATTTTTGTGTAATAACTTTTCCTATCATTTTTGTTACAGTAATATGAAAACTTGAAAAAAAAAGACTTATATTTAATCAATATATATGATATTATAATCAATTTATTATATACTCCCTCCTTTGCAGTTTATACACGTTTTAAAGAAAAAAATTATTCTAAATTATATGTCATTTTATAAAATTAATGTTGTATTAAATATTTTTTTCTAAAACTATCTTTATTTATATTACTCCATGCATTAATAATATTTCTCTCAATTCTTGAAATCTTTCTTTTCCAAGCCATTTTTTTCTCTGTTCAAAGTCACTTTTTATTCTTTAAAGAGTAATATTTACTTGCTAAAGTGCTGAAGATGAAAGAGTGCAACATGAGCTTTTATTATGGAAACCTGTTACACTTAATGGGAGTATTGTACAGTAATATGAGTAAATGAATAGTTATTAGAGAGACAAAGGATGTATTAGAAAGTTGTATAATATTTTATATGAAATTTGAAAAATTAATTATTTAATATGTGTGTCATAACTCAACCTTAAACGTATAAACTGAAAAAGAGGAAGTATCTTTATGTATATATATGTACAACGTATCGGGATTAATATTTATTAAGTAATAAGAAATTTTAATTTAATTGATTAATCAGAATGACATGAGTTGTTATAAATTTTTTATATTTATTTTTTATTTTTATGGATTAAAAAAATTAGCAAATGCAATTTATAATTACAAGGAGAAGTAAAAATATTAAGTTTAAGAATAATAATTTTGAACTAGTTATTGCAAAATTAGAAAACCGATTAATTAACGTATATTTTTCTGCGAGAAATGCTAATCATGCTATTAGTTTACGTTATCCAGAATGTATATTTAAAATGGAAATGAATACTGTGCACTTTAGAAACTTTCAACGGAAACGTGGCTGAGCAGATGCAACACTGCCAACCCACACAAGCAAAGTTGTGGCCTCAAACACCTCGGCGGTTCTGCCGCCACTGCTGACTCCATCACCTTACATATATTAATATGACTATGATTTCTCCGTCCCATTAACTTGCTTTGGTTCTGTACAAGATTGATTTTAACATGTTTGAATTTTCAAAATTAGGTTTAGTACATTCTAAAAATTATATTTTGGGTCGTCTCAATTAGTCGAACACTTTATATTTTTTTAAAAGTTTACAATTTTTTAATAATTTTTATTTCTTAAATATGTATAAATCAAAAACAAATATTATAAGATTTATAATAATTCATGCATTTTGTTCCACCGACAAATTCTCTTTAAGAATTTTCTAACAATTTATATTATTAATAAAAATATTAATTTAATAGATAAAGTTTTTATAAAAATTCATTTATTGTTGATAGATTTTATAATTATAATAAAGATTTGTAGGATATAATTGTAAAGAAAAAACAATTTGTCTGTTAGAGAGTAATGGACAAGAAGCATTTCTCATTCGAGAAGCTCCTTTTCCTCGTTTTTCTACTACCTAATCAAATGATAATAGAGAGAGAACAGATGGCAAGAATTAGTATTCTAGGAGTGCCGACTAAGCAAACTTTTTTCTCCTTAAAAAACAGAGTGAAGACAAATTTATAAATAGGTTTTTTTTTTCAAAACAAAAATGTTTGTAATAAAAAAATCAGTGGGAGGTGGAAAAATGACCATATCCAAATTTAAAATGAGAAAAGCCATGCGTGATCAAGTTGGCTGGCTGAGACAAAGGGCAGGTATATATCCCGAAGAGCACCATTTGATCATCAAATGATTAGCTTGCCAACAATATACTTATCATAAGCAATTAAAAAAACATTATTGAACAAATAATCATCAAGAGGTAGCATTTAGGGGTGGATTAGGTTCGAGTTGGCCTGGTTCAATAATCCAATCAATTTGAAAGATAAAATTCAGTTTTAAAATTATAAATAAATTTAATCAACACACTACAAAACCACACACATGATGGTTCCCTTCAACCAAATGCACGTCACGTCATTCATTGTTTTATAAGTTTTATTTTACTGAAAATCTTAGTATTTAGAGTATGTGATCATGAGAAGAAGGACGTGAACTTTTGGTATAACATAGACAATTCTAATACATTCAAATTCGATTATATATATATCTTTAATAAATAAGTACAGTAATTTTAATCATTTTTCTGAATTTATATAAATTAAAGTTTGGGATTTTGATCATATATTTACAGCAACTACCCGAATTAATAAACTACATGTTGAATATCATATATTTTGATCATTTATTTTTATTACAAATGAAAAAAAAATCATTTTGGGATAATTAAAGAAAGAGAAACAAAAGAAGCGTATTCTTACTACTACTTTCTTTATATATTGGGTTCACATTTACTTTATTTTGCTGATTAAAATTACTATATGTTTGAAACATGTACACTAGGATTAAGCAGTGCAAATTGGAGGAAGTCCATATCATTTTCCAAGTTAGCTATATCTTTCTCTGCCATTGTCACCCATGCCTCAATTCCCTCTTTTGTTTCCATCAACACTACTGTGTTTG
Source organism: Glycine latifolia (assembly GCA_013407115.1). Taxonomy (NCBI): domain Eukaryota; kingdom Viridiplantae; phylum Streptophyta; class Magnoliopsida; order Fabales; family Fabaceae; genus Glycine; species Glycine latifolia. The sequence continues at coordinate 39,166,775 of CM023948.1, forward strand.
GGATAGTTTCTTTAGTACCTCCTCTTTGAGCCAACCACAAAGGCTTTCCCCTTCCAAAATCCACATCGTTGAATCCCATATTAGCCCAACTTGTGAACACAAAGGTAATTGGGTTTTTAGTGGCTATACCTTCAAGCATTAGTTGTGCACACTCATCACTCCACAAAAATCTAGGATCATTTTGCACCTTTAGGAACAATTCCTTAGTGAGCTTTCCCAATCCTTCTTCTAAAACCCTAACTAAATCTCTAATATTAGTGTTCTTGTTGACATCCTCCAATAGAACCAATGCTGGCCATAACAAGTTTCCAATAGCACCTTTTGAGAAAGGCTCTCCCATCCTTTTCCTCATGTCCACAACATGTAATGCAACCATTGGTCTTTTTGTGTCACAACATTCCTTTGTGCATGCCAAAATCATATGCTTACACATGAATGAAGACACTGCTTGGTATCTTGTAGGTTTTGTTTCATCACTTGATGACATGGATTTTAGCTTATTGATGGATTTTGAATCAAACAAGAGTCTTCTTGTGGTGCACATTGCTTCTACATTTGAGTCTTTGTTAATATTTAACATGCCGGCACGTACACCAATGGTGTTCCTTGGAGGGAAAAAAAGAGAGGCAGAAATGAAATCTGGCCATGATGATATTTCTTCCTTTGACCCTTTGCAAATGGCAAACCAAGTTTTCAAGAAAGCACTACAAGAATATGCATCCAAGAGGATGTGGAGGTTGCACATTCCAATAGCTATTCCTCCACATTGGAAAAGGTTCACTTGAACAAGTAATTGGGGCAAGACTTCTTGGTACGGATGGCACTTGTTAGGCTCACATGGAAGTAATTTGTTTAGCAATTCTAATTTTGGTGGGTTTAGGAACTCTTCCATGTTGATATTCACCGAGGCTTCCATGTAAATTGCACCTTCATCATTGCAATCAATGGAGAAGAAATCACCTCTTCTACCTCCAAGAGGGTAGAAAATAGTTAGTGCCTCAGATAGTGATTTCTTCAATTGAGTTGAGACATATGAGAATCCTTTTGTGTTAGTGGTATTATGATAAAAAAGGATTAATGGAAAATAGGTGTTGAGTTGAAACACATCAAACAAACATAATTTGTGGGTTTTGCATTCTGTAGAAGTGGACAATGATGGTTTAATGGTTTCTATTGATGTGATGTTAATTTCCATTCTTACCTACTACAATTACATAAGCTTGATTAAATATGAAGAAGTGAGAACCGATAAGAATTGTGTTCATCGAGATGTGTTTATAAAAGAATGAATGTTGAAGACGTTATCAAAGAATGAATGTTTTTAATTACCATTCAACATTTTTAGTCTACGACTTATCCCTGTAATGAAAAAAAAAACGTATTTAATTCACAAATATAACGATTTTTTTTTCTTACTTTAGCCAATGAAGCTATATTTTTAAACACAACAATTAAAAAAACCCCCCAAAAATTAATGGCAAACGGTTTTCGATCGTGCGTTGTTTTTCAATATTTTGTTAACAACAGTCATAAATTGTTTATTCAGAAAAAAAAACAGTCATGAATTGTTAATTTGTTATATATATTTATTCGATTTTTATAAAAAAAGAAAACTGTTATCCTATACTTTAAAACAATTACAAAATATTGCTTAATACACTTAATCCAGTCACTTGCAAACTATTTTCATGATGATTTTTTCATTATGCTCTCTCTTTTCTTTTTACCCACATCTTGTAATTAATTTCAATCCAATTAATGCACCGTAGCTTTATAATATTATTAGGTTTAATTGTAATTTTGATTTTTCTATTTTTCAAAATTTGTAATTTTGATTTTCTATTTTATAAATATATTTAATTCCTTATTTTTTTAAAATTTGCAATTGTAGTACCTATTTTAAAATAAAAACATTAATTAATTCCCTACTTTTGTAAAATATGTAATTTTGGTGATTCCCTAAAATTAAAAGCATAGACAGTTAATAGATAATTAAGAGATTAACATTGATTATGATATAGATTAAATAAATTAATTATATTGTGTCACATCACTAAATTTAGGTCATCTCAAGTTAATTTTTTAAACATTATGTACAACTTAAATGATCTTACAAAAAATTTAATGATAAATTGATTTCTAAACTTTATAACTTAAGGTCAAATTTATCCTAAAAAATATAACTTATACTTAAATTGATCATTGAATATTATAATTTAATTACAAAATGATCTCACAAATTCAAGAGCATAATCAATTTGTCATACTTTTTATTAAATTTAAATTTTTATGTTTGATGCCCAATTTGTCATCATCTCTTTGAAGGGATAATATAAGTATTTACTCCTTTAAATAATATTATAAATAAAATAATTACTTTAAAAATATTTATATAAAAAAGCTTTATCCTACATAATTCTTGACTTCGCATAGGTAAGGTTACTAATTAATCCCTGCTTTATAGAAATGCTTTATCCTAGCGAAGATCAGCTACATGGATGACTAGCTAGAGGACAAAGAATGGAAATGTAATTTTAATAAACCAAAATTAAGGTAGAACAAGTGAGTGGCTATGTGGCAGCTATAATTTCAATTGCCAGCTTAAGCCTAGCAGCAATTCCATACAGTATATAATTGAATTGGAAACACTCAAGATCAAGGTCTGTGGCAAACTCATTGCATGTTAGTCACCTTGCAACAATACTTTTATGGATCTTGACCCTAATGTCTTTATGTC
>CM023948.1:39169611-39214556 GCA_013407115.1 Glycine latifolia
GGGGGGGGGGGGGGGGGGGGGGGGGATCTTGATACGTGTGTGTATAGATTGTGCAGAAAGAGAAAGATGGCATATATAGTTGCCATGTGATATATACATAGACAACAATTAATTCAAAGAGGAATTGATGAACCATATCATCTCAGTGATTCAAAGAGAAAGATCAACTATCTTGAATTGTGCTCATAGAATTTATGTTGCATAGGGGATTAACCATCATTTGAGAAGCCTCACAACACAGTTCAAGAAAGCTGTGGAAGATCACGAAAAGCCCATTCCCAAAGCAACACCTTTTTTCGGAATAATTTTCTAAGAATAAGGGGTGGAGGAGAGTGAGTAATTAATGAAAAGAGGTATATATAAGTTGTACATTGCTTGAATCTTGATTTGAATATGTGTGTGTGAGGGAGATTTCATTATGGTGATTAAATGACAAATATGGAGGGTTTAATTAGGGTATATATTCTTCGGCATGATCTAGAGAAAATCAAAATGCATGCCTTATTGCCATTTTCATATATATATATATATATATATATATATATATATATATATATATATTATAAATAAACTAATTACTTTAAAAATATTTATAGAAATGCTAATCCTACATAATTTCTTGTACCTAGCATAGGTAGGGTTACTACTTACTCATCCCTCTTTGTATACAAATTAGAATAACTACATAATTTACTCATTATGTTTTTTCTCCCATTCTTCAACAACAATGTTTTTAACTGTTTTCTTTAATGAGAGTAGTTCATATTTTTAATTATAACTAGAATTTCAATATTTTTTTAAGAAATCACTAAAGATTAAAAATAACATTGTAAGAATATAATTATTTATAAAAAATATAAAATATAATTTATATTTTTAAATATTATTATTATTATTATTATTATTATAAATGTTAATTATATAAAATAAAAAATTATTCTATGATATGTTATGCAGGATCTAAACTACTGGTATATATATATATATATATATATATATATAATAAAAAAAATACGATTGCGAATAGTAGAAAGAATTATAAAAACAATTCATTTTATGGGATTTTTTTTAGTATACTACTAATTAAATACCTAAATTAGCTAGTACGTCTAAAAGTATCACGAACTTTTGATTTCAATCCTAGTAATATTCAGCTTGCCGTTCGGGCATGCTGATGTAGTTTCGATTTCGATCTTTCCCTCTCTGGGTTTAAATAAATTTATTATTGTTGGAGTATATGTAGTCTTATATTGGTTAGAATTGATAAAGTTGAGCATTATATTATGAAGAAAAAATTTATAAATCTAAACTTTAAAATTTTGAATTAAAAATTGGTATCAAATTTAATGTGATGACACATTAATGAAATTCTCCCCTATGTTTAGTTCCTTCACAATGCTCAACAATTATGTTGAGCTCCTTTTTTGAAAAAAAAAATCACGATTGAAAAATTACAACAAACCCATATATGTATCCTCTTGGCTTTTTCTCTATGTATTAATAAGAGGAAAATATATAAACATCTTCTTAATTTTGGACATATTACATTACATGTGTATCTTCTTTGTATTTGACCCCTACACAAATATTCATTATTTTGAAATTTTAGTTACACTGGTATCATTCTACAATAATGATATTACTTTTGTTTATGCAGAATAGTTACATGTTAGTCACATGATTCTTTAAGAGATTTTTTATGACAAAAATATTCATGTCTTCTCCTTACCAATAATTTAAATCACATTTTAGGAATTCTTCATGTCTTTTTTGTTGATTTTTGTTTGATTTCTATTTGTCAAATCGATTTCTTCATAAAGGGTGATAACAATCATTTTCACATGTAATACAATATTTTTTTACTGCAAATGCAAAGAATGATGACCACCATTAGTCTTTTGATAAAATCAATAAGCACAAAAACAATTTATTAAGGAAAATGGAACACCTATCTAGAATTTGCAATGAAATTATTAAAATTTCATCAAATAAGTATTATGCACCTGGTAAGTTGTCCAGTTCCCCTCTATAACATCTTGAATTTCAGCTTCACGCTAGTGTTCCTTATTCTCCTGTTTTTCATGTAAATGTACATGAGGAATATTCCTGAAAAATAGTTGAAGCATTAGTTTATTTGGAGGGAGTTTAAATATTAATTCATTTACAATACTTAAAATCATACTTATGAATGTCAATATCCAACCTGCAAAATGAAACATAATTTTGGTTGTTTATTGATGAAGAGATCTCAATAGGAAAGTACTCATTTTAGACCGATTATATTAATGCCTCCATACATGAAATTTACTGTTTAATAAGGTCAAGTGAATGTAACTCAACTCTGACGAAGATAATGACCATCAAATCCAATAGAGAACTCAAACTTTATAATAATACATTTTGAGAGTTTTTAATTTGGGAGTTCCAGAATATGGAAGGAGAGTAAAATGAGGAGTTTCAAAATTATCTTTCACAAACAAATTAATAACATTAATTAACAGATTCGGTCAGAGAGTACAAAAGAAATGTATTTTAAGATAAAAAAATGCACATATAAAATGTTCAAACTCAAAGAAATATTTGTATAATTTGCTCTATTAATAATATAGGAATGACAAGGGTGCTAATTCTTTATCCCGACAAGTTAGCTTTTATATATATTTCAATTGGCACCTAAAGAAACTGATTAAGTAATTTTTTTATCAATTGATTAATTAATTTAATAAGCATGAAACTATATTGTAGGGAAGTATCCCCTCTGGTAATTGTTAATTAATTTCATTGAAAAAAAAACTTGACATTTCAAAAAATAATAAGAGAAAATATTATGGTAGTTATTGATTACTAATAAAAGTGTGTCTTTTTTTTTATTTTTCAGAAATAAAGAGTTTCAGGAGACATATTTCTTCTAACACATACTTGACTCTCTCTTTTTATGTGTATGTTTGGCTCAACTTATTTCCTCCCTCATAAACAACTTTTAAATTTAAGCTAGAAATAAGAATTTAAGAATTTAAGAAAATAAGTAAAATTTGTTTTTTAGATTTATTTATTTTTTAATCTTAAAAACTCCTTTTAAATTAAAAGTTGTTTGATAATTTTTTTTATAACTTTAGTTTTTAAAAAATATACTTATAAAATAAAAATATTTCATAAAATTAAATTAATTTTCATAATTTTTTAACAATAGTAAAAAATATTAATAGTTGTAACTTAAATTCATAATTTTTTAAAATAAATTATTAATAGTTAAAAAATAATTATATATTCAAAAATATTTATTTATTACAAATTTTAAATTTTAATATAATTTATATATTTTGAATTATTTGTTTATTTAATTGTATAAAGTAATTAAATATTTATTCTGTACAATGTACAAAATAAAATACTAGTTAATAAAAAATTATTAAATACTGCAGTGCAGTGAAAAAGTTATTAAAGACTATAAATTAGAAGACAAACTCATTCAGTAGTGTGATGAAAAAAAAGATAATTTCCAATAAATTTTAGTGAATAATAAAAAATGCTTAAAAAAAGTGTTAAAAGATTATGTATGTTGCTATCGTTTTCTAATAATTTTTCTAAACATATTGCTTTAGATGATGGCTTCGACATTTTTAAAATGAATAAAAATAAAGTAAATAACTTCAGTACAAAAAAATTAAATATATTATTATTTCAACACCAGCAATACTTAATTTCATAATTTATTACTCATGTGCTCCTACTTAATATTCATATATTCTCACTTATTAATATATACAATAATAAAAATTCAAAAAATAAAAAACACTTAACAGAACAAAAAGCAAATAATATTAAAGGTGCAAACTAATAGAGATTTTTGGAGGGAAAAATGAAAGCAAAATAGGGTAATGGATCCACGTTGACCATCATGTGATGAGTGTGACACGCGCACGTAGTAATATTCTTGAACGACTAGGAAGGGAACGAAATAGGAAACCTAGCTAGCTATAGCTACATCTATGTTATCAGTATCACTGTGATTAACTCCTCTTTGATTCTCTAATTCCATTTAATTTCTCGGAATCAGAGGATCATATACTATATTCTTAATTATTTCTCATTGTGGGGAATTTGTGGGGAACCAGAAAGGTGTGTGTGCATGTTTCGCTGATTTCTCACAATGGCTGCTCCTCATAGCGAGGGTGTAATGGAAGGTTGCCTCTATATTTTTACCTCCAATATGATAGGGTTGCATTGCTCACGCAAGAGATACTTCATCCTCAAAGAAAGTTTTCTTAGAAGCTTCAAAGATAAACCCGTTTCCCTGATGAAGGTGCTCTTAAATATTCTTTTGCTTAATTATCATGTAGATTTTTTTTCTTAACTTGAAGATATGGCAATTTTGTGTAGTTTTAGAGTAGCCTAGCTTCTTGCTCTCTATCAAATTGATTAAATTTTTTATCTTTCAGAAATAAAATTGCTAATTTTCATCTGTGATTGAATACTTTATAGACCAAAATGGTATTAATTAAGCTGTATGGTATGCATACATTAATCTATTGCTTAACTTGAGTAGTGAAGACAAAAACAGAGAAAGTTCAAGGAGAAAAGGAAAAAGACGAAGGGTTGAAAGAAAAGGCTAATTTATGGAGATCTTTCAAAAGTTATTAATGCTGCATGAATTTTAAATGCAAATATTGCATGAGCTACAAAAACATTAGAATGCACCGCTACAAATTAAAGAATGAATCACGCATGTTTTATCATTAAATTTTGTGAATTACAATCTATTTCTTCTGATTTTTTTATTAATTATGCCAATAAAAAAATCTCTCGTGGTGAACAAGGATAAATAGAATCCGAGAGTGTTCTTAACATTAACCTGAACCTGAAACAAATGTTCCTATTCTCATCCTAACAGCTCTAAAGTCGTATTTCCTGCATTGATATTTCTTCCCTTAGGCTCGCGGATTCAACCCCTTTAATTATTATGTGTGTTCAATTTGTTGTTTCTACTTTATTTTTCTGATCTTCCTCACATATTAAGCAGGAAGAATTTGCTCTTATTTCAACAACAAACATTTTATATATTTTCTAAAAGATCTTGTTATGATGATATGTCTTATTATGTTAATTGTGGATGAAATTGGAATTACTTGATGTACAGAAGGATTGCCATCCCAAAATGTCATCAGCTGATGGTTTGGCAAAAAAAATTGCAAGACCTTTCAGGTTATTCTTGTTATTATCTATCACTACTTAGAAATGGAAGATATGTAACATACTGCTAAATTATTTTTTGAGGAAGTGGTTTCAAACATGATTTGCAGTTCAGAAGAAGGGATGCATGGATTTACAAGAGACTTCCAGCAGGGATAGTAGTGTGACATGCCCTTATGGAGCAACTCTTCAAAAAGATTCAAGCTGTAATTTACCATGCAGTTGGGATGAATCTGATCCATCTTTATTTTATATTCGTGGAAAAACTTATTTAAAAGATAAGAAAAAGGTATTTACAAATTCTAAAACTTTACCTATATAATAATCCATTTGTAGAAAGTACAAAACTTATATACAATTCCTTAGTGGTGTTTGTATTATTTCGAATCAAAGTTGGAGTTGAATTCACCTTGATAAATTTTAGTGCAAATCTTTATTATGTAGTTAAATTATGGAGGTGAAACTTCAATTCTGATTGAAGAACAATACAGACAACACTTATGAGACTGTATCTAAGTTTTGTCCCTGTAGAAATTTAACTTCTGAAAGTATTATAAGAGAAACCCTGATGATCCTAGCCTGATAAAATATGTTCGTTCCATGTTATGATGATAATAAAAGGTATAAGAACAATTCAACTAATAAGTATAAGTTCATATACTTGTGTTTACATAAAAATTAATTTCTGTCACAAGCCTTAGAATAAAGAAAATGACTATGTGGAGGAATGCGGCTAACACGAAAATCAACTTTTTTAAGCACATAATTGAACTAGGAGATTGAATTTCTCTTATCCAGGTCAAGGCAAAAAGCACCTTGATGCAAATGGTTGGTGCAGATTGGATTCAATCTAACTCGCGACAAGATGATCTATGCAGTCGTCCTGGTAGCATAGTTCAGGTTTATTTTCTATCCTTATTTTGCTACTTATTTATGGTTTTCTGTCATTGTTGACGGTTTCTAATGATTATGTCAAAAGACTAAAAAAGAATCATTATTGCTGAAATATTGCCATTCTCACATTTCTGCTTTTGGATTGATTCAGCAATATGCAAAAAATGGGGGGCCAGAATTCTTTTTTGTTGTCAACTTCCAAGTCCGTATAACCTCATCTTGATTATTGCATTCGCCCTTGTTATTGAGAATCATATTGTTTAATGTATGATTTTATCATGAATCAGGTGCCTGGAAGTTCCTTGGACTCTATTACATGATGAAAACTCCTCTGGAAGACAATCCTTTATTGCATAGCTTTGTTCATGGAGATGATGCTTACAGAAACTCGAGATTTAAGCTAATACCATATATTTTGAAGGTTATCTTCATCATAAATTCAAACAAAAAGACTTAGTTGTACTTTTGATTATTTTACTATTGGTCCTTATTTTTTTCGTAAATTTGATTTTTTATTATCTTAATTATGCAATTTTGGTAATTCATTAACTTGACATTCAATATTTAATAGAAATACTCATAATAGTGTAGTAGAATATCACATCAGTGTGAATACAATCAAGTGTCACGCGCGTTGACATTTTTATTAAATATTGGATGTCAAGTTAAAATCAAAATTGTAAAAATAAAATAGTTGGGTATCATATTTGCAAAAAGAAAATGAGGATACTGAATTTGTGAAAATACTGATAATAGATGGATAAAAATTGCATTTAAGCCACCAAGTTGGATAAAGAAGAGTATCTCTAAAACTTTACACAATTTGTGATTTGTTTCTCGCAGGGACCATGGATAGTCAAGCAAAGTGTTGGAAACAAGCCATCTTTGCTAGGCCAAGCTCTGGACATACATTATATTCGTGGGACAAACTATCTAGAGGTGACAATGTTGATCTTTCATAATTATTAATAGTGGGGATTGCTATTGTAGTTTTACTTGTAATTATAGTTTTTCTCTGACACACACAAAGATAAGGATGATGATTAATTTAACTTTTGGTATTACTTTAGCTTGTTCTCATGTTTCATAAGCTAATATAAATATAAACTATAAATACTTTCAGCTGGATATAAATCTTGGATCTTCAACAGTTGCAAGGGGGGTGACCAACCTAGTTCTTGGATACCTGAACAATATTTGGTCGTAGGAATGGTATTTCTGATACAGGTATAGATAAAATTATCAATATTGTTAGACTAAGGTGAAGAATTGAACATCCATGTATCAGTATTGTTAGGTCCTCTAAAGATAATATGTGATCGTGTTGTTATTAGTTTATCAGCAATAAATAGTTTATTGATATAATTGAGAAAACTTTCAATTTAATTATTTACATATGTAAGCATATTAACTTTTAAAGATTTTAGTTGTCACTCCCCGTTTGGGCTAGTTTCTAATTGAGTATTGAATTTTTTTTAAAAATAATAACCAATTTTAGTTTAATTTTTTTTAAAATCAGTTTTTAAAATATGATTAGTTTTAAATAAAAACTTATTTTAAAAATTTTATATTGTATTAAAATTAGTTTAAGAGTATTTTTGTATAGTGATGACAACAATGATGATATTAACAATAGTGGCAACGATAGAGATACTAATGGTGGTCGCAATGACAGTGATAGTAACAATGGTGGTGACGGTGGAGGCGACATTGATGGTGATGACAGTGACAATGTGGTGTGGTAATGGTGTTGGTGGTAGCAGCCAATGGTAGCGACATGGGTGGCGGTGACGGTGGTGGTGACAGTGGCAGAGGTGGTACTAATGGTGGTGGTGGTTATAACAATATCAATGGTGTTGGTGGCAATGGTGGTGGTGACAGTGTTGTGGTGGTGGTGGTTGCGACGACATTGGTGGTTATTGTAGTGACGATGACAAATGTGGTATTATTGGTAGTGATAATGACGGTGACAGTGACGATGACAATGATGGTTGTGGTGGCACCAAGTGTTGTTGGTGATGGTGGTTGTTGTGATGATATTGGTGGTGGTAGTAACAATGTTGATAGTGATGGTGATGCTAGTGACGATGGCGGTGGTGGTAGCGATGCTTGGAGTCATGGTGATGATAGCCAATTATGAAAATGACAGCAATGATGATAGTGACAGTAATGTGATGGTGGTAATGATAAAGGTGATATTGGTGGTGGTGGCAGTGACAGTGGCGATGCTTGTGATGGTAGTGGCAATGACAATGATAGTGGTACAGGTAGTTACAATAAAAAGTATCATTATCAAATGTGAAAAATGTGTGTATTTTAACAAAAATCAAATTTACATAACTTTTTTATTGTTTTTGAAAATGAGTATAAAAGTTTTGAAAATGATTTAAAAATCATTTCAGGTCAATTTTTGTCAAACACATTTTATTTTAAAAATTGCATTGTAAACTCAAAAATCAAAAACTCCCAACCACCCTAAATGAACTCTAATATAGTGACTTTTAAATCTTTTCCCTCAAAAAACTTAATGTCACTAAATTAGTCCTTTTAATATTCTTTTCTTTTTATCATTTTAGTTCTTTAATGGAATTATGTATATGGGCATTTTAGATCAATAGGGATACAATCCCAAATTTCAAGGAGGCCCACTTTGAGTTGTGATATACTCAAAGTTTAATGTTAAAATATAATTTTTGTCATCCTATTTTTTCAAATTCACGCTTTTAGTCTTCACATTTTTTAATTGAGACATTTCATTCCTCACTTTTAAAAAGTTTGCAATTTTGTCCTTCATTTTTTAATTGAGATATTTTGTCATTCGCTTTTAAAAGATATGTAATTTCAATCCTTATGGTCAATTTCAAACATTGATCTATGTCTTTTATAAATGTTGACTGACATCTATTTATTTATTATCCACATGACAAATGCTTTTTTTTTAAATTATTTACTTGCTAACAAGCTTAATTTATTAAAATAAAATAAAAACTACATAGTCAACAAGTTAGAAATTGATCAAGGGGACTAAACTCGCGGATTTTTTAAAAGTGGAAGACAAAATGTCTCAATTAAAAAATAAAAGGGCTAAAATCGTATATTTTTTAAAAATGAGAGACAAAATGTCTCAATTAAAAAATAGGAGGACTAAAATCACAAATTTTAAAAAATAGGAGGACGAAAATTATATTTTAGCTTAGATTTAATTTCAATCCTTTCTAAATTATAAAAGATAAACTCAAGTCAACACCTTAAAATAAGGGCTTATCTTACTTACATTTTAACCAAATGGTTTGTTGTCATTAAATCACTCAAAATTTGAGGGATTGACTTAACAATCTTTTTACCATGGAAATGTGTTTTGGATTGCTTAAATGTGCTTTTGATTTTTAATAAATACTTAATTTTTGTGTTTACTCCCTAATAAGTTTTTTTTTATATTGAATTTCTAATAAAACAATAATTTTATTTTTGTCCTTGATATTTTGTTTTAGTTCATGGTAAATTAGATAATTTTGTGTTTGTTCCCTAATAAATTAGCAATTTTTTTTTAGTTGCGATTAATTAAAATGAATTTTTTTTATCAGAGAGCAATTACAAAATTTGTTAATTTATTAGGGACTAAAAAAATTGTCAAAAACCAAATTAAAATTATTGTTTTATTAGAAATTTAATGCAAAACAAAAATTTATTACAGGGAAAATAAAAAATCGAATATTTATTAAGAATGAAAAATATATTTAAACCATTTTGGGTTTACAGAATTTTGTAAACAGACTATGTTTTCATTCTTGTCTTAGCCACCACCTAGTGATGGTATTTACATTAGAGATTGTGTTTGTGTTAATTACAAAAGCTGTAGTTTTGGTGTGATATAGTTAAAGATCTTTGGCATATCATCTCAACCCAAGGGACTAAAACAAACCTACACAAAGATAGTGACCACCCCCAAAAGATTTATGTAGAATTACCATGTGATTGCCAAGTCCCTTGACATTTGAAGAAAAACAACTTCTGTTGGTCACTAGAGGCCGATGGTTTCTTTTGAGAATTATTGCTCAATGTTGCTAAAGCCAATGTTGACTTGCTATTCAAAATTGAAACACATTCGCAAGGGTATGGTATTGGGATATTCCTTATAGCAAGGTAGAGTACTATCATCCACTAGCCAGTAGCCATGTGTTATTTGAGAGGTGTAAGGCAAAATTTGTCTATATTAAATGAGATAGTGCCTTAGTTTTGGTAGTCTAACAGGTGGTGTGGCAATATTTGTTAGGACATTACTTATCATCAAATTTAGTTTTTATTAGAACAATCAGTTTTGACCAAGGAATAACTAAAGTGGATCACCAAGATAAGACAATAGTGCTAGTGATGCTTTATCTCGGGTTACAGAGTGTATCAAATCATTTCAATGGCCCTTATTTCAGAATTGGTTGAATATATTTTGAAAGAAGATCGACTAAATTATTTTATGGGAAATTATATGTGGAATCTCAAGTCACATATAATATAAGGAAAGGTTGCTATTGTCTGATAAATCGCATCGCATTCCACTTTTAATGAAGAAATTTCATTCTTTGTCTACCTGTTAGTCTTTCAAGCCAAATACTTCTGAATTTTCCATCTAAGGTTGCATGGAAATTGTAGGTTGTTCCTTGCAAAAGTCTTTGCCATTCAAAAGGTATTTGAATCAAGATATTGAATATATGATCATTAAATGGATTTATTTACGTAATCGTCATAGTATTTACAAGAATTTTGTACTTATTTAAACCTAATATTTATGTTTTCACCTTAAGCTCATGGTGAAAGTCATATGTGAGCTCTATTGGTTTATGGGCCTTGTGCTGATGGGCCTCCAATCCACATATCTACTATACATATATGAAAGCAATAGACATATCAAAATATATTGACACTTGCCAAAAACTAGGAGCAAAATGGTAAGCAGAAAATTTTAAATTCGCTACTTGCACCCCTTTTTAATAAATGCACTCCAATATTCCCAAATTAAAACTTGCTAATTGCATCCCTTTTTGATAAGTAAATTAATATTTTCTTTTAAATATTAAATACTCATTATATCATTTCTTTCATCCCTCTCACATGTTATCTCTTTAACATGTAACCAGTGGTATTACCTATGTATGTAAGGTATCGTACTAGTCAGTTACAAAAATACAAAATCCTAATATTATTTTAATTTTTCCTTTCGAAAAGATTTTAAATCACTGGTAATATAGTAATTCCTCTCTTATTTACTTAACAACTGTGTAGAAAAGTGCAGTGATTTCCTTTCATTTTATGCTATGATTTTCACAATCTCCTACTTTTGGTTCTTCATATTTATGAATATTGTTGGTTCTCATCTCAATTGGCTGAGTCTAATTATTGACAGGTTTGCACATGCATGCCAAAAGATAAAACCTTAAGTGGATCAATTGTTTATGGCCTGATTTCAACAAAGGTGTATTATCAGAAGAAAAAATTATTATTGAACTTCACTTCTTTCTTTCTCTTATTTTTTCTTCACATCTATTTTGTCATTAATAAACTATGCTAGATCTTGCAGTTTTTTCTTCACTCAATTTATTTTCTCTCTTTTCTAAAAATAAATCAGTGAAATATCTTTTTATTTCTCCGTTAACCATTCAACATCGCAACTCTCACTGAAGATGTATTTGTCAGCCATTGTGACTACAACTTCTTCATAATTTTTTAATGATTTATAGTGATCTGTAGCAACAAAAATGAACAATTTTCTTAGTTTCTATTTTCTTGGTTGATTTTGTTTTGGCCTAATTACTTTTTTTGTTTTTTCTCCTTCATCAAAATTTCTCTAATATTGTGAATATGGACTAAATTTGTTAAAAAATTTTATTTGATATGACCTATCGGTTAAAGTATTTTATGGAAAAAGATACTAAACGAGTCTTTATAAGAATAGATGATAATTAGAGAATTTTTTAAATATTTATTTGATTTTGTTCTAGATTGATTTATTGGTTACAAATTATGTGTTTGATCAAATGCCAAAATGACATTTTTGGGTAGGTTTCTTTATTTCTCATTTTACTTTTAAATTTATGACACTTTTGAGACGATTTTTCATATGGAAACTTTTCAGTTGATTCCGTCGATTTGGTATTATCTTATAGGATAAGATTTTTTCGCATACAATCTTTGGTTGTTGTTGCTTATCTTTTGTTAATATTACTCCTATTTATAATCAATAGTTTAATTTAGGTGTTTAAAAAAAGTTAGTAAATGAAAACTGATGTTTATTGTAGAAATTTAGGTGAACGGGTAAATGGTCAATAAAATGTTCAATTGTGAAATTTTATACATGACCTTTATAAAAGTGAAGATTGACAAAACAGAAGTAAAGAAAAGATGCAGGACAAAATAAAGAGAAATGAAGATATTACTGGGATAAATTGAAAGAGAATAACTAAACAAGTGGAAAGTTTACTAATAGAGCATTAATTTTGCATAAAGTTTTTTAGTTATTTTCTTTAATTTAAGTCTATAACTGAAAATATTCTGTCTAGCAACAAATGATGTCATTTTGAAGTCCTACCTTTTTTTGTCAAAGTTATGCTACCAACAAATTCAACAACTTACGCAAGTTGTATATATACCAAATTCATTTTCAACTAATTATGACGTACATGGCCGGTTTATTGATTTCATTGTATATAAATTCTTTTATATTATGACTACTACAAAAATTTTCTTGTTTTGGGGATCACTTCATCTATATATTATCTACTATATTAACAAAAATAATATCATTTATCATGTTCTCTGAGTTTAGGTTTCACAAGCTTATTTTATTTTTTATATTTCACTATCCTTCGTCAGGACTAGGCGGAATAGAGCTGTCATAGGAACAAAAGTGTTAATAAATAAGAAAATTTAATGAAAAAACCTACATTAGTATCAAGCATGATGACACAGACTATATGATTATAGGTGTCATGAGAGAAATTGAAAAGAGCAACATTCATGCCTACCTAAAGAAGCTTCCCAATCATTTTCACATTTGCCTATCACATATTCCTCTACTTAGGTTACTCAACTTTATGCTATGACCATACTAAACTACTTATAAAAATAACTTTATATTATCATTCAAATATATATTTTTTTATTAACGATTTTCTTTACTTTTGCAATTCATCATAATTCTAACAGCATGTCCAATCATCACAACACATTCTTTAGATTTCTACTATCCTTTAATTATTTACAATTCCAAAATAATAAATTCACATACAAATATGTTGAATTTAACATATTTATATGTATAAATTTGTAACAATATAATCAACATATAATATAAGACACTGGAATAATTTTTGTAAAATTTTTTATTAACATTTTCAATTATTATTTACATAAATCTACATTATTTAATAGACTTTATTATTAAACTCAAACAATACACATTCTCCACCTATGGGTACACAGGGTACCATACTAGTTATACCATTAAAAGGAAGAAAGGGAGGGCTACGGGCAAATATGATCATGAGTTGGAAATGATAGTAGATGGAAAATTTTGTTATGTAGGACAAAGAGTCATCAAACTAAATGGGCACATGCAATTGGATATTAGTGGGAAAAGTGTTGCAACCATTGAAAGTGATGTAAATATAATTAACAAGGGATGGAGACATAAGATATCTAGATGGATAGTCTAGGGTGGCTTTGGTAATTTGGGTAAAAATTTGCACATTTTTCTCTTATATTCTTATTTCTATTTCATATTTGTAAGTTTAGCAACTGGAGCCTACCCCCTATTATTCTGTAATTCTTTTCATTTTAAATATGAAAAGGTTTTTTTCTATGTTACCATATTAAAATTAAAATTACACATTTGATAATATATGCAGGGAAACACAGAAAAGGAGCTTCCAGAAGTCCTCATAGGAACAAGCCAACTCAATCATCTGGATACAGCCAAAGCATTTGTATTCAAATCGTAATATTTACCCAGAAATCTATTTGTTACTTTGAAGAACATAAGCTAATAACATTTCAACTCCAAAAAAAAAAAGGATTAAGCTCACGCTTGACTGAAAATAGTTAACTTTTCCAATTGGACCAATTAGGGGGCATGGATCATTTACAACAGTAGATGAGAGGTGCAACTTTTTATGACAATTGGTATGTGCTTCATTGTCCTTCCAATGAAGTTGATATTGGTGGACATGGTAGATATTATCCTTTGTACATTTTATTTGGCTACCTAATTTGTAAAGCAAATATTTTTCAACTTACTCTTAATGACATATTGGACATAAATTATACTTTTAGTTTATTCTAGCAATTATTATGAGGGTAATGTTACATACTAAGAAGAATGTGTTGTAGGAATTCAGTTGTAAAGCAGGCACGCTATTTTATTAACTCTCCCCATCTTGCTTTTGTCGGTGAATTCTGTCTATGCTAAGCTGTAGCATACCTTGTGCTCAAAGCTTGCACTATGCTTTTTATTTATGTTACCTATTAAGAATGGTTTTTTAATTAAAAGACTTTATAATTATTTATATTTATTATTTGAATATTCAAACCTTCCATTTTAATAAAGTTTTATAAGTAGTATAAATAATTGTATTAAAATGTTCAAAATAATATTTACCTTTTAATTAATTTAAAAAATTGATAATATTAAACACTATTAAATACTATTATCTTTATATTATTTTTACCAAAAACTTGTTTGTGTTTATTTAAGAAAAAATCAAAAAGTAGGTGGTGGGTGGGAAACGATAATTGATACGTCCAATTTTCCATCGAAACCACGCTTAGGGAAGGTTGTACTTCTTTCACTATATATTATTAAGTATTAATTAATTCCTTGAACTGTACTCATCTCATGCATGTTCCAAAAATGCACTAATACTAATCCACGTTGTTTTTCAACAACCTTGAGGCTGCTATCTTAACACACTTATATATAGTGATCACTAGAGCCTAACATTTTAATCTTTTAAATTTAATTGGGTTCTTAACCAATCATTATTATCTTTTCTAATATCCCAGTTGGAGAAGTCTTATAGAAGGAAAGGGATTCAAAGAGTGCAACCCAAGTTAGTTAAATAAGTAAAGGATGAAGTGGAGCAGCATCAGCACACCACCATGCACATGCTCCAATCTCTTCCCTTTTGACATGTTTTTTTAAAGAGAGAGGGAGTAATTTTTAAGGCAATTGAATGAATGATTCAAAGAGTGTAAATCAAGTTAGTTAGGAGGGAAAAGAGAAAAATTGAAAGGAGAAAAGGCTGTGAGAGAAAGAGGCCCGCCACTAATTTGATATCTTTCTTAATTATGAGATAAAAATAAGATATCTACTAAAAGTTGCACTATATATATGTAATTAATTTAATTTTTAAGTTTAGAGCAACACCTTATGGAATAAAAAAGGCTAGCTCGCTCATTTTGAACATAGTTTTTTTTAAAAAAAAAAAAAAGGCTTGAACATAGTTGATAAAACTAATAAGAAACGATTTAGCCGAAAATAGTTAAAGGTATAGTAAAGCTAGTGCTTTTGACTACTCAAGCTAAAACTTTGACCAAGTGTTCTGGATTCTTTTCACCAATTTGTGAGAAATGCACTTATGAAAATCGACAGAAAGTAGTTTAGTCTTGAGTGATGTAAAAGTCTGCTAGTCTGCTCAAGAGTCAAGATACACTTCCTATACAAGTGAAACAATCAAGTAGGAATTAAAACAACACTTTTTTTATAAATTTTAACAGGTAGAAATCTCCTTAAAAAAAACATGTAAGAAATCAATAATAATTCATAGAAAATTGATGGCTAGAATGAGAGAATTACGATGGTCCTTATGTGAGTCGTGAAATTAAACTTGATTTATTTCCAAATTTGGATTTTTCCTTCTGTCTCCTCCGTTCTTTTGCACTCTCTCATTGTGTGCGTGATTTTATTTTCTTTTCCTTTCCTTATGTTGTGTGCTAACACTTTTCTCTAAGCTATAAAAGATCATTTTTAAGTGGCAATATATAATTTGAATGGAGCAAAAGGACAAATTTTTCTAGCAACATGATCTAATTAAATGGTTATCTTTCGCAAAGGTTAAATAAAATCATAATAATTCATAAAAATTAGATAAGAAGAGGAAGAAGGTTTTAGTTTGTGAAGGTGGGGTTGAATGATATCTGATGATTCCCTAAACTTGGGGTTACTAACCAGCAACATTTTGCTAAGAGGATAAAATGACTCATTATAAGAGGCATTACAGAAATGTTCATTTGGAATTTTTATTTACAAGATAAAGGCGCATTAAGATGATCACGTTTAGTTCTGCACCTTGAATTTTTATATAATTTCATAATTAAAACTTGAATTTTTTTTAGGGGATGATTCTTAGTCCTAATATTTTTAAGTATTATTTTTTATTTGATGTAATTTTTCCCAATTGCTTAACACCTTGAAGTATTATATATTGATTTATTTGAAAAAAATTTATATCTTTTAATGTTATACTCTCACCTTTTGGGCTTGATGATATTTGCATCATACTTATGTTAGGCACTGCTGTTAAATATATTTTAGTATTTTGTGAGAGAAAAAACATAGTTTAGTATATTTGCACTGCTGTTAGGATATTTTAAGATATATTCATTTCATTTTATCAAAATCTTAATTTAGTTAAACAAACTAAATTATAAGCTATAATGCACAAAATTGAAAAAATACATGTGGTCATTATAGGAATGCGGCTAAAGTCAATCAGTTTGGATTTTATCAGCTAACAGACTATCTGTTATACTTGATTATTTAAATAAGTGTAACCACATTATCTCTTAAAAGATCTCAGCTTATCTAATTGTTACTTATCTATAAGTACCCGATTATCAAGATACACATTAACTACTATTTGAATATATAATTATATAACAACAATTATATGTTTATCTTATCAACAAATTAGTTATAGCCTAATACTCCACCTTATAAACACAGTTTTCATCTAACCCTTTTACATATTCCTTCACTCTCACACATTCACCCATACTGCAAATTCACCCAACACTTATCAGTTATGCTCCTATAATTGATGTATTTACTTGAGCGTTAGAGTCTTTTCCTTTGTTTTGCAAGTCTCTCTCCTTAACAAGATCAATTCTCTGTCCAACGAGATGTGCAAGATCTAAAATCTACTTTGACTATCTCTATCTTGGTATGTGACTTTTCTAGATTTTGATAAGAACATAAGCTAATCAAATAAGTTAGAAATTAGTTAATTTGACATATCAAAAGAACTTTGATACTCTTGATCCACCATAAACTAGCCTTTAGGGAAGTATAAAAAGAAGTCGGGTCAAATATAATTGAGGGTCATCTTGATTTTTTTTTTTGTTTGGAAAGTTTAGTTGAGTATGATTTTGGAGATTAAAGATACTACAAGACTCAAAAAAATACTTATGGAGTTCTTACATATTACTCATCACAAAATCCTATCATTCTTTTAGGATATGAGTTTATTCTTTATTAACTTTACCAATATGATTTTATTCTTTATTAACTTTACCAATGTATATGCAGAATCATCTTGAATTAAGTAGCAAACAAGAGAAATTTGATATTAACAAAGATTTGTTAGTATACTCTAATTTTTCATGTTAAAATGAAAACTTGAAAAATATAATAATTTTTATCTTAAAAAATAATCTCAATGAAACTAACATATCTTAATCAAATTGATTTAGTTCAGATTAATTGAAAAAAGTTTAAAACCCAAATCAATCTATATTAAAATAATTATACTATGACATCTTATTAATTTTTCTACTTTTCTTGTTTTGTAAGTATTAAATATATTTTATATTTTATATTTTTACTTTTTTACTTTTCCATTTCGTACCTTTTATTAGAAGGTAATAGATCAAAATTATAAGAAAAATAATGAGAGCAATATAGCATTATTGAGTTCACCTGATCAAATATTATAATTAGTTAAAAAATTAATTTTTACCTTAAAACTCATCCAATCCAACCAAAACAAAGGTGATCTGAAACTGAAACAACGGCTTGGGCCCTGCCATACTATTCTGCAATTCGGACCCTCCACACTTCATCTACATAAAGTCTAAGCCTCTGTTTTATCTTTTTATCTTTTCTATGTTCTCAATCAGTGGTTCGCCTTTCCGCAAACCGAGGCCTATTATATATGCAAAAGCTGCAATGTACCGTACGTACCGTAGCAAAACTCTAAAGAGTAATATTTAATTAAAAAAAATTGTACTATGCTCATAATATCACTTGTTATTTAATTATAAATTATCATGTTTATTAAGTTTATTAATTTTATAATAGTTATTTTAAGTAATATTAATAAAAAAATAGTATTGATTGATAATACAGTTTAAAAGTTTTAATACGGATAATGTATAATTATCAAATTCATATTAATTATTATATTTTTTATTTCTCATTCAAGTTCTAGGAAAAAATTGACTAAATATAATTCTGTTTCAAAAAACGTTCGCCCCCAATTTTTGAAACTCATTGGCGTTTTTTTTTCTTCAGAAAAAGGGTGAAAAAGTGAGGAAAAAAAAAGAAGAGGGGAAACAGTTTCTCAATCTTCTCTCATGTGGCATGCAACATGCACTGCGATAGAGTTGAAGATTGTTGTTGTTATGTAGCGGTGAAAATCCGTGAATGGCTGCCTTGTGTTGGGTGTGAGTGCATGGAACCCGTGTGCAATAAGAGGAGAGAGAGAAAAAAATCATACATAAACATTTCTTCAACGCTTATTTCTTTTTTCTCACATCATAAATAATATAATATTTGTATTTATTTATTTATTTCTAAATATCTTATATAACACAATGAATGTTCTTAAAATATTTCTAAGAAAAATAGTGAGAGAGAAACTAAGAAAGACTTCAAAGTCACGGCAGTGTGGGATAGTAAAAGACAGCTAGCAATGAACGCTAACGTTGATGCCCATCACATTTTTCTTCTTCTTTTCTATCACAGCTTTTTTTTTTTTTCTCTTTTCTACCAAGTTCTTTTACCACTCTTTTAAAAGGCTTCTTCACTCGCCTCTTTCTCTTTTCAATACCCCTCTTATTTCCTCTTTCAGAACACTGTACTTTGTTGTGGTTATGGAGAAGAGCTATTTGTTACACATTTTACTCATTTACTAATGGGTGAGCTAAGTCTAATAATGGAAAGAATTAGGGTGTGTTTCGGAAGAACGTTGGGTTCCACGTAACCCACGTTTCTTTTTCAATCTAACAGTATAGTTGTTTCGCCGTTTGTCACTTTAGAACGCGTGAACGGACGTTCAGAACTGTGCAAATTAATGGCAAACTAAAAACGCACTTAGTCTCTTTTAACGTGATGAATCATGTTTTAAGTTTTACACTTCTGTGAGAAAGGAATTCAGGCAAGAATGAAAAATTGTTCAGGGTTTACTACTAGTTAGTATTACCCTCCTTATTTTTATTTTCTTATATTTCAATTGAAAATATAAAATGAGTTAATATATTATGAGTTATGTCTGATTTATTTCAATTTCAATTTTATCATGTGTTTTCCGAAGCTGATTTTGTTTTGTTTTGTTTTTCTTCTTTTTTAGGTTTGGGTTTTGAAATTATTTGCGCATTGCCGAGAGCTTCACTCACAACAAAAGGTTCGGTCGTGTTCTGCATCTTCTACCTCAATTTTTATAAACTGTATAGTTAAAAAAAATATTCTGAAGGATAATGAAAATTCAATGTGCTAATGTTCTTCGTCTTCAATTTTATGACTTCAAAGACATTGTGGAACAAATTTGGGACCAGCTGTGGGTCGCATATGCCAAGTTTTAGCTGAAATTGCACCTTTTCATAATTATTTTCGTTCGTAATTTTCAATCCCGGATTCTATTTCAAATTTCAAAGTAAAAGAGAGAATTGATTTTTTTTTAAATAGAAGTATTTAAATTGTTCTGAATTTTGATGAAGAAATAGTTAATTAAAATCAAATTCAAAAACTCAGTTTACCTTACTGGATTTCTTTTTTTAATTTCTTTCCTATAATTTCCAATGCTAGAATGTTGAAAATTTCAGAAATCCTATATGGGATAAGCTTCATTGGATTTCATTTCTCAAATAAAAGGAAATCAATACAGTAAAAAAAACAGGAAAACAATTTTAAAAAAATTATACATCCAAAAATTAATTAAAAAATGAGTTTAAAAGACATAAACCGTAAATGTTATATAAAAAATAAAATATTTATTATAAAATTAACAAATTTATTAGATATAACAATTTACTATTAGATTGCTATATACGTAAACAATTATACAAACTTCCTTGGGTGTTTTAGCCTCTAGGACATTCAACAAAAAATAATCATACAAACTAAGTAGGTAAGTTTTTTTATTTTTGTATAATTCTAAATTTTCTTATAATATTTTCTTACTAATTCTCTCACTTTCCTTGAATAGTAAATATTAAATATGTTTTTCATTGACTGACATTTGATAAAACCTTAAATATTATATATGTTTTATATTTTAAGACATTGAATATATTTACTTTTATTTAACATTTTCTTTACAAAATAATAGAAAATTTGTTAGAAAATATAACATTTATCTTTTATTCTTTTAAAATACCCATTGTAAAAATGATCATTTTTCTTTTCTTTTTCCTTATCAATTATTGCCATAAATTTTAAAATTTTGCAAAAATAAAAAATAAAAAACAAAACACTTTTACGACACGTGCTAACGTGCGCTCTCTCTTTCACGGTGGACACCCTGCTCCTTTCGTGGGTCCCTCGACATGGGCGCTACTACTAATAACGGATTTCGAAACCATTCACACTGTCATAACTTATTCTTCAAACAAACAAAACCTTAAAAACAAAAAAAAATAAAAATATAAAGAACACACTCTCATTCTTCTTATCCTTCCTTTCTCTTTTTTACTCTTCCATTTTCTCATTCACACTTCTCATTTTCTCAGGACAATAGTAAAAGAAAAAAGAAATATGATTGGAAGCTTCATCGACGACATTGATTGCGGCAGCTTCTTCGACCACATCGACGACCTCCTCGAATTCCCCGATGACGCCGCCGCACAGGTCGCTCCTCCGGCGAACTTCTGGTCCGCAGAGTCAGACTCGCTCCCCGCCGCCGACACGGTGTTTTCCGACAACTCGGTGACGGATCTCTCGGCGGAGCTCTCTGTTTCGGTGAGTCTCTAACGCCTCATTTGTCCGTCCACGTGTGCACTCGACACGTAAACTCTAAACGTGTTGCGTGTAACTTTATCAACGCCCATGGTTTTAATTTGTTGGTGTTTTTATCACATGTCTGTTACTCCGCGTAATGGGGTTGCATGAAAATTTGGTTCTTCTAGTTGTGGCTCTTTGCTTCAGTTCTTGATGTCTTTTGTTTTGTTCCTTAGTGTTCTACTGTTGTTGTTTTTTCTCTTAAAATTTTCTTTAAAATATATTGGTAAATTGGAATTTGGATTTTGAGTTTACAGAGTTTCAAATATTCCAGACAATGGCAGTCCAATTTTTAAACAGATTCATTATTTTAAATATCATATTAATCAGCATTAAATATACTTATTTTTTCTTCAAATTTGTTAACGTTAAATTTTATAAATGTGTTTCCATCATAACTTTTAATTAAAAAAACTATTTTAGTTTTTAATTATTATTGTAGAACAATTTTTTTCTTCTAAATTTAATAGGCATGCATAAATTTTTCATTGTAACCTATCAGAAATAATGACTTTTAAATTTTATTACATTTTTTTGTAATTTTTCCTACTCCTTTAAAAAATATTAAATAAAAAACTAAAAACATTTAATGCTTGAAAGTATAAAATAAATTTAATACTTATACATATTATATAAAAAATATAGGTGGATATTGTAGGAAAATTTAGAATTATTTGATTAATTATTATAAAAAATTCAATGATAATGTAAAAGACTATTTATATTTTATTATATCAAAAGTCAATAAAATTATTTGTATATCACAGTTTATGATTAATTACAGTATATAATTAATATTTTCTTTTTTATACATATGCTGCTCAATAATATTCTCTCAAAATTAATATAAAGTTGTATATCAACATTTTCCTTTACGAAATTCGATTTTTTTTAAAAATATTTAATCCGCACCGTGACAACTTAAACACGCGTAATATTCATAGACAGGGGTATTTTTGAGAATTTAATGCAGAAATCTAAGAATAATTTTGGATTTGGGTTAGTAAAACTTTCCAAAAATTCTTAGACAAGGGGTAATTTGGTCATTTGGGAAGGACACTTGATTCTGTCGGTGAGAAACAAGGGACACATCCTCCACTCCGTTGGTGGGGTTGTGCTGCCTAAAGTATCATGATTATCATTATTGAAGGTCACGTGCCTTATCATGTGACACCATAATGGCCATTTACAAAGGTCGTCACTCTAGGTAGTAGTAGCAGCTCATGCTTCACGAGGAACTGTGGTTTGGTCATGGTCAAAATCTGTTACCTTGATAATTAGTTAAAGATTTTTTTTTCTATTTCTTATGCAATTATATAAATTAAGGGAAGTCAAAGTAACGTCAAAACATTTAAAGAAAAGAGTAAAAATATTTTATCTATTAGTAATATTTAAATTAGTGCTTTTAGGACACTCGACACTTGTTAGTAAAAAAACCTTTCAATAACAAAGCTTTTAGTGATCGGTCTTTTTAACGATTCTCTCAAAGACATTATTAGTCAAGGAATGAATAAAAGAAAAAAGTATTTATTGAAAATTAAGTTACTTAAGAAAGATACCAGTAATATTTGTTTATAAAAAGTTTTCATTCTTTATTTTTTATACTAAGCTTCATAGTACTAGTATTTGTGGACATTCTTCTTTATGTATTGACTCCTTGAGCTAAGCTCACCCTTTGATTATTCCATTTCAAGAGCTTGCAGTATTCACCAATGGGGTTTGTTTTACATTCTCTGTCCCCTCTTAATTGTCAATATTTATTGATTATTGATTACGAGGGTTGAGTATTGAATGAGGAGAGATAGAGAGGATTGAGTGCATTAATTAAACACTTGATATGCATTTAATCATATAGATTAATTTCAATAGAAATTTATTATATGATCTTTTTTCAATAGAGATTTATTGTAAAATTTAATAAAATATGATAAAAAGAATTTATGATAAAACAAATGCTAACTAGTGTCTTAATGCTTTACATCCCCTATCATTTATGATAAAAGAGGAATTTTTTTACTGTGATGCATAAAAATGCACTCTCTTAGGGCGCTGGTTAGAAAACTCTTATGATAATAGTGTTATAAGGGTTTGTAGCTACTTATTGATAAAATAAAAAAAGCTAAACAGAATTTTTTTTCATCCTACCATTTACTTTTTTGCTTGAATTGTCAGTTTAGTAGCATATCTGTTATGTGACTTATGTCATTTGTATGAGCAATCTTTTTCTTCTTGGCTAGGGAATGTTAAACTTAAAAGTCTAACTATGTTCAATGTGTCCTTATTTCAGTATGAAGACATTGTGCAATTGGAATGGCTGTCCAATTTTGTTGAGGACTCTTTCTCTGATGGGAGCCTCGCTATGAAGAAAGAGGAGGAGCCACAATGCACCACCACCACCCCCAAAGAGGACATAGCTCATCCCCAATTCCAGACAGCAAGCCCAGTCTCAGTCCTTGAAAGCAGCAGTTTCTGCTCCGGCGAGAAGACTGCTTCTCACAGCCCGGAGATATACATCCCCGTGCCATGTGGACGCGTGCGCAGCAAGCGCCCACGCCCTGCAACCTTCAACCCCCATCCAGTGATGCAGCTAATCTCCCCTGCATCCTCCACCGGCGAGAACGCGCAGCACAATGCCACCACCACTTCCAAGGCGGCCTCATCAGATTCTGAGAATTTTGCCGAGTCACTGATCAAGGCACCAAAGCAGGCCTCTGGGGAGCACAAGAACAAAAAGAAGATCAAGGTGACTTTCTCATCAGGTCAAGAGCAGCAGAATGCACCATCACAGGCAGTTAGGAAATGCTTGCACTGTGAGATAACCAAGACACCACAGTGGAGGGCAGGGCCAATGGGGCCGAAAACACTCTGCAATGCTTGTGGCGTGCGCTACAAGTCAGGCCGGCTTTTCCCTGAATACCGCCCTGCAGCAAGCCCAACATTTTGCCCGGCTGTGCACTCCAACTCCCACAAGAAGGTTATTGAAATCAGAAACAAGACAGGCACCAAATCTGGCTTTGCAAATGATTCTGCTGCCTCACCAGAACTCATTCCAAACACTAACAACAGCCTTACCCTTGAATACATGTGAGGGGGGGCAAGGAAAGAAGGATCTTAGTTGGGAGAGTTCTCTAATTCTCTTTCAATTCCTCTCGAGTCATGTCTTATACAAGGTTTTGAATTGCATTCTACAAAACTGCAATGTTAAAGGTTTTTGAGGTGTCTGCAACTGCATTGTGGTTGCGGTTGTGACTGCATCAATCATATTTGTCCACAATTTTGATGCCAACCGCAAGTTAAAAAACCTTAGTCTTTGTGTTATTTCTTATTTGTCATTTATTTTTCTCATTGGATTTTTGTACAGGGTTGGAATGGGGGGATAGGAGCAAAATAGAACATGATCATATTGTAGCTATATTTAGAACCGAAAAACAAGGGATAGAGATATGCTAGTCAAAGAGGGTAGAGTCACTAGGGTGTTAGCCATTTTAGCTCTAGGAATTGTAGCAGTACTTAGGAGGAGTCTTTGTTACTTTTCTTATTCTCATCATTTTTCATTTTTTCTTCTTTAATTTCTGTTTCAAAATATCCTCCCTGTAGCAAATTCTCTTTGCAGTTCATTTGAGCAAAACTTATGAGTTGAGTCAGGAAAGGAACTTTTGGAATTTTCCTTCTTCCCTTTAATATTTTGTTTTGGGGATATCCTTTCCTAATATCTGCAAACTGATATGCCAGTTATTTTTTTAAGCAATTCGCCAATACCTGAAGATGCAGTTTATTTTAAGTATAAGAATATCTTGATCAATTCCAACTTTGGTATTAGATTCTTCTCATATTGCTCTGTTTAGCAAACTGTGCAATGGACCAATTGTTGCAAACTTACAATATTGGCTCCAACACATGCAACTGTATCAATTAGTTCCATGTGTTGAGCTGTTTCATCAAGGAATTGCTCTTTCGCAGAAATTTATGGGTGCGCAAATTAGTCTTTGATGATAAAATTTCACAATGACCCTTGGCAATACCTCGGGTATATTACTCTGTAGGCACTTGACATTAATTCTTGAAAAGGAGTAATATCACTATATTATTGAGTAAAGTTTTACGTGAGTCCCTAAAATAGTGTTATTCACTTTAGTTTTTGACTTTACAAAAAAATTATTTCAGTTCCAAAATCTAAATTTGTAAAATATTGTAAAATTATTTTCATGCCTAATAGTCTTTAATGAAAATAAAAGAATGTAATGAAAAAGAAGATTAAAGTGAATAAATTTTAAGTAACGTTTTACAAAGTGAGAAACTAAATGAAAGTTTAATAAAGTCAAACACTAAATAGAATAATGCTTACAATCTTAGGGGAAGTTTATTTGACTATGTACTTGTAACTTTTACGAATAAAGATGAAATTTTTATATTTGTAAGGACTAATATCTTGATTATAACTAAATCTTTTAGGGATGAATTCAAGAATTCATTTGTTATGATGTTTAAAAAGATTGCTAGTTCGGTGAAAATTTTCAGAAATTACTACTCATTACATAGATCTGAGGTTAATCCAAAGGACAGAATAAAAAGGAAAAAAATCTCAAAAATTAAAAAAGTAGTTGTCTTACCTACATAAGAGAACAACCTACCAACAAAAAGAAAAAGAAAGAGAAGCGGTGGGAGAAGAAATGATGATGATTATTGATAAAAATGCATCCATGCCTTGAAAGGTAAGACTAATGGCTCTTATATTAATCTAATTATGACATTGAGAGACTCTTTCTGAGGATATGGCAACATGTCATGATCTCATTTCCACTTTACAACCGACAATTAAATTAAATGATAATTTGCTGTTAAATTCAATCGATTGCATCAATCATTTCAGCTACTTGAATTTTCTCCTGCTGATGGGAAATATTCTTTCGAAAAATGTCATACACATCTCCCATGCTTTAAGTTATGCTTGATCATAACAACTTTGATAAAGACTTCACAAGGATCAATACCTCTCCCCCTCCAACATCTTTTGTATTTTTGTGTACTCTGATTACTCTAAACTGGCCCTGCTATTATTATATATATGTAAGAGTCGGGTCAATTTTGTCACCAACCTCTTGTGCCTATATTACTGTTACTTTTCCAATGTATTTTTTTTTTCTAGTTATCTCTATCAAAGTAGGGTACGTACGAAAGGAGTGGAAGTAACTTCTTCCGTCTCTAATAATAGAAAAATGAGTGCATAATTGTCCATTTATCAATCTATCGAGGTGACTCGTTTAACTACATTCCCAGAAGTTATAGGAAATTTAAATAGAGATAAAAGAATTTGAAGCATTAACCCTGTGAGTCTCATAGACAGCTTAAAGAATTAAAATTTGTGCAGATATCTCATATCTCACCTTAGAGTTTAAGATTCTAAAAATAGTAGTCATAAAAAAATTATTCATTTATAAAAAATGTAAAAGACATAAAAATGAGGAGATTGAACTATATATATTATTATTATAACACAAATGTTTAAAAAATATTTTGCACTATAAATATATAGTTATACTAAAAATCGAAACGCCCAAGACAACTTTTCTCTGGCCCTAAACTGTGTTTCTAATTGTACACAGACATGCTATTATATTAATAAACAACCCTCCTCACACAGAATAATTGCCAAAGTCAAAATCCCTTCTAATTGCAAGGGTAAAATCCTTTTTTATTTTTTTTCCTAAATCAAGATTATGAAAGTTTTTCAATTTATTGAGTAAGAAATTAATTATGCTCATAATAAGTGTTTATTGTTGACTCAATAAAATTTTGCATATGATAAGAATCAA
Source organism: Glycine latifolia (assembly GCA_013407115.1). NCBI lineage: Eukaryota > Viridiplantae > Streptophyta > Magnoliopsida > Fabales > Fabaceae > Glycine > Glycine latifolia. Next base: position 39,196,771 of record CM023948.1, read on the forward strand.
ATATTAATTCTCCCACTAAATAAATATATCATATATATTTAAATATTACTTTCGTCTAATTGTTTAACATTAATCTAACACTCATTATTTTTATGTCTGTATATTAGAAAGTGTAAATCCTCTATAAATAAAAAAAGAAAGTGCCACTTAAAAATAAAATAAAAGAAAGCGTAAATCCTCTATTGAATGCCAACCAAATAGATTTCTAGACACACTCTTACATATTACACATGGAAGCTTATCCTATGCAATGCTGTATCAAACAAACTATTATGAAATGAAAAAAAAAATATAATAGATAAAATATAAACCAAGTAAAGTGTTTTTTATTTATTTAAAGAAGCTTATCCTATGCAATGCTGCATAAGATTGAATAATCGTAGATAGTATATTAATATTTAAGAAGAAACAAAGAAGTCAAAGGCTATTCAGTAGGGTTTTTTTTTTTATGTGTACAATAACAAGTTAATTTGAACCTATCACTCTCTATAAATTAGCTAAATTTCCTATCATTAGGCCAGTTCGAGAAGGTTTATTTAGGAGTTAGCCATAAATCAAGATTATCAAATATTTAATAGATATATTCTCACTTAACTAACAAAAACACTTAAAATATTTTTTTTAAAATATCAAGAACAAACGTGAAATTAATTTTTTATCAGGATCAAATATAAAAGTTAGATATATATCAGAAATCATAAATATATTTTAACCTATTTAAAATCATATATACTTAATACTACACAAGTTAGTTGTATTGTTGATATTTTAAATTTACTATTCATGATAATGAGTTTTCTATTTGATAAAAATATTTAATAATTAGTTATTTAAGGACAAACGAACAAAAATATTTAAAAGATCACTTTTATTTTATTTCTTAAAATGAAGTACGATTTAGATTTAAACTTTAATAAATATATGAATTAACTTGGCTATTTGTACTATATATATATATATATATATATATATATATTATTGCATATATATTTCATTCTATTTTTACATGTTAAGCAAATACTTTGGATGCAAAATTTATTTATAACCATCACTCTTTATCTTTTCTAATATAATTTCTTGACTAAAATTTTATTTAGTCTCTAAATAATTCAAGTGCTCATTTAGTCCATATAAATTTTAGTGATTATCAAGCGTAACTAGTTGGGATGTTAGTTCATTATTCGTTAGTCGTTGAGCCGATAAAATGCTTAAAGTTGGCATGATGCAAACTAAAATGTTAATTTTGCATGTAATTCTTTGGCTTGTATATAGATACACATTCCAATAATAGACAGCCTCCCCTAACACTTCCTTTTATATATATATATATAATAGATAATGTGTTATAGAATAAATATTACTTCCTCCTAAATATAATGTCTAATTAGAAGCATGTGAATTTTTGAGAAGTTTCATCATGAAGTTGAATCTGATATCTGGTGAGGTTCTTGGCTGAGGCCAATTTGCTCCTTCTGGAACCATGATACATTTGTAACCTAGTCCTTTGTATTACATTGTGGCCACAGGATTGTTCAAGTCACAGTGCAATGCAATGGCACCACAGCCCCAACTTCTGGCATGAGACTCTGCCTTTGCTATCAATTTCTTAGCTATCCCCTTTCTCCGAAAATTTTCCCGGACCGCCACATTTGATATGTATGCAATTCCAGTCCTACAAGAAAAATAATTTGTTTTACAATCATCAATAAGGATTCGCATGGTAAAACCATGATCTGTTTTGAAGGGTAATTGATGGTTCAAAAGCTTTATAAGACCATAATCTATGTGTGACACTAGTTTTTAGCACATCTAAAGGCAAGTACACTCTTACCATTGCAATCATTGTCAACAGATTAGAATTTCCATTTTAACAAAATGAAAGCCAGAGTTTAGCCAAGAAGAAACTGTGCATGTGTAATGAAAGATTTTGTGTAATTGGTAACTGAAATGATTAAATGACATATATGTTGTGTAACTTATGTTCTATAGAGGGAAAATCAACCAGTGATAACTTTTAGGACAATAAAAGTGGGCAAATGTATACAAGGTCAATCGGACAAGCTAATTATAGCTGGAGGTGTAACTTTCTTGAAAACATTTTCTGCATTTTTTGGTGTTAGTTTAAATATTGCTTTTGGAAAATCTTTTCTTATGCTTGATGCAGAAATACATTTTGCGGATAATACATAATGTATTTTCTATTGACCACGTGCCTTGGATATCATATCACAGGAAAGATATCAATCGTTCAAATGTTTGATGCATTAATTCTAAAATATGCATGCTTAGCTAAGGTGGAAGGAAAGCCTACAAAAATGATATGTGCCGTGATTCCTGTGAAGAATTCATTCAGCAATATTAAAAAAAAAAAGAGATATTTGCTTTGAAACTTTGCACGAAATGTGACTTCCAATGGCTTCTGCAAAGGCCATATCCATATGTCATACCTGCTTAAAAGTTAGGTAAATAATATGTTGCATAAGTTCATCAGAGTTCTCCCCTTAAAACTTTTTGTGCCTCTTCAGGGGACAACAGTTCTCTGCCCTTCCAATAGAAGTTTTTTAGGACATCAATTTATCAGAAGACTTATATATGAAATGGGCCATGGTTTGTAGATGGATTCAAGACATAGTGAGTTATTTCTGTGAATGACCAAGTAATAAGGCGAAATTTTCTGCTTAAAGTGTGAGATCAAATGCGGTTCAAAGAGGATGCAACCCATGTCACATTGAAGCTTACAATGATCAAATGCACCATCTATTGTTTCATGGCCAAACTATGAATCAATGCATCAGTATTCATTTCAAAATTGGAATTTTGTATGTTGAGGTAGTAATTTTATTAGCCAAGGTACAAACGTAATATGAACAATTTATTTGGAAGTCAGTTTCTTAAAGAAGATGGTGAAGCATGAATCCACACTTAGACAAGTAAAAAATTGACAACATTATAATATATTTGGTCCTTAAGACATATATAAACTCCTTAAGCTCCAAAAGTATGTGCTGCACTCACCTTCTATGTCGTCGTGGCCCCTTCCTTGGTAAAAAGTCTGCATTATTGTCTACTGTTAATATACCAGCCACATAGCCCTTATTGAGGCTGAATTTCCCATCAAAACCACCAATCTTGAGACCCTCACTTTCAAATGAAAATGACTCATCAGGTGAGCTGTTAATAACAGCCACCAAACAGATTCTTCTGCAATCTCTAGGCCTAAAGAATCCGGCTAGCATAGCCACCACCAATTTGTCTATCCGCAGCACAAAATCTAATGGGAAGGAATATTCAGGGAAGAAGCACTTGCAGTGAGTCTCTGCCACTCCCCAGTAGTCCTCCAACCTTGCCTCGTGGACAATAATTTCGGGGGACACGGTTGGGAACAAATCAACAACTTGACTAGCCCTGCAAATTCCTGAATTCAAACACCAAACACCAGAGTTTTATATCCTATTAAGGATGACAACTCTGAGTGTAATAAGTAGAAAGCATGCATCCGCAGAAGCTTTGTTACCTTTGTATCAGTTGAAATCAAAACCTATGAAGTGAAAATGGAACTGCATAATTTAATGTAACTAGATGCTCCACATTGATGACAATGGTAAACGTGAAAAAGGGTTTGAATAAGATCAATTGAATGAAGGGTATTTCACAATCGTTTTGCAAAATGACAACCATTCTCTGGAAAAAACTATTACATGGTTCCAAACTATCATGGTCCAAGTTAATCTCCATATGTCACATAATCGAGTTTAATTATCTCTTTCTCATAAATTGCAAAATTCGACTACAAGTCACATGAAAATTGGTCAGAATCATGTATACATGATAGTCCTAGACTATATTATATAATAGTTTCTCCATTTGAGGCTAAAAATAGCAGCAATTCTGCTTTATTTATAATAAGTAGTTGATTTCAAAAGGCCTATCTTGAATCCACTTCATCGTTTTCTAACAATTAAAGGCTTATGCTTATACTTATACATAATACATAGATGTGCTAAGACAACAAATCCAACAACCAGTACCACACTGAGTTACTTGAAGGTTGAAACTTGTTCCACATCAATAAAAGAGAACTTAAAACATAGCGCAACCCATCAGTGCAATGAAGCATGAACTGCAGGTAACTATGCAAAGAAGTACTACCTGAGTGGGAGAGAAAAAGGAGAGAGAATTCATCAGAGGAAGGTGAAAGCTTGGATGGGAAAGACGTTGGTTTCTTAAAACTGTTATTGAAAGGTGAGACTTTGGCAAGGAATTTTTCACCTAAACATACATTAAAAAAAAACATTTACCAAAACATACATATTATAATTTTATTTATCAAAACATACATGTTTACTATTTACAATGTAAATTCGGGTTTGGGGACCTAAAATTACACTATGATTTTTTAAAAAAAAATTCAAAACCCAGTTAAGAATTCGGGTCCCCTCAACCTGAATTCTTAACTTTTTTTTACGATAATAATAAATAAATAAAGAATTAAATTTAAAAATAATAAAATTAAAGAATATAAATAAAGAAAAATTAATTCTAAATAGTATTTAAATACATGTATTTGCACATAATAATAATTTAATTTTGATAATTAATATTATAATACATAAATAATTTTATTATAAAATTATAATATAATGAAAGTGTGAGATAAAAAATATTATAAGATAATTTATTTTAACGATTGATGACTTATTTTAAAATATATTTTTGATTTTTAACTATTAATTTGAGGCCATTGTTCATGAAACTAGCACATCAATATAGATTACTTGCAATATGTACATCCAGTGTACACATTGGACTACGTGTCGAGTGTGTACAAAGTCCCATTAGTAGGCATGCGTCATCATGATTATTGACTACCATATGAAAAACCACAATTATGTGCCAATCCAGCCAAGAGGAGAAATAAAAAAGGTCGACCAATATCAATAAGAATACAGACTAATATGGATGACCGAGAAATAGGTCAACCAAAACGTTACTCAATCTGCAGACTAGTAGGTCATTCAAAAAATATATGTTCTCACTGTCCTAGAAGTTCTAGTCAAGCAATTTAATCTTTCGCTTTTGTTTATTATTTGTGTTATAAACTTATATGCTTTAATTTAATCTTCATTTTAGGAATTTTGTCAATTTCTTGTCTTCTTTAATATATTTTTTTGCTAATATTTTTTATCTCACACTTTCATTATATTATAATTTTATAATAAAATTATTTATGTATTATACTATTAATTATCAAAATTAAATTATTATTAGGTGTAAGTACACGTGTTTAAATACTATTTAAAATTAATTTTTTATTATTTATATTCTTTAATTTTATTATTTTCAAATTAAATTATTTATTTATTTATTATTATTGTAAAAAAAAAAAACAATTAAGAATTCAGGTCGGAGGAACCCGAATTCTTATCTGGATTTTGAAATTTAAAAAAAAAATCACCGTATAAATTCGGGTTTCTTCAACCCAAATTTACATTATACATAATATGTATGTTTTGGTAAATAAAATTATAACATGTATATTTTAGTAAATATTTTTTTTTTTTATGTATGTTTAGGTGAAAAACTCCTTTGGCAAGAGTTGAGGGTACCGAGATATCCAAAGGAATAATAGACAGCATTTCGTGGAGGGTCTCTGTCTCTTGTTCAGCTTCGTCTTCATTGGAAATGTCACAATATTCTGTTTGTGTTTAGAGCATAGGAGAGAGTCAGTTACATGACATGTCATGACAAAAGAGTAAAAGACAGAAGGTGAATGAGAAATAGGATGAGTGGTTGTTTGTTTGACGTGAGGAAATGTTTTTTTTTTAGTTATAACTTATAAGAATGTCAATATGTAATTTTTTTTTCTAAACTTTATATTGAAAATAGTATTAATATATTTTTGTCACAATTTTTTCCAATATTTCTTTTACTCCCTAATCAAAATTTTGACAAGTCCCTTTTTTATATGAAATTTTTTACAAGTCTTTATCCATGAATATTTGTCCCGTAAATATTTTTAATCAACACTATCAAATACCAACATATTTTTTTTTTTACTTATCATGAACTTTTTTGGGGTCATTGATAACATTGGTTCATGTGGCATGAATATAAGTTGTTATTTCATGGTAAGGGAATTGTGACTTGTTACAATTATAATAATATTTCTGTAAAACGACTAACTTTATTAATGTCGAAAAAGTTAGCCAATGACTTTTACCATCAGTGTTCCTAACTTCTTCAGCATTCAATAAAGTTAAAAGAAATGTTAGAAAATATATTGCCAAGACTCCTTTAATTTATAAATAAAATAATAATAACATTTTCATAAATATTTGTATAAAATATATTTTTATCAATTAATTAAAAGTAAAATATGAAATACTCTTAAATATATTTTTGTCAATAAAATAAAATTAAAATTTCCATAAAAAATATTGTATAATATATCTATTTTTATCGTTTTATATTTATTTATTACTTCAATAGATAATTTTAGCATTAACTAATAATTTAATAAATTAATTTAATATTTTTTAGTTATAAGTTGTCAACTATTTTCTTACACTTTTTGTCAAACATAACAATTTTTATTTGTACTAACCAAACATAATCATATGTATTAAATCAAGATGATCTAAGTTAATTAATTAAATAAAACAATAAGTTATTATAAATTTTTAAGTATTTAATGTTTACTAATAAAATAATAATGTATCAAAAAATATGTTAGAAAATATATAGTTAATTAAGACTCTTAATTTATAAATAAAATAATAATAACATTTTTCATAGAAATAAAAGAAAGAAAATCACTAAACACATTTTTTTATAATGTTATTGGTGACTTAAAGTATCTATAAGTTGTTAATGACTAATCTTTGTTTGAAAAGTTGATTATCTTTAAGGAGATTTTTTTTCAAAATTCTATTTTTTTTATTCGATGAACTCAACTATGTTATCCTTATCAAATATCACTTCAACTAAGAGTATTTTTATTAGGGATTTCTTAAGCTTGATTCTTGAGCTAAAGAGCATGTAACACTATTCTTATTTAAAAAAGATTTCACAATGAAGGTTGAGTTTAAAGGAAGGAGGAACTCCTATTTTTCAAACAAAATATTATTTTTTTTAATGTTATTTGATAGAAAAAACAGGCTTTGTTGTTTCTTTTTTCTTTTTCTTAATCCAAGAAGCTAAATTAGTTTCTATTACTATAACAAAAAATGACAAAAATTATTACAACATAAGATAAAAAATAATCCAATAATCTAAAAATAATTCTTCCAATAAAGATGTTTTTACCAACTTATTGGTCTTCAAATACATAAATTAATTAACGAAATTATTGCAATTTAATGGATAGGTCTCAAATTCTAGCAGAGCTATGCTATAAACCAAGGGGAAGAAGAAAGAAAGAAAAAAACAGTAAAAAGGCAAGCATGAGATGAGAATTGAGATAGATAAAAGACGAAAAACGTGAGAGAGTTCCAGCACCACCAGTGGCACCAAGGTTTGGTGGAGGAAACAGTTAAGCAAAAGCTTCTTTAGGGTGAGAAACCCTCTATCCAGTTGTTTTTTTTATATGTTTTGGCCATGTCGATGGCGATGGTCCATCCTTCGATTCACCCAATCGAAGCCCCACCCATGACTGAGCATGCAATTGCAATTGCAATGCCCAGACACACTTTGAAGGACACGCAGGGCATGCCCGGCACCCTCGGTGGCTTCCTCTTGCGCTTCGTCCAGTTCTCCTTCGCTCTCGTTTCCCTCTCCGTCATGGCCATCACCTCCGATTTCCCTTCCGTCACTGCCTTCCGGTATTCATTAACTCATTAATTCCCCCCTTTCCCTATATTCACTTTATTTATTTTCTGTTTAATCATGTTTTATTTTATTTTTTTTGTCCTGGGTTGGGTCAAGGACTAATCCGCCTGCGGTGCGTAGCTGCCACTGGTCCATGGGAATTTTGCATAAAGTGAGAATCAAATATGATTTTCACAGTGTGAACGCAGCGGGATTTTACACCACTGCACTAACCCTTTGTTTTTTTTTTTTTTTTTTTAATTGGGGCTGTGGTAATTCTTGATTTTGTGTTTGTTTTGGTGTTGAAAATCAGCACTCAAAGGTGTGGGTTTTATAAAGGGAGAAATGGAATAAACTCTTACACTTTCACCAAACATAGATGGATTTGGGAAGAAATAATTTCATTTTTTCTTCAATTGGTGGCACACCAATATTTCCTTGTCTTTAGCAACTTACTTGCAGCCGAAAATTCAGTCTTCATAGAATGGGTTGGAAACCTAGGCTTTTACCAAAGTCACTCATGCAAGCCCTTAGAAATTTATTTCCCTTTTATGTTTTGTATTATTTATTTATTTATTGGTCTTCAACAGTCCAAAGTTGCTGACCTATGAATGGACATTCAGGAAAAAAGATAAGATTATGCTGTAATAAGTTGGAGAGAAAGTTGAAGTAGCATTTAATGAGGTGGGGGAATGTAACCTTAAACACACTTAAGGTGGTTTGGTCATGCAAGGAGAAGATCTACTGAGGCTCCAGTGAGAAAAGTGGATCAAATGGAAAATAGGCCAATTAAAAGAGGGAGAGGGAAACTGAAGAAAATTTTAGGAGAAACAATTACAAAGACCTTGATCTAAATGACTTTCTAAAAATCTGATTCGAGGAAACATAATGTAATTGTTGGATACTTGTACCCAACCTAACTTAGTGACAAAGGCTCGGTTGTTGTTTTAAATGGAATTTCTGTTTATTGGAATCTCCTTATATTTTTTGAAGTTACAAATCAAATAGTCTAATAATATAAAAGGTGAGGATTTAGTGTTATATTTAGTATTTACTTGGGCTAGAGGTTTACAAATTTTATGCCTTCTGAAGATCCAGTTGGTGATCTGTTCAAGCCTTTGCCTCTCTAATCTATTTGGGAGTTATAAATTGTCTCAGAAGACTATGCACACTGAATGAATCAATTAGGCTTGGAATGGAAATGAGATTTGAGAGCATTCAAAGGCTCCATTATATGAACTGTAGGAAGTCATATTCCAAATTGTGGGCAGCTCCACTTCCTTAAATTCTTGTATCTCTACTCTAATGTTTACAAAAGTGATAAGTTCATTAGGATTTGATTGTCTCCATTTGCATAGTCTTCATTTTCAACATAGCATAACAAGTTTTGTTATATTTCTTGTACCAGCTACCTTGTTGCTGCTGTTGGCCTGCAAAGCTTGTGGAGCCTCTCTTTGGGAGTTGCCGATATATATGCCATTTTAGTAAGGCGTGGCTACCGAAATGTGAGAATTGTCCACTTATTCTCTATCGGTGATGGGGTAAGACAATACTGGAAAACTTTGTTAACTTGCAATTAATCTTGTAAAATAGGTGCTATCCTCACTACTTGTGTCTTGAACATTGGCAAAGAAACTGTCTTTGAGTAGATTAACTATCCAAGAATGTTGTAACGATGTTAGCAGTATAGGTAGTGAAAAAGTTGTCATTGTGCATTAAAAATATAACCATTTACTTGATAGTTGTCTGTCTTCAACCAGGGACAGACATCTTCTGATGGAAATATAAATGTAAGACTTTTGTCTGACGATCAGATTAATTTGTTTTGTGAAACACTTAACAGTTAACATTGTACATTGGCAAAATGAATTTTAGCTATGGAACCGAGTTTTTAGTTGTGTACATATTATTTTCACTTAAGTGGGATGATGCGGAAGTCAATGTTTTCGGCTACCCTATTATTTGGAATATATATTTATTTGCCCATTTGTTTTAATAATGTGGTATACAGTACTGTGTACAAAATTAAAAATAAGGCAGAGGCATTCAGATATGGTGTTTTTCTTTTAATTTATTTTCGTATGAAACTAAGTTTTTCTCACGTGAATTCTGGTGCAGATTACTTCAACACTTACATTTTCTGCAGCCTGTGCTTCTGCTGGTATCACGGTTCTCATTGGCAATGATTTGAATGATTGTGCACAGAACCATTGCAGCAGGTTTGAGACAGCAACAGCAATGGCGTTCATGAGCTGGTTTGCTGCTTCGCCCTCATTTATTTTGAATTTCTGGACGCTGGCCTCCAAATAGAAGCAGCAAGAAAGGGTTTTAGCTATGATTGTATGGCATGTAACTATGAGGATTGATGGCCCTCATTGCTGCAAATCTTATTCATGGTTTTTTTTTAATCCTTTGAAATCTTGCTGCTCTTCAATTCAAGGCATGAGCTTTAAACTTGTGAGTTGTGATGTTTATAATTTCTCAAACGATGATATGGTAACTATCAAAGTAAATGTCTTCATGGCACAACATGGAGTTTGGAAAGTGGGGTTACCTAATGCAACATGGCAATAATTTAGAACTAGCATGATTTAGATAGTTAGTTTATGCTATAGTGTGAATTGTTGGTACCAAACAATCATACAACAATTGAGAAAGCAGAAAGAGAGAAAAGAGAAAAAGAAAATAACACACAGTGTTTACTCTGATTCATCAAATCAAATGTGGATTATGTCCAGGTATTCTCTATATTTTCCTCACACTTGTTATCATACATTCAGATTACAAGAAAATATGTAGGCATGTTTATCTTCTGAAGACAAATTATGAGCCACAACATGAATGAGTTTGCACAAGTCTAGCACCCAGAAATGAGTTTTGAAGCAAATCAACTTGTTTACTATAGTAATAATCTTGTACAATTTTAGGAGCTGGACTCATGGCATTGACAACGTAATATGGAGAAGTGTCCATCGAAGATTCTGATAACCGTGCAAAATTATTGGGCCTTATCAAGATTGTTTTGAACATTTCCAGTTATGTAATGAGTCACTATTTAGGATGCACTAACACAAGGAGGTGAAAGGCAACAAAAATTTATCGCAACTCAGATGGGATCTTAGTTACTTATTTCATTTTAATTTTAAATTAGACATTGATTGTGGGGTATCATTTTTTTATTCACGTAACTTTGTTCGTTGCCAAAATGTTTTTTTTATAGGAAAATGTTAATGATTAGTTTATTAGATTTTGTTAGTAGAAGAAAATTTGCAACCTTTTTCTCCTTTTATTTTTTTAATCATTCAATTAATCTTATATCTTCAAAAATTATCTAATTAATCTTATATTTCTAAAAATGTTGGTTTCTACCAACATAGTTACCAATTTCGGATAAAATATGCCGACTCCAAAAATGAGATAGCGAAATCAGGACTATTGTTATTGTAATTTATTTATATACACTCAAATTGAAAAAATACTAACTTTTTTTGAATTGTCCATAACTAATAATAAAAAATCTTAGTACTTAAAAAAATACAAGTGGATAGCAAAAGAGAATAAAAAATTGATAAAATAATTTCTATGAATATTTATAAGAAATTTATATTTTGATGATAATTTTGTATGTACATGTATATAAATAATTTTATTGAATTTTATATTTATTTAATTAATGTTATTTATGTTAAAAATTCCTAATAAAGTAAAATAATTCCTTTTTCATAGAATATTAAAATAATTCTTAAGCAACACATGACACAAATATTAAACTAATTAGTTTTTAAATAAAGGCATTTGTATAAATAAATATATAAATTAAGGATACAATTTTGAGAAGAAAAAAAAATTTCGTTTAAAAAGAGAAACGGTTTCGGTGGAACTTGAGAAGAAGATCCGATCCGATCCGGTTCGGAGAAGAGCCGAACGTGGTTTTCTTTCTTTCTGCTGCTGAAATACGGAGAGTGGGAGAATCTGTTAGAAAATTGTTGAAGAAGCTTTTCCATTTCAAGCATTTTATTTTTTAAAAATTTTTGTTTGGTTTTAGGGTTTGAGAATCAGCACTGTGTCGCGATGTCTAATCATCACCGTTCTTCCTCTAAGAACGGTCTTCCACCCCAAGAACTCCTTGACGATCTCTGCAGGTCTCTCTTTTTCTCGCTTCTCTGTCAGGTTTCCCAGAAAATGCACGAAATTAGGGCAGTGAAAGTTACCGAGTTTTTTAGCTTCTTCTGTTTTTTTTAACCCTTGAATTGTTCTAATTTTCTGTTCTCTTTTTATCCACATTAGAAATATTATCCTTTATGCCTCTAATTAATATTACTGTCTTACCTAAAGAATTGATAGTACTGTCAGCTGCGGACTGTGGATGAGACTTTTAAAATTATTATTGTTGTTGTTATTGTTGTTGCTGTTGTTGTTGTCTTCAATGTGATTTTGGGTTGTATGAATATGAGTATGGTTGTAATTAACCTTCAAGCAGTAGATGATGGTTTCTTTTCTGTTGCTAAATGAGTAAATCATTCTTACTTCCTACACTGCAATACAATTTTTTTGAAGGGAAGGTTCTGCTGGATATTTGTCTGAAGAACTTTAAATCGATCAGTTTTAACTGTTTAATTATGGGTTACTCGCTATCAGTATAATGAACGTGTTTTTGCTATATAACCGTTCATTTTTTCTTTTTATCATTGGGTTCATCTACCACCGACCTCAATTAACTTGGGTTAAAGGTACTGTTGATGTTGAATAATGGTGAAGGTCTTTGAAATGATCTGTCATAGATATACAATGATGTTTTCCTCCAACTCTGTAACGCACAAAATCATTTACATTGACATTCTTCCCTTTATTTTATTGGAGTATAATTGTGTCCTCCTATGTTTATTTTGTTATGAAAGCCCTTTTGATGTTATATTGCAGCCGATTTGTGCTAAATGTGCCAAAGGAAGATCTTCAGTCATTTGAAAGGATCTTGTTTCTTGTGGAGTATGCACATTGGTTTTATGAAGATAATTCTGTAGAAAATAATCCATCTCTGAAGTCATTAAATCTGAAGGAGTTCACTTCTTTATGTATCCTTACTATAACTGTTTTGTTTTCAGTCTTTCTGTTTCCAGTAGCTGAATATATGCTTTTCTTATTTCTTGACTATAATAATTTATGAACAATTCATGACCTGGTTTCTTTCATACTTTTCACTAAAATGGGAAAATAACATGGTAAGCTATTTTATTTGCATTTGAACTTGGTGGTGAAAATGTGAAATGAAAGAATGTGAGAGGAGGATATGGATTGTCCATAGAAATTTATTCCTACAACAACAACCAATCCTTTTTATGCTAGGTTGGATCTGGTAAATGGATGAAACAATGCAATAATGTCTATTCCTAACTCAGAATTTTAAAATCTTTAATTTGGTAAAAAAAAAAAAAAAATTGTTGCTTCACACGATTTACTTGTTCTATTCTTCTCCCATGCTATTTCTTGTATTATATGAACCAAATCTTCGTAAACAGAGAGAATTCTCTTCTTCCTTTAATTTCCCCTCAGTATTCTTGCGCTGTACATAACATATAAGCAGTGTACATTTGCCACACTGCTTGTGAAAAATTATCTCTGCATGATAAGGCACATAAAGATGCTGACAGGCTCCCATCTGAAATTCCCTTTGTCCCCTTGCCCTTTTTTCTTCATAAAATCCTATGCATGGTTGCTTTGAGTTCATCAATGAAGACTGCATTTATGCTCAGATTGTTAGCCATGCTCACATGCTTGTGCATGGACACATTCAAAATGATAATTATTAAGACAATGTAATACTGTAACCATGTTATTCTCCAATTACATTCATTGACCAGGTGAGAGAAGGTATCTCTTTATGATTTACTTTGTAGACATTATAGGGCACAGTTGACTAGGCTTTACCTAAAATAAAGCTACTCATCATGGCAGTGTGTTTTCATGGTCATACTCTCTATCCATATCAATTTATATATTAGATGCTGTTTTCCTTAACATTTAGCAGTGTTCAATAGCTGTGATGTTTTGAAGCCTTATGTGGCCCATATAGATGATATTTTCAAGGACTTCACTTCCTATAAGGTTCGAGTTCCTGTAACTGGGGCAATAATTCTTGATGAAACATATGAAAGGGTAAGACAAGAATAAACACTTACAGCAGTACTTATTTTTTGCTTTCTGTAGTAAGACAAATCTATTTGCTTACCTTGTTTTCTTGTGGTATATCTATGTTAGTTACTGTAATCAGTGTATTTGAACATGGTTACGATCTGTGTTATGAATTCCAAATTATTTATGTTCCCAAGTTGGCTATTAGGAGAATGTATATTGTCAGCTGTCCACAGTATTGTACATGCAGTCAATTCTTGACTTGGTTTTGTATAATCTGCATTACTCCACTTGGTTAACTTCTTTTGAAAGCCAGGATAGCATTATTTGTTTCAGTTATAGATATAGGCTGTTTACTAGCTTTTACCTAACATCTAAAGCTTTTAGGAGAGTCTGTCCATGTCATAATACAAAGTACAAACTAATTGGCCTCTGACCTAGTGGTTAAGACTAAGAATGCCTACAAATTTGAGTTTCTACACAAGGTAGAGAGGACTCGTGCATCAAGCCCTAAGATAAAAACCTCATATGTTTTTATGCTTCAAGCCCAAAGGGCTCTATCATGAGGGGACTTGTAAGAGATATAATAAAGCCACTCATGAGTCTCATACTTATACACCTCCTAACAGCCTACACTTTTAGGGAAAGTTTCTTCGTGTAATTTTCCAAAAGGTGTTCAGTGTTCTTGAAACTGTGTATTGGAAGTAAACAGTTTTGTTCAAAGGCAGGCAAATTAAAAGTATAATTTTGCAAAGAAATTCTAAGTGTAATGAAATGTTAGAGATGACATATAGAACTCCGCTGAAGATCCTTTCATCTCTGAACTGATATAATAGTATTAAGAGATTCTTTTGGAGCTATGTATTGCTATGTTAAGCCATATTTACTTACATGCCTGCTGTGGACACTGGACAGTGCTTGCTAGTGAAGGGATGGAAAGGTTCAAGTTGGAGCTTCCCTCGTGGAAAAAAGAGCAAAGACGAAGAAGATCATGCATGTGCCATTAGAGAAGTAAGCATGCTTGTTTAGAATTATCACTTTCTCAGTAAATGACTCTTTTTCTATGTGCTTTTGGACTGTAGGTCTGGGAAAAATACTTATCTGTATTCTGTACATAACAAAAATTGATATAGATTGAAAATCTAAGTAATATTAATTGGCTAATTCACGTCTTATTAGGAGTCTTGGCTTAGTTTTGTTTTTCTTTTTCTTTTTTAGTTTTTCTTTTTTTGTGGTGAATGCAGGTCATGGAAGAAACAGGTTTTGATGTTTCAAAACTTCTGAATGAGGATGAATACCTTGAAGTTATTTTTGGACAACAGAGAGTTAGGCTTTACATTATTGCTGGAGTGAAAGATGATACAGCATTTGCTCCTCTTACCAAAAAGGAAATCAGTGTATGTGATTCTTTATATTTCTTTATTATAATTTATTTTTAAGTTTCTTATGATCCTATGTACTTAAGAGTTATCTTCAATAATTTCTTATATAGTACTTTAGTATACGATTAAATAAGAAATTTCTTTAGAGTAGAATGTAAAAGTACAATCCTGGGATGATAAGTCAATTTCCCAAAACAGAGAAACCAAAAGAAAAAGAGTTGCCAATATGTAGTTATTCTTTACTGTTTGTTCCTTGCACCTCCAATCGAGTGTGTTGTGGCTGAGAACTTTCAACATAAATACTGAGAAATTGTGTTACCTGCAGGAAATAGCATGGCACCGGCTTGATGAACTTCAACCAGCAATTGATGAAGTGATATCTCGTAGCATCACTGGCCTTAAGCTTTATATGGTGGCCCCTTTTCTGGCGTGAGTACAACTGCATATGATTTTGATAGTTTCAGTGAATGTCCCTTGTATTGTCAAAAGTTAAAAAGATTCACTACCTTCGTGCAGATCGTTGAAATCGTGGATTTCAACACACCAACCTGCTATGGCTCCAAGACCCGATTTGCCTCTTAAAGGTAAGTCCTTTTTACCCCAAATACTGTTTGGTTACAAACATCAGTTATGTTATTGCCAGAGGTCATTGGGTGAAAGTTTAATTACTCAATGCTTGGTTGTGTTGGGATGAGTTGATTTCCAGCAGCTAGTTCAATCTGTTGCACTACGTTATGTGTGTCGTAATCTTACAGGACCTAGTCTTGACCACTATTTTAAATTTGAGGTACAGTTGACTTGAAGGCTGAGGCATTAGAAGTGAGATGTGTTAGTAACTTGGTATTGGTTTTTTAGCTACATTATTGTGCAGATTTCTTTGCTAGGAAGGTTTTTCAGTGCAGGATTTGTCTAGGGATTCCAAGGGAAAATCAACTATGGATGAACTTGCATAAATGTTATTTGTTTCAAATTCAGTATTGCAATGCATTCCTAGTTTTTTAATCCTTTGTACATTTTCCAAACTATACATTCTTCTTACATTAGTTAGGAATGCTAATAATCCTTTACTTTTGTGAAGGAATTTGCGTGTGGAAAGCAAAACCCGGTTCTATTGGAAGTAGCTCCACAGTAATGGATATCCAGCCAACAAAACCTGAATCTGATTCTCACACCCCTGACGTGGGGCCTGGCAAGAGCTTTAGGAATTTCAGATTTGATACTGCCTCGATTTTACAAGCAATGGAAACTTACTTTTCTTCTTGAAAGTCCGGCAACCTTCATGTAAAGTTTCCTGTAACTGAATCAATCGATTTCCCGTATTTCATCCATACGCCAAAGTTGGTAGTATTCACTCTCCACGCTAATTAGGTTGTTGCTGTACATCATGTTCCTCAAGTTGTCTGGTTGATTATGTACATTGTGTACAGGAAGTATTTGTACCTAAATAGTTTTCTCTGCTATCGTGGCATTATCTGTAAAACTAGAGTAAAGGTTCAATGTAAAAGTTACGCTACTCCCTACACTTGCACGCATTCACGCATTCATACTCGGTCTCAGGGCGGAATGAACCTGATTTGTTTGGTAATGCCATAATAAATCTTTGCAAAGTGGCTACTTAATGGTTACTATGCAAGTGGTTGATAGATACATATGATTCAGGTATGAAGTAATTTTGTATAACAAATTTCCGAAGAAAAAAAGTTAAAGAAAAAAAACGTTTAGTTATAATTTTTGTCAAGCACGGTATCTCTACTTTTTTATCAATGAATTTGATTATCAAACTTTAAAAAACAATGAATTTTTTCTATTTTTAGAATTCATGTTATTTGAATTAGGAGACTATTTGCATGGTTTTTAAAGTTTGAGGATTATCAAAGTATATAAAAAATCTTAATCACAGTGAAAGTATAAAAATTAAAATGCATATTTTTTTATAAGAAAAAGATTAATCATCCGTTCTAAACTAACTTATCAAACATTTTTTTCTTTGGAGAAATCACCATTCACCAGTCTATTGATTTACTTGGATGCATATTATCTGCGATGACACTTGTAGCCTAACATGCATGAGATCAATATTAACTTGATGGATTAACATGATTGATCATAATTACGAGAGAAAATTCTAATTTAAATAATAAAATTGTAGTGATTTTGTATACTTTAACCCATGTTTATGTATGCCAATTCAGTCAATTTTATATCTCATCATTTTCTCAGGGAAAAAATCCTCTCCAGCATCAAGACTTGATCTATTTGCTCAAAACATCTTCATTACATCTTTACATGAGTCCGAAGGTTGCATATATATATGTAACAAACTATATGGTATATATGCTCTGAATTGAAGAGAACAGTGAAATTATATTTAGAAATTTGACAAGATATTTCCTAAATTTTAGAGATTGATTCAGCCTTCACATAAATAAATAAATGTGCCAATCATTCCACATAATACACAAGAAAAAA